>OZ026557.1:552500-635000 GCA_964020155.1 Chondrilla cf. caribensis | reverse complement strand
ACTGTCAGCGTATTAGTCCTACTAGTGTGTACATATGGATATACGTACGTACAGTACCAGTTTCAATGAGCCTCAGTAGTACAC
Source organism: Chondrilla cf. caribensis (assembly GCA_964020155.1). Lineage (NCBI taxonomy): Eukaryota > Metazoa > Porifera > Demospongiae > Chondrillida > Chondrillidae > Chondrilla > Chondrilla cf. caribensis. The sequence goes on along the minus strand of OZ026557.1, from coordinate 634,916 downwards.
TGTATATTATTCTTAGTCACAATATTGGGAGTTGTACACCCAGAGGTCTACTTCAGCATGGAAATTTTGTACATACTACATATGTATGTAAAGAACGTATGTGTACTGTACGTATACTGCAAGGTAAATTTCACAAATTTGATCAAATCCCAAAAATGAAACATTGGGGTAGTTTCCACAATATAGTACTAAGCCTGAAAGGGGCTGTCCTATTCATGTGTATCTCATGGCCGCTCAGAAAGGGTCTGCTCTGCAAGACTACACTGCTCTCATATCCTGTACATCTCCAGTGTTACACATACAAATGTATACACGTGGCAACTTGGTGTATGCGATGTTCACATGTATGTACGTGTACAACTGCAGGAAGGAAGAGGAGGTGACACATCTGGTGGTTGAGATTGGTAGACAAGAGCAAGTGGCAGAGAACGTTATCAGTCAAATGGTATGCTCAGTATTACATGTGTACAATGAACTGGGAAATCCACCACTGCTTTATCCGCCAAACCTTTCAACCTACCACCATTTCCCAATACCAACATAATATACAAGTATTAATGTATATCCGGTTAACCTGCCGAACTCGTCAATCCATCATATTTTTGGAAAACGATTTGTGGCAGATTAAGGAGAATTCACTGTACGTATGTATGTGAGGTCATGGACATGAGAATGCTCACTTGTGTGCACTTGAAGTCACATGTTACCCTAGGTAGTCCAGTCAGTTGTGTGTGTTGTATTCTTATGGATTGGGAGCACATGTGTACGTCATCTCAACAGCTAGCCTGAGATGCTCATCCTTCAAGTGTGGTGTTTGTGTATGTGCATACATACACACCAGTGAGTATGAAAGGAGAACTGAGAGAGGCTGGTTGCTGTGGCGGCTTGTGGCACAGTGGTTATGATGGCTACAGCCGTACACCCTGGGTTCGAGTCCCTCGGCTGCCATTTTTTCTCTTTTCTCCTTTCTCTCAAGTTGTCTTCCATGCATTAATATATACATACGTACGTTCATATGTACATACATGCATGCATACATACATAGATGCTTATGTGCATACATACATGTGTGCTGCATATATATAATATACGCAGTCATGGGCCCTAACTGGTGCAATACGTATAGTGTACACATACCATATATTTGTATGTATATACGTATAGGACTCTGCTGCCAAGGATAAGTTTACTAACCTAAAATGTGTCATTCATACATATTATGCACACATTTGTACTGGGCCTATGCGTGGATCCTGACTATAATGTGTTGTATGTGTGTATATATGTATATATGTATGTATCTACCTGTAGGATGATGCTACCAAGGAGAAGTTCACTAAACTCAAAAGAGAGAATGGGTCCCTCAAGACAGAGTTGGAGGCAAAGGAAAAGGAACTAGAACAGCTCATAGCGAGGGGGAAGGTCCTTGAGGAGGAGGTAGCTCAGTCTGAAATCAAGCAAGAAGCAGGTTTGTTGTTTGTAGTACCAACATACACGCACACACACAGGCACACACACACACAGGCACACACACACGCACACACACACACACACACACACACACACACACACACACACACACACACACACACAAGATCTCATTGTATATATGCACATTTAACATAGTGAGACTCCATAAAGAGCTGGCAGAAGCCCTTACCAAAAGAGACCAATGGAGGCAGAAGGACCAAGAAACCCCTCAACAGGAGAAGGAGAGACTTTTGAAACAAGTGAAGGAAGACAACCAGGAAACAGCAAGTATAGAGAAGAAGTGAGAGCAGCTACATAGTACTGACTGAGTGTGTTTGCATACACACACACACACACACACACACACACACACACCACACATGCATGTACACACGCACACACATTGTGTATATACCACACCACACACACACACACACACACACACACACACACACACACACACACACACACACACACACTTATGCACACCTACGTACATACAAACATGCAAATCAAACATACACATTCCCAACACACACAACACATGCACCCACCCAAACACCACTATACTGTAGTACAACATGTAGACTGTCAGTGTTAGTTGTACTTTGTCCCAGGGTGCCAGAATAGCAGCCATTGGCTGAAGGCTTCCCGTGTATAAATATGCTATCCAGTCCAATCTGATACGTATCTTGTTTGGCCCATAGAACCCAGGAGCTGCATGATAAGCTGGACAAGATTCATGATGAAGTCCAGCAACTTGACAACGATCTCGAAGAACATCAGTCAGACAGAAGCGTCAAGTATAAAGAACTGAAGAAGAAAGAGGCTGGAATTAAAGGTAAGAGCACATAAGGTCTTCAAACAGTGTGTGTATACATTACATTAGGCGAGGTATGTACGTATGCCATTGGTACTGGGAGAGCCTTCACCCATGTGACTATACTTTACAAGGTCCCCAGTTGGTTGTACAGCACTCAAATGTACTGTGTGTGATTTGGTTTGTGCATATATAGAGTTTCTCGAGAGTTTTGACTCTTCAATGAGTTCTGAGGAAGCTAAGAGGAAAGATCTAGAGGGAACTGTGGTACAGCAGCTGGCAACCATTAGCCAGGTGAGTATCCAAAGTGAGTATCCAGAGTGAGTATCCATGCAAGTATCCAAAGTGTGTATCCAAAGTGAGTATCCAAAATAATAGCCCAGCCTGGATGATGACACCCCTTCCCCTCTCACATACATGATGGGTATTGGACTCACCCCTCCCTCCCTCCCTCCCTCCCAGGTCCTGGTCCAGTCCAAGCACATGCCCTCTCCAGCTCAGCTACAAGACCTCCAAGCTAATTTGGCTTTCAAAGAATCAGAAATGGAGAAAGCTGAAAGAACAGTGCGTTCTTTGGAGCAAGGTTTGTGATGGAACTGTACTGTATGGACACGTGTATACTCCATACCTATATTCACTCCTATTCATGGTATATATGTAGACAATGCCAAACTTCAACGTGATCTTGTGAATGTGGAGAAGGTATGTACATGTACAGTACAGTATGTGCTGTACACATCCTTGTGTTCATGTGCATATATATGGACATATGTATATTACACATGTTTGTATTCACGTATGTACATGAGTACAGTACTGTATGTATATTTGCACGTTCAGCAAATATTCTGTGTAATGTGTGAAGTTGTACTGTACTCTGTACATCAAATTCCTCCCACGCTCACGAACAGCTCGAGGAGAAGACCCAGACAGAGCTCCAAACACTGAAGGAGAAGATAGCCAAGATGACCGAGGAGATTGGGGTCTACAGTGACATTCAAGGTTTAGAGAAGCAAGAGGACGAGAGACGAGAGGTATAGCCAGCATGCACAAAAGATGCAGTGAATACATCTCACCATTTGTTCCAACATGTACGTATGTATCATGTACGTATGTACACTTACATATGTATGTATGTATGTATGAATGTGCTCACAGTCCTTATGTCCATACTGTATACACATATTTGTGTCATGGTAGGCAGGTAGATTAAAGGAAAAAAATGGTTCATAAAACCTCTACAGCACACTTTCAGTTACCAATACAGCACACTTGCAATCAAGTCATTAACGATGCATCACCCTTTCCATTAACTGATCAGACTACTTTCCTGTCACCAACAACATGAGCAGCAGCGAACAATAGAGCAATAACAAAATTGCCATCCCATGACACAAGCTAGTTATGTCCCTTCCACACGGGATGTGCAGCTAATACAGTCACTTTCAAAGAATTATCAAGGGCGTCAGCCTGAGGTGATTGATTGAATGTGTGACTGTATAGCTGCACATCCCGTGTGGAAGGGACATAACTAATATGTATGTATGTATGTTTGCACATGTACATATATATTTACATACATACGCATACACACACACTGTTCTGATGTGGAGATATAGTATGTGTTCATGTTCATGTATTTTTACACATCATAATAGCATACATACTTATACTATTATTCATCACTAAGGCATTCATACATACGTACTTAGTTCTAAAGTACAGTCAGTTCAGGTTGTTTTCTTCGCTTTGTCAGCTCCTGGTGACAGAGAAGGCCTTACTGACGGCCAAGAAGGAAGGTCTACATCAGAGTAAGTCCAGTCACTCTGTGTCTGTACTGTGGCCCCCTCAACATAAGTACAGAGTGGTTTATATGATGCTCGGTGTTGTGTACATGATGTTCAGGTGTTGTGTACATGATGTTCAGGTGTTGTGTGCATGATGTTCAGGTGTTGTGTACATGATGTTCAGGTGTTGTGTACATGATGTTCAGGTGTTGTGTACATGATGTTCAGGTGTTGTGTACGTATATATGATGCTCAAGTGTTGTTTATTTGATGTTCAGTGTTGTTTATATAAAGCTCAGTGCTGTTTATATGAAGCTCAGTGTTGTTTATTTGATACTCAGGGTTGTTTATTTGATGTTCAGTGTTGTTTACGTATATGATGTTCAGTGTTGTTTATTTGATGTTCAGTGTTGTTTATATAAAGCTCAGTGCTGTTTATATGAAGCTCAGTCTTGTTTATTTGATACTCAGGGTTGTTTATTTGATGTTCAGTGTTGTTTATGTATATGATGTTCAGATGTTGTTTATTTGATGTTCAGTGTTGTTTATATAAAGCTCAGTGCTGTGTATATGAAGCTCAGTGTTGTTTATTTGATACTCAGGGTTGTTTATTTGATGTTCAGTGTTGTTTACGTATATGATGTTCAGTGTTGTTTATTTGATGCTTACTGCTGTTTATTTGATGTTCAGATGTTGTTGGTTGTTTGATGTTGACTAAGTTGTATTACTACCTGGTTTTCAAGGAGTCAAGGAGTTAACTCAATCGTATGAGTCATTGAAGTCGCAGTTGACCTCAAGTGACACTTATACACAAGTATGTAAGGACCATGAAAATTGTCTTGAGTGATTGGTTTACTTATATGCATCAAACTATTTACACACACACACACACACACACACACACACACACACACACACACACACACACACACACACAGCTTGGCAATTTGGAAAGAAAATGGCAACATTTGGAACAGAACAACTTTGTTCTCAAAGAATGTATCCTCACTCACTGGTCTCTTCTTGTCCATACCCCATGCAACTATAGCACACTCACTGGTCTCTTCTTGTCCATACCCCATGCAACATACAATCAGCACACTCACTGGTCTCTTCTTGTCCATACCCCATGCAACATACAACTATAGCACACTCACTGGTCTCTTCTTGTCCATACCCCATGCAACATACAACTATAGCACACTCACTGGTCTCTTCTTGTCCATACCCCATGCAACATACAACTATAGCACACTCACTGGTCTCTTCTTGTCCATACCCCATGCAACATACAATCAGCACACTCACTTGTCTCCTCCTGTCCATACCCCATGCAACCTACAACTATAGCACACTCACTGGTCTTCTTGTATACTCCGCACACAACTAGTAAACTCGCTACATATGTAGTCAACCGGTACACGCCACACAACCAGTACATATGCACATTCAGCATAATATGCAGTCAGTGTATGAACATATCCGCACGGGTTTGTTTTCCTTCACCCTGCGTGTGTCCACAGTCATTGCTAGCAGGGAGGCTGATGGAGACTACAAGCAGCTGTCATCTCAAGTGAAGGGGATGTTGTCTGAGTACAACGGTCTGGTGTGTCAGAGCATGACGGCTCACCCTGTGCCCACCAGCTGAGGGACTCACCAGCACACAATACAGCACGTGTGTGTGCGCATGTGGATGACCTCCAGCACACAAACTGTACACTTTTATTCTTACATTCTACAACCAGTGCAACTTGCTTAATAAGTACGTACCTTGGTAGTACACACTCCTGGTTAGTACACACTCCTGGTTAGTACACACTCCTGGTTAGTACACACTCCTGGTTAGCACACACTCCTGGTTAGTGCACACTCCTGGTTAGTGCACACTCCTGATTAATAATACACACTCCTGGTTGGTACACACTCCTGGTTAGTACACACTCCTGGTTAGCACACACTTCTGGTTAGCACACACTCCTGGTTAGTGAGTACACTTTACTCATCCCTAGCTCATGTACACTATGCCAACCAGTACTGATAGTAAGTACGGTATATACCTCTGATGAAAAGTATATAGATTTGGTGTGCCCTTCAAGGTACATACTTACTGAGCAAGTTGGACTGTAATATGTACATGATCCTATTCCCTACATACACGTATGTAGTTTCAAGCGCTCATAGAACCATTAATGTACTCTAAATGAATAATATTAATCCTGTAGCCATTTCACAACATTGAAATTAGTTAAGTAGTGATTAACTAATTATTAATTATAATTATAATTATATATAATGCTCAGAAAAATTCAAACATCAGTCTTCACTTCATGCATACATGCAAGTGTTCACGTATGTAGTGAGGGAAGGCTGTGCAAGACCTAAGGTTGACAAATTACAAATTCAACAAAACTCACTGACAATTCGGTGTATGAAAATCCAGTGATGTAATTTGTTTATGTATGTATGTAGTTATAAGTGTATGAGAGTATTATTAATTCAATACGATAATATGCTGTAGTATTCCAATTGATTGTTATAGTCGATTGCAAGACAGTATACCGGCTTATACAAACCCATACATATTGGTATACAGAACATACAAATGCATATGCACCCACATACAGGCTACTATAAAGACAGGCACAGAATAACGATATACGTATAAAAGTGTCTTAACACAAATGTAGCTCAATCAATTAGAACATCTTCTATGTCCACTTTTGATGTGGGGGACATGGTCATGATCGGTCCGGGTTCTCTACCTCCCACTGTGAGGCAAGACTCCTGGCGTACTCCTCGTCTTGCTGAGTCTGCATTAGATCAACAGACCACACATGGGGTGAATGTTATACCTATCATATACAATCCCCTCACAACCTAACAAACACAGACATCACACTTTATTGATCCCAGTGGTCAAGGTCTGTAGGTGAAGTACAGTAGTACATTGTACACTATATTGTACACAGGTAAACCAGTACATGTACACTAGCACACAAGTACATTTGTACACTAGCACACACAATGTACACTAGTACACATAAGTACATATATACACTGGCACACAAGTACGTACATTTGTACACTAGTACACAAGTACATTTGTACACTAGCACACAAGCACATTTGTACACTAGCACACAAGCACATTTGTACACTAGCACACAAGTACATTTGTACATTATCACACAAGCACATTGGTACACTAGTACACAAGTATGTACATTTGTACACTAGCACACAAGTACATTTGTACACTAGCACACAAGTACATTTGTACACTAGCACATAAGTACATTTGTACTTACACTAGTACACAAGCACATTTCTACATTAGCTTACAAGTACTGTACATTTCTACACTAGTACACACACACAATGCACCAGTACAGTAGTACATATGCAATGTACACTGGAACACTAGTACACATAGGCATACTATACACAAGTACTCCAGTTTGAGACTAAGATTTCCAAAAGGACTCGTGTTCTATAAAACAGTACACCACAGTTATTCACAGAGATGAAGCAGCTGACAAGCCATACAAGCGAAGACAGACAGTCACCTGCTGAAAAGTATCAAACTGCTGACTCAGCATCAAAGCCAATCTTTCAGATTCTTCCTCACTCGGGCGTTCTTTCTACAGGGGGTAAGTGGCATGGATGCATGTGACAAACACTTGACAGTCATATGATATATATACTATATCCAACCCAAAGAGAAAATGGTCACAGACCGTTAAAAGTAAAATCATTTTCGCGTCATTTTAAAGTACTGGAAAATGGCCTATACTCACGTACACTAATCTCTTCTTTCTGTAGTTTCAAGGCAATTTCTTCGTCCTCACAACCAGGATCCTTTGCATATTATGAGATAAAAGTTTGAATACATATGTGTGCGGTACAGAACTTATGCACTGCACGCACACACACACACAACAAACACACACACACACACCTGCCACATCTGCTCTTGTATACTTCTAGCAAGCTCCAAGTCTTGCTGTGCCTGTGGGTCAAGAACACTGCTTGGATTGTCAGTAACAGATGGTCCCCGGTTGGATTCTTGTTCCATTAAGTTCATGGCAGCCATTTTATCTGTGAATTCTTGCTCCATCTGTATCCCTTTCAGTCTTATCCTTTCGGCTTCCTCATGGAGTTCCTGTGACCACTTCGTGAGACGATCTTCCTTACGTTTCAGCTCATCCTCCAGTGACCTCAACTCCTTGTCCTTCTTCCTCATACCGGATCCATTCTCATCAGTTAAATCCCTCAGGAGATCTTCGCGTTCATCCAGCGCTTTCTTTCTAACTATCATATTGTCTTCCATGCTTTGTAGTTCTGTTTCTCTGTGAGCCAACTTCTTCAACTTTATGTTAATGTTCCCCCTCTCCACTGCCAAAGTTTGTTCTTTGGTCAATACATTCCTCTCTCTCAACTGCAAAGCAGACTCTTTCTCTTCAAGCCGTTGCTTTCTCATTTCCGCATCATGGTTTAGCCCTTCAATTTCCCTCTTCTTCATCTCCACGTGACGGCTCAACTGCTCAATCTCGCTTTGAAGTGCGATCTTTTTGTTCTTCAAGTCGGTGACCTCGCGGCGAAGAAGAGACCCTTCTTCAGACGTATTTGAAGGAGTACGGACGGGTTTGTCGCCGGAGAAAGGCGGTCTAGAAGGAGAGTGTGACTGGGTGGTGATACCCTTCAGGGGATCTTCGGGGTGGAAACGAGACGGGCTGCTTCTCACGTCATAGAATTCATCTTCATCGTCTTCTACAGCTTCTCCGTCACTGTTTCCATCGTCGTCAGTGTACATTTGATCAGGGTCGAAGTCATTCGAGCCCGTTACATTGTCACTAGTACTCCACGCTTGGCGCGGAACGAGAGGAGAATCGGAATCTGTCTTTGGTGGGGATTTCGACAAATCGCCAGAGCTAACGATCGTACGTGTCCTTGGCTTAGGTACTGGCCTTTGTAGATCCATGCCAATATCTCTTGTCGGTCGAAACTGTTCCAGACGCTATAACGAAGGTGATCCTAGTCGACAATGAACGATACAAAACGTTCAGTCATTCATAGAAACCCAAGGGACAATTACCCAACTCCTGGCGTTATTTTTAGCAATGACGTTGACGCAATGAGCGATAATAATATGGCCGAGCGTACCATTTTACATACCCTACTCAGAGGGGTCACAGTGGCGCAGTGGTCGAACTTCAGTTTGGATGGCTCGATTTCCGGATCCTGGAGTCCTTCATATTTTTTTACAAATTGGGAACTTTAAGTATGATTAGGTCTATATAGCTATAGGCTATATAGCGCATTAATATGCGAGAATCAGATAGGTCAGGATAGATCTAGAATAATAATATTCAATAACAATATCAGTTATTAAACAGGCGAAAATATATATATATATATTATATTATGTATAATTTACAAGGAGACCATGATATGTGCATGACAGTGAAAGATTGTACTTACGTAATTCGTACCTTTTCGCATACATGCACCCGGCCTTATAATAATAATAATTAATTGCAAATTAAATTGAAAGGTCAACAAGCAATCATGCATAACGTTAACTTTCCTAAGAAATATTATAGTTACACAAAAGTAGAAATGGATCAAATCCACAATAAACTGACATGTAATTAAAATAAAGTGTTCACAGATCTACGGCCTCTCTGCCATCTGGTTGGTCATCTCGTCTGCCGTCTTGTTTGTCAATATTTACTTGTGTGTTATCGACATCTTTTTTGTCGTCTTGTTTTTCATCGTCACTTACTTCATCATCTTTTCTGTCAACATTATCACCTTTCCAATCTTTACTGTAATCAGGAGCTTTGTCATCTTGTTTACCATTGTGTTTGTCATCTTGTTTGTCATCTTGTTTGTCATCAACATTTACTTTATCATCTTCTCTGTCAACAATATCACCTTTGCCATCTTTACTGTTATCAGGAGCTTCGTCATCTTGTTTGTCATCTTGTTTGTCATTAACATCTTTGTCATCTTTATCATACCCTAACCCTAACACATCTTGTTTGTCAACACCAGACTGCTGGGTCGGGAAAGTATGCAGTGGAACGTATGCCTCATTAGGGATTATAGTTGGTTCTTCACTTGTTGAGTGTAGAGTGGATGTTGCAACTGATGGATCAGATTGTGCAATGAGGTTGTCTTTACCAGAGTGACTGTCGTTCTGGAAAGGATTTGCGAAAACTTCATCGTAAGTGTGTTCTGGATTTGTATTGTAGACAACATCATCTACAAACGGCTTCCTGTGTGATGAATATTATAATGTACAGTGAGATACATGGTACAGAAGAACCTGGATATAAAGGACACTCTGGAATACAATTTAGTGGATGCTATACAGAAGAACCTGGATATAAAGGACACTCTGGAATACAATTTAGTGGATGCTATACAGAAGAACCTGGATATAAAGGACACTCTGGGATACAACTTAGTGGATGCTATACAGAAGAACCTGGATATAAAGGACACTCTTGGGATCTGACCTAGTGGATATTGCACTTTTTTACAGAAAAACCTGGACATAAAGGACACTTGGGGCCCAACCTAAAACCAATATACATGGAATATACAAATGTACAGTTTTCTACCAATTTTCTCAAAAAAATTTTCTATAAAAAAATTTGTCATCTTAATTTGGTGTAGGGATTGTGCACGCATACACACTTGCCCTATTTCATGATGGTATGAAATATGTACCTGCACATACGTACATGCATGCACACACATACACACATGCACACATACACACATGCACATGCATGCAAAAACATACACATGCATGCACATACATGCATGTACACACAAGCACACATACACAAACATGCAACAAGGATCCTCCAACAACAAACCTGCGTCGCCGTGACACAGAAAAAGCCACAACTATGGCAACTGTGATAATCACAACTCCTCCCACTACCACTATACTTGCCACAACAATGGCAACTATCAATCCAGCTGAAGGGAGGAGAAATGGAAGCAGGAACATGAAGAAATGGAAACAGGAACATGCACAAACAAAACAGTAACATTTGGAGGTTCAAAAGACTTTTATTAGCATGAAACATACACATCAGCATAAAATATGCGCATGCACTTGTAGTGAACGTTGTTAGCATAATAGTAATTTAATTGTGTTTTGGTTTGTTTTGATTGGTCCACTGGGCAACCATGTGTTGTAACTCGTGCGTTTGTGCATGATAACAAAATGGCCACTGTTTTTGGTTCATGTGTTGAATAATCGCGTGGAAACAGGCTTTTGGCTCCTAAGTATCATTGTAGGACACCACAGCACATACATACACATGTAAATGCATGATGTGTAATAACACATAATATATTTATGATAATGAAAGTACGAACCCTCGGGAGGATCGCCTTCTGGAGTTGGTGGTTCTACAATGACTGTCTGAGGCGAACTGAACATCCCAGGGAAGCCATCCTCATTGACACCAGCACACTGTGTACAGTACACAATAATATATTATGAACCATACACATGTACACAGGTTGGTATACAGAGTATGCAGGTCTGTATATCAAGTATACAGAGTATGCAGGTCTGTATATCAAGTATACAGAGTACCTAGGTCAGTATATCAAGTATACAGAGTACACAAGACAGTATATTAACATACAGGACCACATCTCAGTATATAATCTACATACATGTGATACACACCTACACTCTCACCTGTACTGTGTATACCCCTGGTGGTAGGTCCACCTTCCAGTTATCAACATCACTAGCATTCCTCTCAATAACTCTCATGGTCCCACCAATCCTGAAAATACATCGATAGAGGGGAATCCCCGGCTCAGGAATTATCTCAATGACCACATTTCCTCCCCCTCCAGTGAGCTGAGGAGTAGTGGGCATTGGAGCTACAGGAGAACATGAAGGTTGAATGAATGATGGCAAACACATGCACTTTTGGACCTATGACAAGGCATGAGGTACTGTATATATAGAATTGAATCACATGTACACACACACACACACACACACACACAGTATACAAACACCGGACATGCCAACTCTCACACAATTATGTGTGAGACTCACACATTGCCCTTTGAATTATTCACTGTTAATGAGCATAACACTTTCAAATTAAGGCACAGATCATGATATCATGTGGTTTCAATATGTTGGTACATTGTTCCTTATTGAGTGTATAGTACTGACACAGCAAAGAAATACCACTAAGGGTTATAACAGGGCACACAGTACTAAGAATTATTGGTACTACATACTTTGCAATACTGCTTTTTTTTGCAAACAACTACAATGTTAAACTTATAACCTACATGTTGTACTTTGTATACTTTCATTGTAATGTTCATATTTAATATATTATCCTGAGTCTTATAAACTATCAGTGCGCACGCTGGTATGCCACTTCAATGGGTGGGCACCGACATGTCTCACTCCTACACCTTGCAATCTCACTCATTTTGGAAACATGTCTCACTCATGAAAAACTGTTTGGCATCTCTGAAACACACACACACACACACATACACACACACACACACACACACACACACACACACACACACACACACACACACACACACACACACACACACACACACACACACACACACACACGTCCTGGACTGGACTACATAGATGCAAGGACCAGAACATAATACAGGGAAATACAGTGACTGTAAAAGATGACATCTATAGGGAGGGGAGGCTAGTGTGGTTCAAACACTCACTTGATGCTGTTGTTGTGAAAGTTCTATCAACAGAGAATCTTCCTCCGAACATGAAAGGACAATCGTTGCTATAGGCAACCAATCTGACTGTACAAGTTGTCTTTGCTGGGAGGTTTGATATGTTGTAAGCAGTGTCCCAGATTCCATTTTCAACCAACCCGAAATTGGAATCAGAACTGCACTTCCGATAAAGAGCAAATTGGATGTCAGATTGAGAAATCATTGGATCACTTGTCTGAGGGTGTGTGTACTGTAGTATAACGACCTCAGGTACAGTAACCACACTAGTGATATTGGGAGGAGTGTCTGGACACCCTGAGTGAGGGAAAACAGTCAGAATTGATAAGATTCACAGAAAGTATGTACAATATAACAACAATAATAATAACAACAACACTACTCACTCTCCATCACTGTGATGTCCACACTGGTGGGATTGGATAGACAGCCTGACTCCGTGTATGCAAACACAGAGAGTGTGTAGTTGGTGAGGGGAGTGAGGTTGAGAAGGACCACCATGGTCGTTGTGCTGCCTTCAACTCCAGTAACATTGCTTGTGACATTACTCACTGTCACTCTGTAGAGAACGGACCATCTTTCAATGTCAGTTGGAGCAGTCCAGGAAATAATGACATTAGGTCGTTGTGAGCTGACAATGATGATGTTGCCAGGCTGACCGGTGAAGCATTCTAGTGTACACAATGAAGCATACAATGCCATAAAGCAGGTCTGAATGTACACACATGTAAACATACACAAAGAGCTAAGGATAAAAGTGGTTACGGCTACAGAAGTTTATTCAATCTGGGATAGTTCTAAACCGAAGAGACCACTATACTGGGTACTCTAACACACAAACACACCATTAAGATACACAGCACACCATACACTCATGTATTCCCTTGTACAGACAACAAGAGAGAGTGGAGTCAAACACACATACATACTGACACTCACCCACACATGGAGATGATGCATTGCTGTCTTTAATTCTACCAAATCCCTCAATGCATGGACAGCTTTTACCAATTCCTCTCTGGGATGCGCTATTCTCTGGACACTTCACACACTCTATCATATATTGTGGACTGTACTGCACCACAACCAGATATGTGTTCTCTGGACAAGCTGAGTTGAGGGACAAGACATGGCAACAGTACACTACTGGTAAGATGTATTGAAAAATTATAGAGATAGCTTTGTTGAAATGGTTAAAAGTAACTGGAGACCTCCCATGTTGACTATGTTGGCAAAATTCAATTGGAACACTTGTAAACGTGAACATACATACTACATACAAATGTATTAAGGGAACATACATACGTATAATATACTATAAGTTAGCGACATCGCATTAATTCTACAAAGATACTGGATTTATGTGATAACTCACTGCAGCTGACTTCATTGGGAACCTGTCCAAAGTGAGGAAATGAGAGTTAATGAGTAATTAGGCAGAAATTCCTCCATTAAACTACTTTTTTGATTGACTAACTTTCATATTAAACTCACCCCAACAACGTCTTTTCTTGGTCTGAAGTAAGCACTTGGAGATGTGACTATTGTATACCTTCAAAAGATCATCATTAAATAAAATATTTTGATGACATTTGACAAATTTGACAAATGCAACAAGAATACACAGTACAAACACACACACACACACACACACACACACACTCACACACACACACACACACACACACACACACACACACACACACACACACACACACACACAATACCTACCACATCTGAACCTTCTCTTGCTGACCAATTCCTGGAGACATCCAGACAAATGACGTCATACCAGCTGTATTTATCTTGGACTGTGTCACACCATGCTGCAAGTGGAGGGTAAGGGTGGAATGGAGCACTAGACTAACACACTGCAATGAATGACATCAGGTTGGTACATACGTATATTCCTGGACCACATCTCTTAATACAAGCCATTTACACATTGTACACAATGACATTGTCTATACAAACTAAAGAGTACACACTGTCTGTATGTACATCACTGGACACCTACCCCCTCACATTCCAATCTGGTGGAGTCCTCATATCCACTTCGAATGCCAAATTCACCAACATGAGAGAGATTACCATCAAATGTGGAAGAATCACTGAATTTCCTAAATTCCACCAAAAACCCTCTCAGTGAACTTGTACTACCATTCATCTCAACTATGTAAAGAAGACATTCATAAGGTACATGTATAAAGTATCATGTACGGATCCCACTAGTGCAAATATTTGACATAACAGAGGACATGTTTAATTGAGGAAATCTTTGGACATAAACACATATGGAATGTTCTATAGAGTGTTAGCTAAGGTGAATACATATTTATGAGATAAGATTGACTGAAGGTTGACAAG
Organism: Chondrilla cf. caribensis; assembly: GCA_964020155.1. Lineage (NCBI taxonomy): Eukaryota > Metazoa > Porifera > Demospongiae > Chondrillida > Chondrillidae > Chondrilla > Chondrilla cf. caribensis. The sequence goes on along the minus strand of OZ026557.1, from coordinate 619,688 downwards.
ACATGGCAGTAACAGGTGTAGAGAATATAGCATATTGACATATTCTCTGCATCAGTGTCTCTGGAGAATATGTCAAAGAGAAGAGAAGACACAGACAGTTGTACAGTATACACAACCAGACACAATACACTCACTTGTATAGTTCTGACTGCAGTTGTATTCAAACATGTTATCGATAATGTCGACTCCAACAATTGTAACAGTTGGACACAAAGTGTGAACAGAGCAGTCATCAAAACCGCTTCCCATGTGGATTGGTATCATTGTATCACATGACTCGGGGGGAGCTCCAGCAACATAGCCGTCTACTTGAGACTTTGTGAAGAGTTCAGCAGTGACAAGGAAGAAGATAAAAGACCTCCAACAAGGATGACCCATTGTACAGCAGTCCCTGTGGTGAATAAAGACACGAATCAATGAAGATGGGTTCTCGGATTGGACTGAAGGGCCTCGAGTACTCTTAACACTGAGCTAATGATATACAAGTCACAGTGACGTTGGTGTTACATCCATGAATAAATGGTTGAAGACATGCACCTGTCTCATCTTGGCATTCCAGGTTGCTCCGCTTCAGAATGCCCAAATATTGAATGTAAAAACTTCTATTCTCAGTAGCCTATAATGATCATAGGGTCAGTATGATTTCTGATTGAAAGGCAGTTAGTCCATTACTTGGAATGCTAGCCTCATCCAACCTGCATCATTACAACGTGATCCTAATAGATCTATGCAGACCGCATGCAAGGAGTGAGGGCCTAGGAAGTGTGTGTGAACCCAGCGAAACCTCCCTCTCTCGTGTCCTCGTTAATGACAACTAATCGTTTGGAAGCAGTACATGGCCATATTGAGCTAGGACAAACACAGACTTTTCTGGGGTTTCACCACTCTGTACCGCACTAGCATGCTCCGATCCCACGGGCGTGTTGTGTAGTGCGTCCACAAACACGTACCTATCCGACAGCTTCAGTTTGTCGATTCACAAGATTCCGGAGTAACAGTGGAGAGTTTCCTACAGAGCTGGATTCAGGTGTCTAGCCACTTCGTCCGAATTCAAATGAACAGTATAGAGTTTGTTCTAACGTGCAATAAATCAATATGGGCGTGTTACCCATCTATAACACGAGGGATAATGACGTTATATTATACTTAAGCTTCCTGTCGTTATTTTTAGCGATACGTCATCGACTACATACGTATCCGCTCTTCAACTAGAGTGAACATGTAGGGTACAAACTCTCATTCAAATGATGATTCACATCCACATGATTAGATATAAATTTAATTTAAATGTAATATTATTCAGATTGTTCAACATAGATTATAAAAATACAAAAAGTAAGATTAATTTTATTAACAGTTATTGTATTACTTTATAATAACATTATATTACTGCTGCAAATATTATTCACCGACAACATTTGACTGACATAAAAAATACTGTCAAATACAAGACCAAAGGTGGAAAGTATGTTACAAGTGGAGTGACGTAGGGACCAAGCCATTCACAATTTGCCATGATATCTAGTATACACGTAAAGCATCAATACAAGAAGAAGTCTCCCTCCAGTTGTTGAGTTAGGTCCCCAATGTGGTCAATTTTATCATCATTCTCAGGATGAGGCTGTTTTTTGAAGAATGTCTGTATCATATTCGGATTCACGCCATCATCATCATCACTGCCATGCGAGTCCATTTCCAACGCAAACAATTGGTCGGACTTGCTACCATCACGTACAGTGGGATAAGAATGAGATAGAGAGCTCACATCCTTGTGCCTTCAGTGACAGAAGTAAGAGGAAACTCAATGAACTCATAGTGATGCATATACGTACAAACTGTATGTAAGAACTAATACAGATACACACGGTTGGATTTCCAAAGAAAGAGAAAACAAGTAATTAGGGTTGAACTTGTGGGGTTGCCGCCCCCACACTCAAATTAAGATGTACAAAGGACGTAGGGAGAAGACAGAAGACAGAGTAACACTGAACTAGATGAAAATCAGAAAAGCTAAAGGCAAATGTTTGCAGTAAGACAAAACAAACAATAGACAGACAGACAGACAGACAGACAGACAGAGACATACATACATACATACAGATAGACAAATTGACTTACCTCAACCTGCAGGACGCCACCAGGAGACAAAGGACAACTATTATGAGCACAATGACCACAACTGGTATGGTGACTACCAAGATGATGGTTGATATAGGTCCTACTGCAGGGGGAGGAGTTAGATAGCCAAAACAGAAAGAGTTGTGAATATTAATTCAAGTGACTGGTATTTGTATGCCATAAATGCACAGTATTTGATTAAAGTTATTAAGACGAAACAAACAATAGACAGACAGACAGACAGACAGACAGACAGACAGACACAGGTGTACACCTTCGGACAGACACAGTAGACAGACAGAGACTAAATTTCAATGTCCACTTTTATCAATAAAACAATGTGTCTGATTCATTGGACTGGATGTGGTAAAGATGTCTGTAAACAGTCTAACACATGCATGAGCTCATATTATGACCACGAATACATACATACATACAGTGAAACCTCTCTAATCCGACACTCAATGGGACCTGAGAATAATGTTGAATTAGGAGGTTGTTGGATTATGGAGTGCCTCTTACCATACTTACGTCTGGTGACTGTACCTCATATAATGGTCGGATTAGAGAGAATTTGGATTATAAAGGTGTCGGATTAGTGAGGTTTCACTGTACCCTTAATCAGAGCACTTGAACAGACTATGCCCAACCAACACACCAGCTATTCAGCACACCAAATATACAGATGTGACATGACATTCTTGCATACACTTAGTAGGTGGTGTTGGTACTTCTACTACGATGACTGTCTGAGGAGAACTGAACATCCCAGGGAAGCCATCCTCATTGACACCAGCACACTGTGTACAGCACACAATAATATAATTATCAAGAACCATGCACATGTACACGGGTCAGTATACAGAGTATGCAGCTCAGTATATCAAGTATACAGAGTATGTAGGTCGGTGTATCAAGTATACAGAGTACATAGGTCAGTATATCAAGTATACAGAGTACATAGGTCAGCATATCAAGTATACAGAGTACACAAGGCAGTATATTAACATACAGGACCACATCTCAATATATCATCTACATAGATGTAATCTACACTCTCACCTGTACTGTGTATACCCCTGGTGACAGGTCAACCTTCCAGTTGCCAACATCACTAGCATTCCTCTCAATAACTTTCATGGTCCCACCAATCCTGTAAATACATCGATAGAGGGGAATCCCCGGCTCAGGAATTATCTCAATGACCACATTTCCTTTCCCTCCAGTGACCTTAGGTGCAATGGGCATTGGAGCTACAGGGGAACATGAGGTACACAGAGCATTGGATGAGACAGGACACAAACATACTCATGCACTTACATACACACAAGACAGGTACACAAACAAACCTATATATACAAATAATCATTATGCATTGTATGGAGAACACAGCCTGTATGGATTACCTGTTGCTGTAGTGAAGGTTCTATCAACAGAGAATCTTCCTCTGAACATGAAAGGACAATCGTTGCTATAGGCAACCAATCTGACTGTACAAGTTGTCTTTGCTGGGAGGTTTGATATGTTGTAAGCAGTGTCCCAGATTCCATTTTCAACTAATATGAAGCTGGAATCAGAACTGCACTTGCTATACAGAGCATATTGGAAGTCAGATTGAGAAATCATTGGATCACTTGTCTGAGGGTGTGTGTACTGTAGTCCAACGACCTCAGGTACAGTGACCACACTAGTGATGGAGGGAGGAGTGTCTGGACACCCTGAGTGAGGGAAAAGGAATTAAGTAAGAATGTTCCAACAATTGTTTTTCATCAAATCTAAATGATATTCTTTTGAACAGTCTGAATTAATTAAGCTCACGTATGTACTAAATTACAACAATAATAACAACACCACTACTCACTCTCCATCACTGTGATGTCCACACTGGTGGGATTGGAGAGACAGCCCGACTCCGTGTATGCAAACACAGAGAGTGTGTAGTTGGTGAGGGGAGTGAGGTTGGGAAGGACCGCCATGGTGGTTGTGCTGCCTTCAACTCCAGTAACATTGCTTGTGACATTACTCACTGTCACTCTGTAGAGAACGGACCACCTTTCAATGTCAGTTGGAGCAGTCCAGGAAATAATGACATAGGGTCTTTGTGAGCTGACAATGGTGATGTTACCAGGCTGACCGGTGAAGCATTCTAGTGTATACAATGAAGCATACAATGCCATGGAGCAGGTCTGAATGTACACACGTAAACATACACAAAGAAGACAACTAAAGACGAAGACACACTTGAATTATACGTACATGCAGTGTAGACATGTATTGAATTTCCTGAAACAGATAAAAGGGGTTCTATAGCGAATATATAGGGACACTCACCCACACACGGAGATGATGCATTGCCTTCTTTAATTCTACCAAATCCCTCAATGCATGGACAGATTTTACCAATTCCTCTCTGGGATGTGCTATTCTCTGGACACTCCACACACTCTATCTTATATTGTGGACTGTACTGCACCACAACCAGATAGGTGTTCTCTGGACAAGCTGAGTTGAGGGACCAGACATGGCAACAACATGCTATGGAGCTAAGAGTAAATTGAGAATTACTGGCCGGAGTGCTTTTTGAGTAACGAAACACACTTCAATTAAGTACAGAAAGTTCTAAAATTTACGTCAGATTTTAATATAAATCAATAGTGCTGAAATAATATCAAATCATTTGCTTTGCACTGAAGAGTTGACTCTACAAAATCAACTTACTACAGCTCTCTTCATTGGGAAGCTGTTACAAAGGAAAAGGGGAATGGTGAACAGAATCGAAGTTTTCATCTTTCATATTAAACTCACCCCAACAACGTCTTTTCTCGGTCTGAAATAAGCACTTGGAGATGTGACTATTGTATACCTTCAAAAGAACATATTTGTCAAATTCAGTAAAATACAAAATGTATACATACATACATGCTGACATATACTCATATACCACACACATGTACGCACACACACACACACACACACACACACACACACACACACACACACACACACACACACACACACACACATACACACACACACATACACACACACACACACACACACACACACACAACACCTACCACATCTGAAACTTCTCTTGCTGACCAATTCCTGGAGACATCCAGACAAATGACGTCGTACCAGCTGTGTTTATCTTAGACTGTGTCACACCATGCTGTGAGTGGAGGGTAAGGGTGGGAAGCAATGGGAAAATAATTACCATCATAACTACTAATTGCAGCAAAAACCTACAAAAACAATAGATTATTATATTATATATATAATATAATATCAGGATTCCATACATTACCCCATGCAGGCTGACACAGCACAAATTGATAGGTGCATCACTGGATACCTACCCCCTCACATTCCAATCTGGTGGAGCCCTCATATCCACTTCGAATGCCAAATTCACCAACATGAGAGAGATTACCATCAAATGTGGAAGAATCGCTGAATTTCCTAACTTCCACCAAAAACCCTCTCAGTGAACTTGTACCACCCCTCAACTCAACTATGCAAAGAAGACATTCATAAGGTATACAGTACATGGCATTGCACACACAGATCATGTATGCCCATGCAAAAGACAATAAGATATAAGGTCCATATACATGCATACAGCCTACATTAGAGTATAGATATACAGTTAGGTATCTAGTGTTGCATGAAGTATCGCCATTAGGGCATTTATGATACCTGTTTACAAGGAGGCTACAATGATGGATACTGACTGCAGGATGGGAAGGGCATGGCAGGAACAGATGCAGGGAATATGTTAAACACACAGAGTGGGATCTGACACAACACCTCACTTGTATAGTTCTGACTGCAGTTGTACTCAAACATGTTATCGGCAATGTCGACTCCGACAATTGTAACATTCGGACACAAACTGTGAACAGAGCAGTCATCAAACCCGCTTCCCATGTGGATTGGTAGCATTGTGTCACATGACTCGGGGGGAGCTCCAGCAACATAGCCGTCCACTTGAGACTTTGCGACGAGTTCAGCATTGACAAGGAAGAAGATAAACGACCTCCAACAAGGATGACCCATCCTAAAGCAGCCCCTTCCTTCAGGTAAACAATCAATGCAGGTCTTCTTCGAGTGATGTCGATGATTTAGATTCTGTCCGGAAGCCACAGTCGATAACCAAACCTAGCTCGGATGAAACGTCGAAATCATACCGTCATTTTGGTATGGCAATCACGTGATATGACGACACTCGTAGCTCACATTCTACTCCTCCCAATTAGGAAGGCCTACATGTGCTCCAATGAATATCGTTAATAGGTGCCCCTCGAATCGGTAAACCCTTTGTGCTTATTAGCTCGAACAGTCGACTTCGTTTACGACAGTAGTCATCCCGAAGCTACTCAAACGATACACTATAGGTGAGTGTGTGTGTGTGTTGCACGGGAATACGCTATTGCGTGCTTAATTGTTGAGGTAGCCTATTTCTGACCTCTTCTCCTTGACGTCGGTTGGAACTTTGTCGTTGGAACTCCCGAGCACGTATAATATCCTCCTGTTCCATTTTTCGTTTAGAGCCATCCATCTTATGGGTACTAGTAAGTGCAAGTTCACCATGGAACGTGTAATTCTTATCCGCCGATCCAATACACACAGCCTGACCATAGATGTGGCCTGACGAAGTATCCGCTCCAGGCCCTAGGCGCAGTTCATAGGAAGTGCATGAACAGAAGGGTGTGTGTGTGTGTGTGTGTGTGTGTGTGTGTGTGTGTGTGTGTGTGTGTGTGTGTGTGTGTGTGTGTGTGTGTGTGTGTGTGTGTGTGTGTGTGTGTGTGTGTGTGTGTGTGTACCATGTGTGTGTGTGTGTGTGTGTGTGTGTAGTGTTCACTAACATCATGAGTATAGTGGTATAATAATAATGATAACTATAAGAGTGTATTAGTGTGCTAGCTGGATCAGTGATCTATTATGTGATGATTATTGACATAGTATACATACATTGTCAACTACATATTACTATAAAACCGTATTCTTACTTGATGTGGGGATGTTTTAGCAAAAATCTTGAAGTTCATATATTGTGATGTTTCAGTGTGATGTATTATGTATTCTACAGTGTGTTATGTCTACTTTGACACTAGCTGTTTAGGAATGTTTCATACAGTAATATGTCCCGTGTGTGTGTGTGTGTGTGTGTGTGTGTGTGTGAGTAGGATCTTCCCTACTCCAAATTTCAATTGGTATTTTCAATCATTATGCATATACCATGTTACCATGGTGATAACAGTCTAATAATTAAAGTTACATGTACAGTAGCATCATTGTGTGATTGTATCCACATAGTACATACATACATACATACTAACAAACAAACGTCTTCCACAAAATGTGCATGCATTGATATCAACGCATGCACCCTTTATACCCACAACCACACATAAACAATCGTTGTTGTTTACATGTTTGGAAAGACATATGCACCCAAGCATAGCATGTATGTGCACACATATCCCCCACACAGATACATGTGTATGCATGCACATAGGCAGATCTACAATGTAGCACAAACTACACATACTCATGTCATCAAATTTGCTTCTGATACACTATCTGTATTTCCCTGTACTGTCAATGTGAGAGTAGAACTGCACAATTTCAGCCATGTAGTGAAATGGTCCCATTTGTGAGGTGATCTTAATTCTGATGTGAAATGTGTATTGATTAATGCAGTAAAGGAATACTGGGATTGGGGCGTAGTGATGCTTTGTTGGGTTGTGTGCCCTTACCAACATGTTTTTGAAGTGGGATTCTACTGCATGTGAATGTCAGTGTATGGGTAGATACTGTATGGACTACGTTACCACTGACTTTAGTATTATAGTGTAATCTTCACTTCTCAAATGTTTGCTTCAGATTTAGTGTACTGTGCATATTCCAATCTTTAGGTACTGTATGTACGAAGGTGCTCCAACACCACTGTTACTGTAGCAGCCTTTATCTTCCTGTACTTCTCAATACACTCTTCAAGGTGACCCTCCTCACTGACAGCCACCCTACACTTACAGTACGTGCAGTTCTTACCCACCTACTCTGGTAGGTCCCTTTTGGCAGAATTTTGGTTATGTTATGTAACTCACATTGAATGAGAAAAGTGACATTTTATTCACAATTTCTATTGTGTCAGTCTTTTCCTCGAATTTTGTACCATTCTTCTTCTCATACTTGCGGTGTAGGGTATTATGAAATGCATACAATATAGCTCTTGAAATGTGCGTTGATATGTATGTACATACATATTATGTGTAGGAAATATGTGTTTGACATGCAACAATAATATTATGTGTAATATGCATGTGCATTTACTGTATGTATGGGGTATGTACACAGTATGTATACGTACATACGTATGTATTGTATTGATGTATTTATGTATGTGTCCATGTGTGTATGTATACATTGATTATAGTGATAGTTTCAGTGAATCTCCTGTTAATCTGCCACCACTTCAATTACCGATATGATATACAAGCATAAATGAATGTCCAGTTAATCCACAAACTTGTCCATCCACTGTGGCCACCAATTTTGGCAGATATGAAGTGAACAAGAATTCCCTTTATATCTGCTGCAGCACACCTCACTAACTAACTTGAATCCCAGTGTAGTGAATCATAGACAATTTATACTGCATATGGCAGATAGCTCAATTTTAATATTATTTTTATTATACATAATAGAAATTGCTTACCAATTTCCGCCTAGTTGCTGATAAATCAATCCGGACAATGAAACCTATCTGGTGACCTGTGCTGTGCCACATATGACAGGATGCTTTGTCCTTTGATCCACTTATCAGTCGCCCCCACATCTGAATACAAATTTCTATTACACAATATTTTTTTCAATCGATTTAACAGCAGCTTGCATTTTTACATTAATTTTGTTGCATTACATTTAGCAGAATTTTCATAAGAATTGGTAGAGTTTTCATAACAATCAATATATACGTACACATCAGCTATGCATACTATGTACTGTAAATTTGGTCTTGTTTACGAGTAAAGTAGCAGAAACGTCTCATCACAGTAATTTTTAACTCATTTTCATTACAACAAGAATGAATATTGTCAAGCATAATTTTGTGTCAGTGAAGCTCGGCTGTTCACTGTGCGCATGTGGTACAGCAGACTCCTTCAAACCAATTTTATCAGTGGAACAAAAGAGTGGGCTCGACATTGTGCTAAAGTTGGGCATAGGAAATTGTGTGTGTGTGTCTGGTTGTGATGAGTTTCAGCTCATGACAACCAGTTTGCCCTCAAAGTTTTGGTTTGTTACTGTGTACACTGTAGTACAGTAGGTAGGATCACCATGGAACTTCTATTAAAGGACTCTCTAAATAAAGGACACCATAGAAATTACCTCCCTACAAAGGACACTTTTGGAATCACCAATAGTAAACTGTCTTATAGCACTAATACTACATTTCCACCTGTAAAGAGTGGACAACCTCTCTACAGTGGACAATCTGCTGGTCCAAATGTGTCCTTTATAAAGAAGCTCCACTGTATGTTTACTATACATGACCTTTGACACTTATGGTATAATTTGATTTTCTGTGATAACTAGTTTTTACTGGCATACACCTTTGGTGATGCCCACACACATTGTCATGGAAACCAGTGTGAAAGATTACCATGTTCTGCCACAACCTTCCACTGTGTTGCCATGTTATTTAGGATGGAGGTGATCAATGGATAGTAGTGGATACCAGTACTCATACTGGATACAGGGGCTTTCCTGCCTTGAGATCGTATGTGTGTCATACACACACACACATGCACACACACACACACACACACACACACACACACACACACACACACACACACACACACACACACACACACACACACACACACACACACACACACACACACACACACACACACACACACACACACACACACACACACACACACACACACACACACACACACACACACACACACACACACACACACACACACACACACACACACACACACACACACACACACACACACACACACACACATGTACACACACACACACGCAAACACACACACACACACACACACACACACACACACACACACACACACACACAGAAACAACTATTACAATAACTATTGTTAACCATGCCCATAAATATAATATACAGAAGTGAAATAGAAATAATAATTTCCTTTCACATCTTGTACCCTTAATCAAAAAGTTCAAATCAACAACATGGATCATAAATTATGTGAAATCTTTAGTATCTATTCATTTTTGTATTCCATATAACTGGAGGACCTTGTTTTGTACGTGCATAATTTTCAATTCTACATTGAACAATTGATTTAATATCAAACACCACACACTATATCAAATGACTGTTATACTTTGCGCATAATATTAGAAGTATTTATCATAGTGCATTGAGTGGTTTATTACAACGTCTGTAAATCATTGCCTTTATTCATCACAGGGGCTGCTCTAGGATGGATCATTCTCTTTGGCAATCGATCTTCTTCCTTGTCACTGCTGAACTCATAGCAAAGTCTCAAGTAGACGGCTATGTTGCTGGAGCCCCCCCCGAGTCATGTGATACAATGATACCAATCCACACAGGAAGCGGGTTTGATGACTGCTCTATTCACAGTTTGTGTCCAACTGTTACAATTGTCGGAGTCAACATTGTCGATAACATGTTTGAGTACAACTGCAGTCAGAACTATACAAGTGAGGTGTTGTGTCTGGTTGCATATACTGTACAACTGTCTGTGTCTTCTCTCTTGATTTGGCATATTCTCCAGAGACACTGATGAAGAGAATATGTCATTATGCCATATTCTCTACAACTGTTACTGCCATATCTTGTCAACCTTTAGTTAAATTAAATCTTACTTGTAAACATGTATTCACCTTAGGAAACACTCCAAAGAACATTCCATATGTGTGTATGTCCAAATATTATACACTTGTGATCCGTACATGGTATGTTATGCATGTACCTTATGAATGTCTTCTTTACATAGTTGAGATGAGTGGTGGTACAAGTTCACTGAGAGGGTTTTTGGTGGAATTTAGGAAATTCAGCGATTCTTCCTCATTTGATGGTAATCTCTCTCATGTTGGTGAATTTGGCATACGAAGTGGATATGAGGACTCCACCAGATTGGAATGTGAGGGGGTAGGTATCCAGTGATGCACATACAGACAGTGTGTACTCTTTAGTTTGTATAGACAATGTCATTTGTGTACAATGTGTGAATGGCTTGTATTAAGAGATGTGGTCCAGGAATATATGTACCAACCTGATGTTATTCATTGCAGTATCATTTTAGTCTAGTGCTCAATTCCACCCTTACTCTCCACTCACAGCATGGTGTGACACAGTCTAAGATAAACACAGCTGGTATGACGTCATTCGTCTGGATGTCTCCAGGAATTGGTCAGCAAGAGAAGGTTCAGACGTGGTAGGTGGTGTGTGTGTGTGTGTGTGTGTGTGTGTGTGTGTGTGTGTGTGTGTGTGTTTGTACTGTGTATTCTTTGTTGCATTTGTCAAATGTGTCAAATGTTTATTTAATGATGATCTTTTGAAGGTATACAATAGTCACATCTCCAAGTGCTTACTTCAGACCAAGAAAGGACGTTGTTGGGGTGAGTTTGTTAATCAAAAAAGTAGTTTAATGGGGGAATTTCTGCCTAATTATCACATTAACTCTCATCTCCTTACTTTGGACAGGTTCCCAATGAAGTCAGCTGCAGTGAGTTATCACATAAATCCAATATCTTTGTAGAATTAATGCGATGTCGCTAACTTATAGTATGTTGTACATATGTATGCTCCCTCAATACATTTGTATGTAGTATGTATGTTCACGTTTACAAGTATTCCAAATGAATTTTGTCAACATATTCATCATGGGAGGTCTCCAGTTAATCTCCATCACTTCAGCCATTTTTAATATGTCTTCTATTTTCCCTCCATTTTGACCACTTATTGGTAGCGTACTATTGCCTTGTCTTGTCCCACAACTCAGCTTGTCCAGAGAACACCTATCTGGTTGTGGTGCAGTCCAGTCCACAATATATGATAGAGTGTGTGGAGTGTCCGGAAAATAGCGCATCCCAAAGAGGAATTGGTAAAATCTGTCCATGCATTGAGGGATTGGGTAGAATTACAATAGAAGAAAGCAATGCATCATCTCCATGTGTGGGTGAGTGTCAGTATGTATGTGTGTTGGACTCCACTCTCTCTTGTTGTCTGTACGAGGGAATACATGTATGGTGTGCTGTGTATCTTAATGGTGTCTCTGTGTGTTAGAGTACCCAGTATAGTGGTCTCTTTGGTTTAGAACTATCCCAGATTAAACGAACTTCTGTAACCACAACCGCTTTATCCTTAGCTGTCCTCTTTGTGTATGTTTACATGTGTGTACATTCAGACCTGCTTCGTGGCATTGTATGCTTCATTGTATACACTAGAATGCTTCACTGGTCAGCCTAGCAACATCACCATTGTCAGCTCACAAAGACCTAATGTCATTATTTTCTGGACCGCTCCAACTGGCATTGAAAGATGGTCTGTTCTCTACAGAGTGACAGTGAGTAATGTCACAAGCAATGTTACTGGAGTTGAAGGCAGCACAACGACCATGGTGGTCCTTCCCAACCTCACTCCTCTCACCAACTACACACTCTCTGTGTTTGCATACACGGAGTCGGGCTGTCTCTCCAATCCCACCAGTGTGGACATCACAGTGATGGAGAGTGAGTGGTGTTGTTATTATTATTGTTGTTGTTGTATTGTACATACTTTCTGTGAATCTTATCAATTCTGACTGTTTTCCCTCACTCAGGGTGTCCAGACACTCCTCCCAATATTACTCGTGTGGTCACTATACTTGAGGTTGTTCAACTACAGTACACACACCCTCAAACAAATGATCCAATGATTTCTCAATCTGACTTCCAATTTGCTCTGTATAGCAAGTGCAGTTCTGATTCCAACTTCACATTAGTTGAAAATGGAATCCGGAACACTGTCTACAACATTCCAAACCTTCCACCAAAGACATCTTGTACAGTCAGATTGGTTGCCTATAGCAACGACTGTCCTTTCATGTTCGGAGGAAGATTCTCTGTTGATAGAACTTTCACAACAGCAGCATCAAGTGAGTGTTTGAACCACACTGGCCTCCCCTCCCTATAGATGTCATCTTTTATAGTCACTGTATTTCCCTGCATTATGTTCTGGTCCTTGCATCTATGTAGTCCAGTCCACGAGATGTGTGTGTGTGTGTGTGTGTGTGTGTGTGTGTGTGTGTGTGTGTGTGTGTGTGTGTGTGTGTGTATGTGTGTGTGTGCGTGTGTGCGTGTGTGTGTGTGTGTGTGTGTTGTGTGTGTGTGTTGTGTGTGTGTGTTGTGTGTGTGTGTGTGTACATGTGATTCAATCCTCTATATACAGTACCTCATGCCTTGTCATAGGTCCAAAAGTGCATGTGTTTGTCATCATTCATTTCACCTTCATGTTCTCCTGTAGCTCCAATGCCCACTACTCCTCAGCTCACTGGAGGGGTAGGTAATGTGGTCATTAAGATAATTCCTGAGCCGGGGATTCCCCTCTATCGATGTATTTTCAGGATTGGTGGGACCATGAAAGATATTGAGAGGAATGCTAGTGATGTTGATAACTGGAAGGTGGACCTACCACCAGGGGTATACACAGTACAGGTGAGAGTGTAGGTGTGTATCACATGTATGTAGATGATATATTGAGATTTGGTCCCGTATGTTGATATACTGTCTTGTGTACTCTGTATACTGGATATACTGACCTATGTACTCTGTATACTTGATATACTGACCTATGTACTCTGTATACTTGATATACAGACCTGCATACTCTGTATACTTGATATACTGAGCTGCATACTCTGTATACCAACCTGTGTACATGTGCATGGTTCATAATATATTATTGTGTGCTGTACACAGTGTGCTGGTGTCAATGAGGATGGCTTCTCTGGGATGTTCAGCTCTCCTCAGAGAGTCACCGTAGAAGAACCCACTCAACCTCCTATCGGTATGTATTACTATGTATGTATACTCAGTATGTATTGCTACCCTATGTGTTGCTATGCGTATTTGATCGCTTCTACCAGAATTTCGTCGTCCTGCACGATTTCACCATAATTTTCCTCTCCTTATGTCATCAATCTCGTTTGAAGAAATGCTGATTATACCTTATATAGTTGTCATACGCAGCTACCGTTCCCGCCATTTTCCATGGCGGGAACTGGGTAGGGGGAACTAATTATTCAGCAAAGTGGAACCAATTCGGCTAGCACACCGTTGCTGTTTTAGGTCCGGGGGAACTAATTCAGCAGGGGACCTTTTGCAGCATGACATTTCTTTCATCCAACTGTTGTGTCATGTGTGGTTCTCCTACATTTCCAGGTGATCCCCCATCGACCCTCATCCTCGCTGTGGCGGTGCCCGTGGGAGGAGTCCTGGTGATAGTGCTAGTAGTAGTGCTCATATGTTCTATATTCGTGTGCTGCAGACAAAAGTGAGCAATTGTATGCATCCCAACCTGTACTGCATGTATCTCAACATGTACTGCATGTATCCCAACCTGTACTGCATGCATCGCAACATGTACTGCATGCATCGCAACATGTACTGCATGGATCCCAACATGTACTGCATGTATCCCGACCTATCAAGTACCAGTGTTCGTATGTGTACTCACTAACCAGGAGTGTGTACTAACCTAGGCACTCACTAAACAGGAGTATGTATTAACCCGGGTACTCACTAACCAGGAGTATGTACTAACCCAGATACTCACTAACCAGGAGCGTGTACTAACCCATGTACTCACTAACCAGGAGTGTGTACTAACCCAGGTACTCACTAACCAGGAGTGTGTACTAACCCAGATACTCACTAACCAGAAGTATGTACTAACCCAGGTACTCACTAACCAGGAGTGTGTACTAACCAAGGTACTCACTAACCAGGAGTATGTACTAACCCAGGTACTCACTAACCAGGAGTATGTACTAACCCAGGTACTCACTAACCAGGAGTATGTACTAACCCAGGTACTCACTAACCAGGAGTGTGTACTAACCCAGGTACTCACTAACCAGGAGTATGTACTAACCCAGGTACTCACTAACCAGGAGTATGTACTAACCCAGGTACTCACTAACCAGGAGTGTGTACTAACCCAGGTACTCACAAACCAGGAGTATGTACTAACCCAGGTACTCACTAACCAGGAGTATGTACTAACCCAGGTACTTACTAATCAGGAGTATGTACTAACCCAGGTACTCACTAATCAGGAGTATGTACTAACCCAGGTACTCACTAACCAGGAGTGTGTACTAACCCAGGTACTCACTAACCAGCAGTATGTATTAATCAAGGTACTCACTTAACTAACCCAGGTACTTACAGATATAAGCACGTTCCACTATATAATATTATCGTCTCTACTTTGTGGTAACCACTGCTTTTGTGCTTACACAGGAAGCAATATTTGTATCATCCAAAAGAAGATACTAAACTTTGGGCAGAAACCCCCACTAAAGAGACGTCATTGAACATTGAAGGGATGGAGAATAGAAAGACAACTCTGGAAAAGGCTGGAATCAGGAGTCCTGGCAGGACCATTTATAATCCTTTTACTAATGAAGAGGACAAACGCTTGTCCAAGATTGACCCAGAGACACAGGTGAATGGGACAGACGCCACAACCAACCCAGCAACTGCTGATGACATCATCCCAGTGCCCAGCGAAGAAAAAGAAGGGGAATTCCCCGCGATGACATCATTCAATGTAACCTCAACACCTGGAGCATCACAGGATGGACCATAGCAACGATGCCTTAATACTGTCACAAGGGAGACCTTTATAAACTGCCTTTTGCACAACAAAGCAATTTCTACTATTAATTCATATTAATATTCGTATTAGTTCATCATTGTATTAATTTCTATGCCTTGTCCACATTACACTTCGTACAGATTTCATTAATTCATCATGCTAATTTGTTGATTTTTGTGAATAATATTATGCAAATTAGTCCAGCTGCAGGGTGTGAATTATAATAGATATCAGAAATTACAGCTGTCATACCTACAAATATTTATGTATCATCTTCAAATTTTCCAGAAAATTTTACAAATACCCTCCATCGAGCTCCACATCTTAATGTAGCTTGCAACATGGGATGAGCATATTATTGATGCTCAATGGTGATTTATATAGAATTAGGAAATTTAAAAGCATGCAAGGATTGAAAATATACCTTAAAATCATATCAATCAGAACAACATGCTGAACATGTAAAGGATTATAGAGCACACCAGTGAGACCACACAACTGCATGGATTTTCTCCCAGTGTTATATACTATATAGAAGCAGGTGTGTTGGTGATATATATCAATGTATGTAGAATAACCTGCTTGAAGAGAAAGGAGAAAAGGAAAAAAAGATTGGCAGCTGAGGGACTCGAACCTAAGGATTTCCGGTTTTTAACGCCCGGCGGCGAAATACACTATCTGGGCGCTCCGTTTCCTTTATTGCGCAACGTATTGATATGGAAGAAGCTGCCTTGAACATGACAACTAGTGTTATCGACGTTGACAGACATCGTTATCCTCACTGTATCGTGTGGACCCCTCTACCTTTGTTGAGGTATATCCTTATATACGGGAACCTACAGAATGTATTCGTTTGATGGGCTATATGTCCTCTTTTTGCCATAAAGGGTCTGTGGTTGTACGACTGGGCCTCCACTCTTGATTTGTTCTGAATTACGAGAAAGTTTCGGATCTTCCACTGTGTTTAGCGTTTGTAGTGGTCATGTGTGACTCATTGTATTGTCTCTGTGTGTGTGTGTGGGGGGGGGGGGGGGGGAAGGGTATCTATTGAGCTAGTAACCGTCTTCCTCCTTCGATTCACTACTTTTCCCTGATATACTTACAGTTGGTTCTTCCCAGTTATTGGACACATGGGAATATGTACCTCCAGCGGTATCATAAGGGACTTTGCAGGACCTTATTACGTCTCGGTAAGTGTGTGGCGAACTGTATTATATATGGAGTAAGTACGTATTGGTGAACCTTGTTCGTGTATGGCATAAGTACTTGTGTGTGTTAAACCATAGACCCTTAATGGTTAAACTGTGTGTTTGTGTGGATTATTTGTGTTTGATAAGCTTTATACTGTACATAGTATAGTTTGTGCACTCGATCTACTGTGTCTTACTTGTTGCTTCATTTAATGTAGGAGGATGATATGGCATTTGGATCACCAACAATGTGAGTTTCAGTGTGTGTGTGTGTGTGTGTGTGTGTGTGTGTGTGTGTGTGTGTGTGTGTTTGTGTGTGTGTGTGTGTGTGTGTGTGTGTGTGTGTGTGTGTGTGTGTGTGTGTGTGTGCGTGTTGGTGTGTGTGTGTGTGTGTGTGTGTGTGTGTGTGTGTGTGTGTGTGTGTGTGTGTGTGTGTGTGTTTGTGTGTATATGCCTTCATGTGTGTATGTACTTTATATATTTGTCCCTGTGTGTTCTCCCATCAATAAGGTACTGGCAGTTGACTCCTAACAAAGCCAATAGCTATGAATGGGATGATGCAGTCAGACAAGCATCGGAAGAGTACAGCCATAGGATGGTGAGAAACCTAGCGGAAGATGTCATGTGACAGTCATGTGATCTAACATGCAATAGACTATTGTGGTCATCAATATATAGACCGCAAATAGGTACTGTTAGACATTCCTGCGATCACACTATTGGTGCCAATCAGTCAAGTGACTGTCATGTGATAAACACTATCCCATAAATGATCTTGTTGCAATTATGGTACCTCTCATGAGCTGCCCCTACCTACCTATCTACCCACAGCATAATCTCTGTTGTGATAACTGCCACTCACATGTTGCCAGAGCTCTTAATCTGATGAGATACAATGGATCCACCTCTTGGAACATGTACAAAGTGTGGTTCCTCATGCTGGTGTATGGGAAGTACACCAAGTAAGCTGTGTGTGTGGGGTGGTGTTGAGTGTACATGTGTGTGTGGTTGTGGGTGTGTCTGAGTGTGGTTGGCGTGTGTTTGTGTGTGTGTGTGTGTGTGTATGTGTGTGTAGGGGGTGGTGTGTGGATGTGTGGGTGTGGGTGTATGGGTGTGTGGGTGTTGGTTGCACACACACGTGTGTGTGTGTGTGTGTGCACATGTGTGTGTGTGTGTGTGTTTGTGTGTGTTGAGTATACGTACAGTTTGTGAATGGGTGTGCCTGTCTGCATGGGTGGGTGTGTTTGGAAGTACTTACAACACCAAGATCTCGAAGGAACTAATTATTCTTATTTCTATTTCCAAGAGCACATATGTAGTGTGATTTAAGTAGTATACAAAGTGTCCATAACAACACATTACAGAATCTGTTCTTGTTTCTACAGCTGTAAAGGAAGGCTGAGGACATGGCTCCCCTTTTCTATCGTCATGGTGATTGTCCTGATTATCATCGGGCTTTGCGTGGGTATCCCACAAGCTTTTCTGCAGGGGTAAAACCCCCATTATTACATGTGAATTTTAATTTGTGTCATATTCTGATTGGGTAGTGAACATCTGAAAGTATTTGTATATTCAAATTAGGCAGTTTATGTCAGCCAATTGCACATATTACAATGTAACAATTGGAGTTCTATGGTTGTCTTATTCTTTGGTGTTTGTCAGTAGTGGATTATTATTATAATCTTGGTCTTTGCGATGTTTGACTTATTTCATTTCGCGTGCATGGACTGACAAGTTACTCCGCAAATGTTGAATGCACTGGGACGGCTTTTCAAGTCCATTTTTGTATTTCATGGATCAAGTGATGTTCCTCCACATCATAATGTTACAATATATTTTTGTTAATCTACCACTGCTTAACATATGAAACAATTGAGTTTGGCATTTACACTGGGTAGCCCTTGGTGACCAGCAACGTAATGTCAAATCACCTGAATGATCACCACAATGCGTATTACACTTATATTGAAATGTACATACAAAGTATATGCATATTATTATATGTGGCACTGAAGGGGGGAATTTTGGTCGACATCAAAATGCATCTTTTTGGCTATCAAAAGGTAGGTACTAGGTCCAGGAGTGTGTCTGTGCATTCGGATTTGAGCTATGATGCATCACATGCACACAAGAGAGGCCGTGGTGACAACTCAAAAAATTAACATTTTTAGGCTTGTCACCACGAGGCTTATAGCGCACTCAGGACAATCAGAATACTTACGAAATTGAGTTGGTGAGTTTGGTATGGACACTAGGTAGCCCTTGGTGACAAGCAAAGAAATCTCAATTGCTTAGGTGATCAACACAAGGCGTATTACACTTATATATGAATGTACATACAAAGTATATGCATATTATTATATGTGGCACTGGGGGGAATTTGGTCGACATCAAAATGCATCTTTTTGGCTATCAAAAGGTAGGTACTAGGTCCAGGAGTGTTTCTGTGCATACAGATTTGAGCTATGATGCATCACATGCACACAGGAGAGGCCGTGGTGACAACTCAAAAAATTGACATTTTTAGGCTTGTCACCACGAGGCTTATAGCACACTCAGGACAATCAGAATGCTTACGAAATTGAGTTGGTGAGTTTGGTATGGACACTAGGTAGCCCTTGGTGACAAGCCAAGAAATCTCAAATTGCTTAGGTGATCAACACAAGGCGTATTAAACTTAAATATGAATGTACATACAAAGTATATGCATATTATTATATGTGGCACTGGGGGGGATTTTGGTCGACATCAAAATGCATCTTTTTGGCTATCAAAAGGTAGGTACTAGGTCCAGGAGTGTGTCTGTGCATTCGGATTTGAGCTATGATGCATCACGTGCACACAGGAGAGGCCGTGGTGACAACTCAAAAAATTGACATTTTCAGGCTTGTCACCACGAGGCTTATAGCGCACTCAGGACAATCAGAATGCTTACGAAATTGAGTTTGTGAGTTCGGTATGGACACTAGGTAGCCCATGGTGACCAGCCAAGAAATCTCAAATTGTTTAGGTGATCACCACAAGGCGTAATACACTTATATATGAATCTACATACAAAGTATATACATTGGCAATAGGGGGAATTTGGTCGACATCAAAATGCATCTTTTTGGCTATCAAAAGGTAGGTACTAGGTCCAGGAGTGTTTCTGTGCATACAGATTTGAGCTATGATGCATCACATGCACACAGGAGAGGCCGTGGTGACAACTCAAAAAATTGACATTTTTTTGCTTGTCACCACGAGGCTTATAGCGCACTCAGGACAATCAGAATGCTTACGAAATTGAGTTGGTGAGTTCGGTATGGACACTAGGTAGCCCTTGGTGACCAGCCAAGAAATCTCAAATTGCTTAGGTGATCAACACAAGGCGTATTACACTTATATATGAATGTACATACAAAGTATATGCATATTATTATATGTGGCACAGGGGGGGATTTTGGTCGACATCAAAATGCATCTTTTTGGCTATCAAAAGGTAGGTACTAGGTCCAGGAGTGTGTCTGTGCATTCGGATTTGAGCTATGATGCATCACGTGCACACAGGAGAGGCCGTGGTGACAACTCAAAAAATTGACATTTTCAGGCTTGTCACCACGAGGCTTATAGCGCACTCAGGACAATCAGAATGCTTACGAAATTGAGTTGGTGAGTTTGGTATGGACACTAGGTAGCCCATGGTGACCAACAAAGAAATCTCAAATTGCTTAGGTGATCACCACAAGTCGTAATACACTTATATATGAATCTACATACAAAGTATATACATTGGCAATAGGGGGAATTTTGGTCGACATCAAAATGCAACTTTTTGCTATCAGTAGGTAGCTACCAGGTCCAGGAGTGTGTCTGTGCATTCGGATTTGAGCTATGATGCATCACGTGCACACAGGAGAGGCCGTGGTGACAACTCAAAAAATTGACATTTTTAGGCATGTCACCACGAGGCTTATAGCGCATTCAGGACAATCAGAATGCTTACGAAATTGAGTTGGTGAGTTTGGTATGGACACTAGGTAGCCCTTGGTGACAAGCAAAGAAATCTCAAATTGTTTAGGTGATCACCACAAGGCGTATTACACTTATATGTGAATGTACATACAAAGTATATGCATATTATTATATGTGGCACTGGGGGGAATTTTGGTCGACATCAAAATGCATCTTTTTGGCTATCAAAAGGTAGGTACTAGGTCCAGGAGTGTGTCCGTGTATTCGGATTTGAGCTATGATGCATCACGTGCACACAGGAGAGGCCGTGGTGACAACTCAAAAAATTGACTTTTTTAGGCCTGTCACCACGAGGCTTATAGCGCACTCAGGACAATCAGAATGCTTACGAAATTGAGTTGGTGAGTTCGGTATGGACACTAGGTAGCCCTTGGTGACCAGCCAAGAAATCTCAAATTGCTTAGGTGATCAACACAAGGCGTATTACACTTATAGATGACCGTACATACAAAGTATATGCATATTATTATATGTGGCACAGGGGGGAATTTTGGTCGACATCAAAATGCATCTTTTTGGCTATCAAAAGGTAGGTACTAGGTCCAGGAGTGTGTCTGTGCATTCGGATTTGAGCTATGATGCATCACGTGCACACAGGAGAGGCCGTGGTGACAACTCAAAAAATTGACATTTTTAGGCTTGTCACCACGAGGCTTATAGCACACTCAGGACAATCAGAATGCTTACGAAATTGAGTTGGTGAGTTCAGTATGGACACTAGGTAGCCCATGGTGACCAGCCAAGAAATCTCAAATTGCTTAGGTGATCAACACAAGGCGTATTACACTTATAGATGACCGTACATACAAAGTATATGCATATTATTATATGTGGCACAGGGGGGAATTTTGGTCGACATCAAAATGCATCTTTTTGGCTATCAAAAGGTAGGTAATAGGTCCAGGAGTGTGTCTGTGCATTCGGATTTGAGCTATGATGCATCACGTGCACACAGGAGAGGCCGTGGTGACAACTCAAAAAATTGACATTTTTAGGCTTGTCACCACGAGGCTTATAGCACACTCAGGACAATCAGAATGCTTACGAAATTGAGTTGGTGAGTTTGGTATGGACACTAGGTAGCCCTTGGTGACCAGCCAAGAAATCTCAAATTGCTTAGGTGATCAACACAAGGCGTATTACACTTATATATGAATGTACATACAAAGTATATGCATATTATTATATGTGGCACTGGGGGGATTTTGGTCGACATCAAAATGCATCTTTTTGGCTATCAAAAGGTAGGTACTAGGTCCAGGAGTGTGTCTGTGCATTCGGATTTGAGCTATGATGCATCACGTGCACACAGGAGAGGCCGTGGTGACAACTCAAAAAATTGACATTTTTAGGCTTGTCACCACGAGGCTTATAGCGCACTCAGGACAATCAGAATGCTTACGAAATTGAGTTGGTGAGTTCGGTATGGACACTAGGTAGCCCTTGGTGACCAGCCAAGAAATCTCAAATTGCTTAGGTGATCAACACAAGGCGTATTACACTTATATATGAATGTACATACAGGGGGGGGGGGAATTTTGGTCGACATCAAAATGCATCTTTTTGGCTATCAAAAGGTAGGTACTAGGTCCAGGAGTGTGTCTGTGCATTCGGATTTGAGCTATGATGCATCACGTGCACACAGGAGAGGCCGTGGTGACAACTCAAAAAATTGACATTTTTAGGCTTGTCACCACGAGGCTTATAGCACACTCAGGACAATCAGAATGCTTACGAAATTGAGTTGGTGAGTTCGGTATGGACACTAGGTAGCCCTTGGTGACCAGCCAAGAAATCTCAAATTGCTTAGGTGATCAACACAAGGCGTATTACACTTATAGATGAATGTACATACAAAGTATATGCATATTATTATATGTGGCACAGGGGGGAATTTTGGTCGACATCAAAATGCATCTTTTTTGCTATCAAAAGGTAGGTAATAGGTCCAGGAGTGTGTCTGTGCATTCGGATTTGAGCTATGATGCATCACGTGCACACAGGAGAGGCCGTGGTGACAACTCAAAAAATTGACATTTTTAGGCTTGTCACCACGAGGCTTATAGCACACTCAGGACAATCAGAATGCTTACGAAATTGAGTTGGTGAGTTTGGTATGGACACTAGGTAGCCCTTGGTGACAAGCCAAGAAATCTCAAATTGCTTAGGTGATCAACACAAGGCGTATTAAACTTAAATATGAATGTACATACAAAGTATATGCATATTATTATATGTGGCACTGGGGGGGATTTTGGTCGACATCAAAATGCATCTTTTTGGCTATCAAAAGGTAGGTACTAGGTCCAGGAGTGTGTCTGTGCATTCGGATTTGAGCTATGATGCATCACGTGCACACAGGAGAGGCCGTGGTGACAACTCAAAAAATTGACATTTTCAGGCTTGTCACCACGAGGCTTATAGCGCACTCAGGACAATCAGAATGCTTACGAAATTGAGTTTGTGAGTTCGGTATGGACACTAGGTAGCCCATGGTGACCAGCCAAGAAATCTCAAATTGTTTAGGTGATCACCACAAGGCGTAATACACTTATATATGAATCTACATACAAAGTATATACATTGGCAATAGGGGGAATTTGGTCGACATCAAAATGCATCTTTTTGGCTATCAAAAGGTAGGTACTAGGTCCAGGAGTGTTTCTGTGCATACAGATTTGAGCTATGATGCATCACATGCACACAGGAGAGGCCGTGGTGACAACTCAAAAAATTGACATTTTTTTGCTTGTCACCACGAGGCTTATAGCGCACTCAGGACAATCAGAATGCTTACGAAATTGAGTTGGTGAGTTCGGTATGGACACTAGGTAGCCCTTGGTGACCAGCCAAGAAATCTCAAATTGCTTAGGTGATCAACACAAGGCGTATTACACTTATATATGAATGTACATACAAAGTATATGCATATTATTATATGTGGCACAGGGGGGGATTTTGGTCGACATCAAAATGCATCTTTTTGGCTATCAAAAGGTAGGTACTAGGTCCAGGAGTGTGTCTGTGCATTCGGATTTGAGCTATGATGCATCACGTGCACACAGGAGAGGCCGTGGTGACAACTCAAAAAATTGACATTTTCAGGCTTGTCACCACGAGGCTTATAGCGCACTCAGGACAATCAGAATGCTTACGAAATTGAGTTGGTGAGTTTGGTATGGACACTAGGTAGCCCATGGTGACCAACAAAGAAATCTCAAATTGCTTAGGTGATCACCACAAGTCGTAATACACTTATATATGAATCTACATACAAAGTATATACATTGGCAATAGGGGGAATTTTGGTCGACATCAAAATGCAACTTTTTGCTATCAGTAGGTAGCTACCAGGTCCAGGAGTGTGTCTGTGCATTCGGATTTGAGCTATGATGCATCACGTGCACACAGGAGAGGCCGTGGTGACAACTCAAAAAATTGACATTTTTAGGCATGTCACCACGAGGCTTATAGCGCATTCAGGACAATCAGAATGCTTACGAAATTGAGTTGGTGAGTTTGGTATGGACACTAGGTAGCCCTTGGTGACAAGCAAAGAAATCTCAAATTGTTTAGGTGATCACCACAAGGCGTATTACACTTATATGTGAATGTACATACAAAGTATATGCATATTATTATATGTGGCACTGGGGGGAATTTTGGTCGACATCAAAATGCATCTTTTTGGCTATCAAAAGGTAGGTACTAGGTCCAGGAGTGTGTCCGTGTATTCGGATTTGAGCTATGATGCATCACGTGCACACAGGAGAGGCCGTGGTGACAACTCAAAAAATTGACATTTTTAGGCCTGTCACCACGAGGCTTATAGCGCACTCAGGACAATCAGAATGCTTACGAAATTGAGTTGGTGAGTTCGGTATGGACACTAGGTAGCCCTTGGTGACCAGCCAAGAAATCTCAAATTGCTTAGGTGATCAACACAAGGCGTATTACACTTATAGATGACCGTACATACAAAGTATATGCATATTATTATATGTGGCACAGGGGGGAATTTTGGTCGACATCAAAATGCATCTTTTTGGCTATCAAAAGGTAGGTACTAGGTCCAGGAGTGTGTCTGTGCATTCGGATTTGAGCTATGATGCATCACGTGCACACAGGAGAGGCCGTGGTGACAACTCAAAAAATTGACATTTTTAGGCTTGTCACCACGAGGCTTATAGCACACTCAGGACAATCAGAATGCTTACGAAATTGAGTTGGTGAGTTCAGTATGGACACTAGGTAGCCCATGGTGACCAGCCAAGAAATCTCAAATTGCTTAGGTGATCAACACAAGGCGTATTACACTTATATATGAATGTACATACGAAGTATATGCATATTATTATATGTGGCACTGGGGGGATTTTGGTCGACATCAAAATGCATCTTTTTGGCTATCAAAAGGTAGGTACTAGGTCCAGGAGTGTGTCTGTGCATTCGGATTTGAGCTATGATGCATCACGTGCACACAGGAGAGGCCGTGGTGACAACTCAAAAAATTGACATTTTTAGGCTTGTCACCACGAGGCTTATAGCGCACTCAGGACAATCAGAATGCTTACGAAATTGAGTTGGTGAGTTCGGTATGGACACTAGGTAGCCCTTGGTGACCAGCCAAGAAATCTCAAATTGCTTAGGTGATCAACACAAGGCGTATTACACTTATATATGAATGTACATACAGGGGGGGGGGGAATTTTGGTCGACATCAAAATGCATCTTTTTGGCTATCAAAAGGTAGGTACTAGGTCCAGGAGTGTGTCTGTGCATTCGGATTTGAGCTATGATGCATCACGTGCACACAGGAGAGGCCGTGGTGACAACTCAAAAAATTGACATTTTTAGGCTTGTCACCACGAGGCTTATAGCACACTCAGGACAATCAGAATGCTTACGAAATTGAGTTGGTGAGTTCGGTATGGACACTAGGTAGCCCTTGGTGACCAGCCAAGAAATCTCAAATTGCTTAGGTGATCAACACAAGGCGTATTACACTTATAGATGAATGTACATACAAAGTATATGCATATTATTATATGTGGCACAGGGGGGAATTTTGGTCGACATCAAAATGCATCTTTTTTGCTATCAAAAGGTAGGTAATAGGTCCAGGAGTGTGTCTGTGCATTCGGATTTGAGCTATGATGCATCACGTGCACACAGGAGAGGCCGTGGTGACAACTCAAAAAATTGACATTTTTAGGCTTGTCACCACGAGGCTTATAGCACACTCAGGACAATCAGAATGCTTACGAAATTGAGTTGGTGAGTTCGGTATGGACACTAGGTAGCCCTTGGTGACCAGCCAAGAAATCTCAAATTGCTTAGGTGATCAACACAAGGCGTATTACACTTATAGATGACTGTACATACAAAGTATATGCATATTATTATATGTGGCACAGGGGGGAATTTTGGTCGACATCAAAATGCATCTTTTTGGCTATCAAAAGGTAGGTACTAGGTCCAGGAGTGTGTCTGTGCATTCGGATTTGAGCTATGATGCATCACGTGCACACAGGAGAGGCCGTGGTGACAACTCAAAAAATTGACATTTTTAGGCTTGTCACCACGAGGCTTATAGCACACTCAGGACAATCAGAATGCTTACGAAATTGAGTTGGTGAGTTCGGTATGGACACTAGGTAGCCCTTGGTGACAAGCAAAGAAATCTCAAATTGTTTAGGTGATCAACACAAGGCGTATTACACTTATATATGAATCTACATACAAAGTATATGGATACTATTATATGTGGCACAGGGGGGATTTTTGGTCGACATCAAAATGCATCTTTTTTGCTATCAAAAGGTAGGTACTAGGTCCAGGAGTGTGTCCGTGTATTCGGATTTGAGCTATGATGCATCACGTGCACACAGGAGAGGCCGTGGTGACAACTCAAAAAATTGACATTTTTAGGCTTGTCACCACGAGGCTTATAGCACACTCAGGACAATCAGAATGCTTACGAAATTGAGTTGGTGAGTTCGGTATGGACACTAGGTAGCCCTTGGTGACCAGCCAAGAAATCTCAAATTGCTTAGGTGATCAACACAAGGCGTATTACACTTATATATGAATGTACATACAAAGTATATGCATATTATTATATGTGGCACTGGGGGGGATTTTTGGTCGACATCAAAATGCATCTTTTTTGCTATCAAAAGGTAGGTAATAGGTCCAGGAGTGTGTCTGTGCATTCGGATTTGAGCTATGATGCATCACGTGCACATAGGAGAGGCCGTTGTGACAACTCAAAAAATTGACATTTTTAGGCTTGTCACCACGAGGCTTATAGCGCACTCAGGACAATCAGAATGCTTACGAAATTGAGTTGGTGAGTTTGGTATGGACACTAGGTAGCCCTTGGTGACCAGCCAAGAAATCTCAAATTGCTTAGGTGATCAACACAAGGCGTATTACACTTATATATGAATGTACATACAAAGTATATGCATATTATTATATGTGGCACAGGGGGAAATTTTGGTCGACATCAAAATGCATCTTTTTGGCTATCAAAAGGTACATACTAGGTCCAGGAGTGTGTCTGTGCATTCAGATTTGAGCTATGATGCATTATGTGCACACAGGAGAGGCCGTGGTGACAACTCAAAAAATTGACATTTTTTTGCTTGTCACCACGAGGCTTATAGCGCACTCAGGACAATCAGAATGCTTACGAAATTGAGTTGGTGAGTTTGGCATGGACACTAGGTAGCCCTTGGTGACAAGCAAAGAAATCTCGAATTGCTTAGGTGATCACCACAAGGCGTATTACAATTATATGAATGTACATACAAAGTATATGCATATTATTAAGCACCTCCAAATGTAACTGGGGTTATAGGCCACCTATTGAGATGGGAATTGTTTCAGAAGTTAGTTCACGTCTCCCACTAGCTTAGTCTAAAATATGAAGCTGACACACCCCCTCTCCCATGAGCTATGCAAAAAAGTGCTTAGAGTTTTCTCTCCTATACGCTCACATACATTGAAAAAATATTAAGCACCTTCGAATGTAACTGGGGTTACAGGCCACCTATTGAGATGGGAATTGTTTCAAAAGTTAGTTCACGTCTCCCACTAGCTCTGTCCAAATTAGCAAGCTGACACACCCCCTCTTCCATGAGCTATGCAAGAAGGTGCTTAGCGTTTTCTCTCCTATACTCTCCCATACATTGAAAAAATATTAAGCACCTCCGAATGTAACTGGGGTTACAGGCCACCTATTGAGATGGGAATTGTTTCAGAAGTTAGTTCACTTCTCCCACTAGCTTTGTCTAAAATATCAAGCTG
Source organism: Chondrilla cf. caribensis (assembly GCA_964020155.1). Taxonomy (NCBI): domain Eukaryota; kingdom Metazoa; phylum Porifera; class Demospongiae; order Chondrillida; family Chondrillidae; genus Chondrilla; species Chondrilla cf. caribensis. The sequence goes on along the minus strand of OZ026557.1, from coordinate 591,149 downwards.
GCACACCCCTTCTCTTATGAGCTATGCAAAAAGGTGCTTAGCGTTTCTCTCCTATACTCTCCCATACATTGAAACATTATTAAGCACCTCCCAATGTACCTGGGGTTACAGGCCACCTATTGAGATGAGAATTGTTTCAGAAGTTAGTTCACGTCCCAGGCTAGCTCTGTTTAAGATATCAAGCTGACACACCCCCTCTCCCATGAGCTTTGCAAAAAGGTGCTTAGCGTTTCCTCTCCTATACTCTCACGTACATTGAAAAAATATTAAGCACCTCGGAATGTAACTAGGGTTACAGGCCACCTATTGAATTGGGAATTGTTTCAAAAGTTAGTTTACGTCTCTCACTAGAACTGTCTAAAATGTCAAGCTGACACCCCCCCTCTCCCGTGAGCTATGCAAAAAGGTGCTTAGCGTTTTCTCTCCTATACTCTCCCATACATTGAAACATTATTAAGCACCTCCAAATGTACCTGGGGTTACAGGCCACCTATTGAGATGGGAATTGTTTCAGAAGTTAGTTTCCATCCCCAGCTAGGTCTGTCTAAAATATCGAGTTGACATACACCCTCCCCAATGAGGTAAGCAAAAAGGTGCTTAGCGTTTCCTCCCCTATTCTCTCCCATACATTGAAAAACTAGTAAGCACCTCCGAATGTATCTGGGGTTACAGGCCACCTATTGAGATGGGAATTGTTTCAGAAGTTAGTTTACGTCCCAAGCTAGCTGTGTCTAAAATATCAAGCTGACATGCCCCCTCTCCCATGAGCTATGCAAAAAGGTGCTTAGCGTTTTCTCTCCTATACTCTCCCATACATTGAAACATTATTAAGCACCTCCGAATGTATCTGGGGTTACAGGCCACCTATTGAGATGGGAATTGTTTCAGAAGTTAGTTTACATACACAGCTAGGTCTGTCTAAAATATCAAGTTGACACATCCTCTCCCACATGAGGTATGCTAAAAGGTGCTTAGCGTTTTCTCTCCCACACTCTCCCATACATCGATATAATATTAAGCACCTCCCAATGTACCTCGGGTTACAGGCCACCTATTGAGATGGGAATTATTCCAGACGTTAGTTCATGTCCCTAGCTTGTTTTTGTCTAAATTATAAAGTTGACACGCCCCCTCTCCCATGAGCTATGCAAAAAGGTGCTTAGCGTTTTCTTCCCTATACTTTCCCATACATTGAAAAAATGATAAGCACCTCCGAATATATCTGGGGTTACAGGCCACCTATTGGGATGGAAATTGTTTCAGAAGTTAGTTTACATCCCCAGCTAGGTCTGTCTAAAGTATCAAGTTGACACGCCCCCTCCCCCATGAGGTATGCAAAAAGGTGCTTAGCATTTCTCTCCTATACTCTTCCATACATTGAAACATTATTAAGCACCTTCCAATGTAGCTTTGGTTACGGGCCACCTATTGAGATGGGAATTCTTTCAGAAGTTAGTTTACATCCCCAGCTAGGTCTGTCTGAAATGTCAAGTGGACACGCCCTCTCCCTCATGAGGTATGCAAAAAGGTGCTTAGCATTTTATCTCCTATACTCTCCCATACATTGAAACATTATTAAGCACCTTCCAATGTAGCTTTGGTTACGGGCCACCTATTGAGATGGGAATTCTTTCAAAAGTTAGTTTACATCCCAAGCTAGGTCTGTCTAAACTACCAAATTGACACGCCCTCTCCCTCATGAGGTATGCAAAAAGGTGCTTAGCTTTTTCTTCCCTATTCTCTCCCATATGTACATCGAAAAACTAGTAAGCACCTCCGAATGTACCTGGGGTTACAGGCCACCTATTGAGATGAGAATTGTTTCAGAAGTTAGTTTATATCCCCAGCTAGGTCTGTCTAAAATATCAAGTTGACACGCCCCCTCTCCCATGAGCTATGCAAAAAGGTGCTTAGCGTTTTCTCTCCTATACTCTCTTATACATTGAAACATTATTAAGCACCTCCGAATGTACCTGGGGGTTACAGGCCACCTATTGAGATGGGAATTTTTTCAGAAGTTAGTTTACATCCCCAGCTAGGTCTGTCTAAAATGTTTAAGCTGACACGCCCCCTCTCCCATGAGGTATGCAAAAAGGTGCTTAGCGTTTTCTTCCCTATACTTTCCCATACATCGAAATAATATTAAGCACCTCCCAATGTACCTGGGGTTACAGGCCACCTATTGAGATGGGAATTATTTCAGAAGTTAGTTTACATCCACAGCTAGGTCTTTCCTAAATATCAAGTTGACATGCCCTCTCCCTCATGAGGTATGCAAAAAGGTGCTTAACGTTTTCTCTATCATACTCTCCCATACATTGAAAAAATATTTCAGAACCTTCCAATGTAGCTGAGATATCGGGCCACCTATTGAGATGGGAATTGTTTCAGACGTTAGTTTACACCCCCAGCTAGGTCTGTCTAAGTTAGTAAGTTGACACGCCCTCTCCCTCATGAGGTATGCAAAAAGGTTCTTAGCGTTTTCTCTCCTATACTCTCCCATACATTGAAAAAATATTAAGCACCTTACAATGTAGCTGGGTTAACGGACCACCTATTGAGATGGGAATTGTTTCAGAAGTTAGTTTACATCCACAGCTAGATCTGTCCGAAATATCATGTTGACACACCCTCTCCCTCATGAGGTATGCAAAAAGGTGCTTAGCGTTTGCTCTCTTACGTAACGCTAAGCACCTTTTTGCGTAGCTCATGGGATAAGAGGTGTGTCAGCATGATATTATATGGAAACCTAGTTGTGGTCCTATACTAACGTATGAAACAGTTTTCGTCTCCGTAGGTGGTCCTTAACCCTAACTACATCCGGAAGTGCTTAATACATTTTAATGTATGGGAAGGTATAGGATGAAATAACGCTAAGCACCTTTTTGCGTAGCTCATGGGAGAGGAGGCGTGTCAACATGATATTATATGGGAACCTAGTTGTGGTCCTATACTAACTTATGAAACAGTTTTTGTCTCCGTAGGTGGTCCTTAACCCTAACTACATCCGGAGGTGCTTAATACTTTTAAATGTATGGGAAGGTATAGGATGAAATAACGCTAAGGAGAGGAGGCGTGTCAACATGGTATTTTATGGGAACCTAGTTGTAGTCCTATACTAACTTATGAAATAGCTTTTATTTCCGTATTACACTTATATGGAAATGTACATACAAATGCATAATCCTATGTGCCATATGGACACCTGAGAGAATTTTTGATCAGCAAAAACCATTTTTGTTATCAAAAGGACTGTATTAGTTCCAGGAGTGTGTCCGTGCATTAGTATTAGATCTGTGATGCATTGTGTGCACACAGGAGAGGTCATGGTGACAAGCTTAAAAATTGACATTTTTTGCTTGTCACCACGAGGCCCATAGTACACTCAGGACAATTCGTATACATCCGAAATTGTGTTGGTGAGTTTGGTACGGACACTGGGTAGCTCTTTGTGACCAGCAACGTGATGTCAAATCACCTGAGTTATCACCACAATGCGTATTACACTTATATTGAAATGTACATACAAATGTATAATCCAATGTGCCATATGGACACCTGAGAGAATTTTTGATCAGCAACAAAACCTATCTTTTTTGTTATTAAAAGGACTGTATTAGTTCCAGGAGTGTGTCAATGCATTCGTATTAGATCTGTGATGCATTATGTGCACACAGGAGAGGCCGTGGTGACAAGCTTAAAAATTGACATTTTTTTGTTTGTCACCACGAGGCCCATAGCACACTCAAGACGGTTTGTATACATCCGAAATTGTGTAGGTGAGTTTAGCACGGACACTGGATAGCTCTTTGTGAATGATCACCACAAGGCGTATTACACTTATATTGAAATGTACATACAAATGTACAATGCTATGTGCCATATGGACACCTGGCAGAATTTTCATCAACAACAAAACCTATCATTTTTGTTATCAAAAGGACCATATTAGTTCCAGGAGTGTGTCCGTGCATTCGTATTAGATCTGTGATGCATTATGTGCTCACAGGAGAGCTCGTGGTGACAAGCATAAAAATTGACATTTTTTACTTGTCCCCACGAGGCCCATAGCACACTCAAGACTATTTGTATACATCCAAAATTGTGTTGGTGAGTTTGGCACGGACACTGGTACTTTAATCAGACCTAGATGTTAATGTTAGCTAATTGTTACTGGTCACCGCGGGCTGCTCAGTGTTCATATCAAACTTAACAACCCAAATACAGATGCATGCACATTCTCAGTATGTGCTGTTCTTCTCGTGTATCTATGGTGCTATGGACCTCGTGGTGACCAGCTAGAAAATGTCAAATTATATTGCTGGTCACCACGGCCTCTCCAGTGTCCATGTGCTGGATCGTAGCACAAATATCAATGCATGTACACACTCCTGGAGGTGATACAGACCTGGTGGTGACCAACAATATAATATTATGCTTTCTCGCCGGTTACAAATGCTCCCGGTGATCATTTGGCTACCATTTTTAAATTTCCTTTTCTCGTGATAATTAAATTGATAATCAATGAAACTCCTTATTTGGCAACATTTTCCCATTATAAATCGCAGATTCAGAGTTTACCATATACTGTATAACATAATATACTATACACTGTATAATATACCATACACTGTATAATATGCCATACACTGTATAATATACTATACACTGTATAATATACGCGTATAAATGGTCTATGATCTAATTCAAGGTGCATGAGAATTCAATTTCAGACACATTTCACTATGACTGTTGTTAACAGTTTAGGAAGACTGATTCCAATTGAAATCGAGTCAAATGGCAATACATAAAAAGATCGCAAATTCAAACGTCAAATAGGTAATGGGAGGTCTTTCATTTCCTTGAAACACTTGTCATAATAATCTTCGTAGTCTTTGTGTTTCTTCACCAACACAACACTCGTTGGTCTCTTTGTCAAACTGGACCGACCAAGGTCTCTCCTCGAAGGCACAAAGACGTAAGGCACAGAGCGGTCTTCACAGTAGATGGGGATATGAGTGATCACATCCAAAGGAGACACGTCCCCTGCTAGTACAACAAACCCTCGTTCTCCCTTCCTTATGCTCTTCACTACGTCCTTCACTCCTCGTCGAATGGACTTCGCCTTTGTTCCCTTTTTCACTGTCTTGTAAAGACGCTTCGTGAGTTTCTTCGATGCTAAAGGCTTCGCTATCACGGACACCCTAGCAACCAGTTCTTCATAAGTTAATTCTTCAGATTCTCCCGGTATGCTTTCATCTAGTGTTGTAGTCTCCATTTCTCCATCTTCAGCTTTTTTCTTTGAGTCATCTTCATCTTCTTCTTCCTCTGTCTTTTCCTTATCTTTTTCTTTGTTCTTGTGTTTACCCATTTCTGTCAAAGTGTAAATTCGCCGTTGCCTTGCAGCTACACGTGGGGCTACAGTAGTCACGTGATATTCACGTGATATTTTAGCGATATAACACGCAATCTATAATTCCGTCAGCGGTATATCATCGGTCTGAACGTTGGAAATCGAATAATGTCCTCTGAATGGTTTCATTAAAGGTAGACAGCGTATTTTGCCTACAAAATGTGGTTGGACTGTTAGACTTCGCAATAATATGCCTTATTAGAAGAGCATGCAACCTCGAGCTCTTGGGCTACTTTCGCTTTCCTCCTCCTCCATTGAGAATCGGAGCCGAGATCAACCGCAGCGCTTGTGGTGTTGTCCACGACGGAGAACTGGAGTGTCGGCCTGTCGCTATTGAGATCCATCGTCTACTGCTGGAAGATCCCAACGGAGACAAGTGAGACGTCAGTAGGACCTCTACAAGCTAGATGATGATCATCCTTTTAGGACCTTCACCCTTGAGGGTGAGCACATATGTAGTATAAGTGCTTCATTGGACAATATGTCCTAGTGTCTGTAATGTTGACATGTTGCACTATAATAATAATTATCTATCTATCTATCTATCAGATCTATGTAATATTATTTGGATCATATTGTAGTGGTCCTGCAGTTCGCGACTCCCCTAGTGCAGTAGCCTTCTCACATAATGGGAACATGTACATTGCTGACCACAACAACCATTGTGTACAGGTATTTTGGCTGAAGGTGTCTATCAAATACACTCTGGTGAAGATCATTCAAGATAGCTTCTTGACATCACCATCACTACCATGATGATGCATTCATAGCACACATTAGGAATGAATGTGTTGTCATCTTCGACAAGACGGGGGAGTATTCCTTCACAGCTTCGTATGCCCAGTCCACATAGACTGGTGTACACCAACAACAGACTGCTTGTTACAGACTGTGGTTACCACAAAGTACTTGTTATCACCTGACATACATGGATGTATATGTGTGTTGTTCAGGGATTTGCAGTTGATTCTTGTTGTTTTTTTCATTAATTATTATTATTATTATTATTATTATTATTATTATTATTGTTATTATTTATATTATATAGCCATAAAGGCCACAATGGACCTAAGACAAACATTATAGAGTTGACAAAAGTAGACATGTGAGTATATTCAAAGATCATTTTTAATACGAAAATTGTTAAAATGCCTTTAACGCCAAAATAAATGCATATATCCATATCTAATATTATCCCTAAGACTTGTCTTGTTTAATGGACAAACAGGATTAGCTCATGCGTATATCAGTTAGGTGTGATTTCCTTTTGTGTAATCCTCAAGTAATACACACTATAGATCACGTGAGTACCACGTGTTTGCCCACCACACTCGCGCACATGGCTGGTAGGGTTTTAGTAACAAGCGCTGGTAGACGGGTTGTTTTACAGGTTTCGCTATTGAAGAGGGTAATGAGTCTGGCGGGAAGCAAACGTTTCTACAGTAACGAAACTCCAACTCACAAGGACCCAGTTGTGAGACGATTTGCCGTTGAAGGAAATATAGGTTTGCTTATAAATGTTGTTATACCGTCTTGGCATACGCTGCTAGGTCCATGGTGTTGATAATAATTGAGTGTTTGGGGCATCCCCTCCTTACAGAACCCAGCTAAAGTTCAATGTATGTTTGTATTGAGTGTGTGTTGAAGATTAGTCTAATCGAATAGGGATCTCGGACTGCGAAGTTTCCAACTGTTGTTGGGAAAATCCGTTTGGATTCAAAAGCGTTTAAAAACGCAGTCTGGTGAAGAGAGTTCTTCACCTGGACGTTTCAACCCTGTGGGTCGTCTGTAATGGTATCCATGTTCTCTTCATGTACCAATGTAGCTGCTGGTAAGACTACTTTTCTGGAGTTGCTCGGTCAAGTCCATGGAGAGTATAACATTGTCAAGGAACCTTTGGTACGATGGCAGAATGTACCTGAAGGAGAAGAAGGAAGCAAACTGACTTTATCGCAAAGTACTGGGGGAAACTTGTTGAAGTTGTTTTATGAAGATCAAAAACGTTGGGGATATACATTTCAGGTGTGTGTGTGTGTGTGTGTGTGTGTGTGTGTGTGTGTGTGTGTGTGTGTGTGCGCGTGCATGTGTGTATGTTTAGTCAAGTTTTATGTGCATTTCTTTCATGCTACTTTGCCACACCTACAGACATATGCATGTGTGAGTCGTTTGCGGAAACAAATGGAGAGGATCCCACGTGAGGAGCAGACTCACCCAGTGACTGTGCAGCTGTTTGAGCGTTCAGCTTACAGTGACAAGTATGTACGTATGTATGTGTGTGTGTGTATGCTCCGCTTCGCATCATTCCATTTTTGGGATGGTGTATGACTGTGACATGAAACTAAGTGACACACATTAACATTGGTTAATTCTCCTCAGCACACAATCCGAAAAGAGAGCTCTAACTCTTCATTTCTCCCGCCAACAGTAATCCCACCAGTAGTACACAGAGTATCTTGAAACAATCTACAGAATCATTGTTGAATTTGCTTCAAATCGAACTTTTGATTTTAAGTATATATTTCTTGGTGTTGTTGTTTATATTGTATTGTTTGTTTATTAGATATTGTTTTGCTCGTAACCTGATGGAGTCTGACGTGCTTAACTCCATTGAGTGGAGCATATACTCAGACTGGCACTCATTTCTACTTGAAGCTTTGCCTGTTCAACTGGATGGGTTCATATACCTGAAGATGTCACCTGAGGTGTGTGCATGTGTGTGTGCGCACGTGTGTGTGTGTGTGGGTGGGTGTGGGTGTTGGTGTGGGTGTGTACATGTGTGGGTGTGTATTGTGTATGTGTGTGCATGTGTGTGTGTGCATGTACGTACATGTATTGCATGCATACTATGTATATGTACATATGTACATTTATATCATAGTCCACCTTAACCTAGTGGCATGACTGATATTCCTACTTGCTCTCTTGTCAGCGCTCATTTGTGACTGTTTAACACCAGTCTTGCATGTGTGTGCACGTACGTATTTGTGTGTACATACTCCAATTGTGTACGGAGAAGGCATAAAGGTGGTTGGTTAGGCATTTGCAGGTGCATTTTTACCATTTGGGCCACTAGAGTACAATTGAGCTGTGACAGAATACAGCCGTGCTACCTAGGTGCTCTAGTGATGTGTGCAGGATGTATGTACACATGTATGCACATGTTCGTATGTGTACCACGTGTATGGCAGAATATGGCTACATCATGATGTGCCTTCTCTACTGCTATCATTTCAGGATTGCTTGAAACGACTGAAACTGAGAAACAGACCTGAAGTATGTACTGTATGTACTGTGTGTACTGTATGTACTGTATGTACTGTGTGTACTGTATGTACTGTATGTACTGTACGTATGTACTATGTGTAATGTGTGTACTGTGTGTACTGTATGTACTGTACGTATGTACTATGTGTAATGTGTGTACTGTATGTACTGTGTGCTGTGTACTGTGTGTACTGTATGTACTGTACGTATGTACTATGTGTAATGTGTGTACTGTGTGTACTGTATGTACTGTATGTACTGTATGTACTGTATGTACTGTATGTACTATGTGTACTGTGTGTACTATGTACTATGTGTACTGTGTGTACTGTGTGTACTGTGTGTACTGTGTGTACTGTATGTACTGTGTGTACTGTGTGTACTGTGTGTACTGTATGTACTATGTGTACTGTGTGTACTATGTACTGTGTGTACTGTGTGTACTGTGTGTACTGTATGTACTGTATGTTCTATGTACTATGTGCTGTGTAATGTGTGTACTGTGTGTGTATGTACCATTTCTCCTCTAATCCTCTTGTGTGGGTGTCCATTTCAGGAGAAGGATGTCTCACTAGAGTACTTGAGAGCTCTCCACAAGTGTCATGAGGAATGGCTGACCACTAAAGAGTACAAGTGAGCACATGTGTACACACTCTACCGTGCCTACCAGGAGTACCTCTGGTGTACACACTCTACCGTGCCTACCAGGAGTACCTCTGGTGTACACACTCGACCGTGCCTACCAGGAGTACCTCTGGTGTACACACTCGACCGTCCCTACCAGGAGTACCTCCTGTGTACACACTCAGTGTGGGTATTCAACCGTACACTAGATGAATTGTAGTGGATGTGACTCCCATTTCCATCTTTGGTTCCCATTTCAAAATTCAATTCTCGCATTCAGTTATAGTATGTCATTGCTTATGATAGTCCTTTTCCATTCTGGTCCTTACTCAAACGAAAGATGTGCATGTCATGTACTGTATTGTGGTCGTTCAGTAGCGCATAATTTCCCATTCCAATTTTCATTTCCATTCAGCTGACAGTTTCATTTCCATTTCCACTTTCAGACCACATGACAGTATTGTTGATGCCCCTGTCCTGACATTAGAGTCAAATCCTGACTTACTAGACCCTAAGAACCATGTTGAGAAGCAGAGAATATTCGAAAAGGTGAAGTGTATATCTCTCTCTAATTTCTTCTTCATGGACTCTTTCTCAACTCAGTAAAGATATTTCTGTGTGATTGTGTGTGTGTTTGTGACCACAGGACCCTTTGTAATGTACGTAGCTGTAAACCTCTGTAATAAGAACACATAGTAAAGACCAAGTTAGGAGATAGGGAGGCCCCAGTGTATTGGCTCAACAATAATCCTTGTATTGAGGACACTTGAAACAGTTAGTTCTCGTTAACCTGCCACAATTTATTCTCGAAATTCTTAAGATGGATTAAGGAGTTTAAGGATTAACCGGATATACATTAGTACTTGTATACTATGTTGGTACTGGGAAATGGTGGTAGGTTGAAAGGTTTGGTGGACAAAGCAGTGGTGGATTACTGGAGTTCATTGTAAATTCTCGGTTCAAAATAGGCTTCAATTGTGTTCTCTTACTAATTCAATGCTCAAGGGATATGTACCCGTTTCCATTCTCATTTCAATTGTTCAGCCTCAGATTTGGAAATGGAATATAATATAATGGTGCATACATGTTACCATGGCAATGACAGCCATTTTTAATCTTGAGAATTCTTCCTGTTCATCTCCAGGTTCATGACTTTGTCACCAAATTATGAATTCCAATTAATAGTGGTTTTAATTACTTTTATGACATTACATTATTAGTTTTGATGCAAGCACACATTTTATCAGCATTCTTTAGATTTATTTATTTCTACAAAATTCAGCAATAAAAGAATGTACTCTAATGTATCCTAAAAAATGTCCAAAAATAATAAGAAAGATAAGCTTAAATTAAGTAGTTGTGTGCGTATTGTACATATGCATGTGAATGTACATGTGTTACTTGTGTTCCTTATAAAAATAGTCCTTGTTGCCGATGGCAACCATGCCAGCATGTCTGAATGATTTTTAGCACCTTTTCCTGTGGGAAATTGTGATAGATGATAACAATTTTGTGGGGGTGGTGCGAATACAGTATTAATTTGATCAAGATGGTCTCCATTTGACTTGTGACTGCATATACAGTACAATGCTACTTTACTTACCTACATATGTACGTAGATATCGTTGTAGCATTTGTAAAAAGTCTTCTGTGTGTGGTTTGTTCGCTGTGTCAGTACCTCCTATTCACCATCGCTGTCACTCTCGTCGTTGGACTCCAGCACCATTCTCTCCAGCTCATCCAACTTATCCAACTGCTTTTCAAACTGTTTTCTATGACATTGATGATTCATATCCAGTGTACGTGCATTATCTGTGTTGTGTGTGTGCATGTGTACACGTGTGTGTGTGTGTGTGTGTGTGTGTGTGTGTGTGTGTACATGTGTGTGTACATGTGTGCACATGCATGTGTTTGTGTGTTTCTGTGTGTGGTGTGTGTACTGTACCTCATTTCTCCGATCATCTGTAGTATCTGTAGTGTGTGTGTGTGTGTGTGTGTGTGTGTAGAGCACACAAGAGAGGTAAATGCATACCATAAATGTGTGTACGGTACAGTGTACTTACTTATGTACATACATGTAGTCTTGTGCATACAGCTGGCATACAAACACGCAGTACCTTTTTTTGCTTTGAAGAACCCCTTCTTGTTGAACACCTCATTGTGGTCACTGTGTTGTCAGTCGTTGTGTCTAGTTCAGAGACCGACAAGAATGAGTCGACGAAGGAGGACTGCGGTCCCATTAGACTAGATTCGGGCACCATTTCATCATGAAACCCACCACCAATTGTGGCGATGTTGCTACTGGTTACTTTAGGTTGCTTAGGTGCACTAGAATCTTTTTTGTTGGCTCCTAATGGATGTGATTGAGGCATTGTTATTTGTCTTCATTGTGGTTTAATGTGAAGTGATAGTAATTGATATGGTTTTGATGTGGTTTAATGTGAATTGCTATCAATTGATATGGTTTTAATGTGGTTTGATGTGGTTTACAGAACAGATACATGCAGTACCTCTCTTTCTGGATTTCTTTGTGTTTTTGCCATTGTCCACCATCTTGTCACCGTCACGACCAGGACATGCGCACACACGAAGGTCAAAGGTCAGAACCTCCGGCTCAATGCTGTGTACATGTGTACAAGAGTACGAAATGTGACATGTACTGTGTGTGTACATTTCATTGTAGAAATGTGAAGTGCATATGCACATTTGTGAACTCATACATTTGTACAGAATATGTTTAGAGAGTATGCAGTTGCTTATACGTATATCCAAGTGTTAAACAGGTCACTTGTGAGATACAGATCCATTCTTGATGATCATGTGGTGATCATGTGATAGTCGTGCTGGTCATGTGATCATGTGATAGTCATGTGATGGTCATGTGGTGATCATGTGATAGTCATGTGATAGTCATGTGATGATTGTATGGTGATCATGTGGTAGTTGTATTAGTCTCACACACCCTGGTCCCTCAAGGTTTACTACCAAGGTCACACAGTTCTCCTTGGACTTGAGGTCTTTTGTGTTACAAGGGAAGTAGAAGCTCCCACTGTAGATGAACCCTTCTTCTTCAGTGTGGACATTTGTGCCTGATGTAGTGGGTGGTACAGAGTGGGAAAGTATGGAGGTTATCCATTCTTGTACTGTGAGTACACGTGTATTTGTTTTACTCTACTTAACATATCAACTCGTGTGTGCATAGACAGATGTGTATGTCCATGTGTACAACTGGCGAAAGGTATGTGTGTTGATGTATGAATGTGTACAATCATTGGCATAATACATACTTGCATTGTGTACATAAAATACGGTAGCACCTTCACACACACACACACACACACACACACACACACACACACGCACGCACACACACACACACACACACACACACACACACACACACACACACACACACACACGCACGCACGCACACACACACACACACACACACACACACACACACACACACACACCTTTACTCATTCTCAGCGATGACACTGGTACTACCAGCATGTAGTGTTCTTCCTTCAATTCATAATATCCAAATTGCGAAATAATGAATGGTTCTGCAGATTTATTTTCTTGTTTGGCTGTGTATGATATTTAAATGTATATGGTACAGTATATGGTATATGGTACAGTATATGGTATATAGTACAGTATATGGTATATGGTACAGTATATGATATATTATGGTGCAGTATATGGTATATGGTACAGTATTGGTTCTGTATACTACATGCATGCAATTATGACATACAATACGTCGGGTAGGTCTATAGGAGATAATTCACTGTACATGTACTGTACATTTACTGTACATGCACTACGCATGCACTGTGCATACACTGAAACTGTACACATCAGATTCTGATGATCAAATACATATCTCAGCTGTAAACTAGTGTTGGGCCGATTAATCTGATTATTGTTACTAGTGGAATTAAGTGTAGCCATAGATGCCAGTACTGTCTACCGTACAGAAACTCACTTGGCATTGAGCAGAAGTAAACCATCTTCCTCACCCACTCTCCCCACCCGTCTTCACCGTGAGTCGGACACATGTACACAGGTTTGTGAGCCTCTTGCTTGTCCTTCCTCAAGACCAACCATCGGAACTGAGAATCCTTTGGCAGTTCAGCTAGTAATAAATTGCACACCATAGGTACAGTACTGTATGTCAATGTATGTCTCTGTACTGTCAGTGCATGTCTCTGTACTGTAAGCACAGAACTGTACATCAGTGCATGTCTCCATACTGTAAGCAAAGAACTGTACATCAGTGCATGTACAGCGCATGTCCTCACTGCATGTACAGCGCATGTCCTCACTGCATGTACAACGCATTTCCTCACTGCATGTACAGCGCATGTCCTCACTGCATGTACAGCGAATGTCCTCACATTTGGTCCACACTGAAAATACTTTGTCTCCATTGATTATCTTGTCTCCACTTTTCTTGGAGGGGGTCATCATCACCATGGTTCCACTCTCCTCCTTGATGCACTACAGGAGGTTATAGTAGTTGTATGTTAACTTCGGTAGTTGCCATGGCAACATAATTCAATCCTGTACCCTTTCTTTGCCATGATATTTGCCATGGAGATTGTTTGAAAGCAAGTACATACATATGTATATGCATTTATCATAGACAGAAATTCAGAATGGAAATGTGTACATTTTTTTGGAATGAGACCAACACATCCAGTTTTGGATACCAATACTCTTATCATCGAAGATCAGTATCCAAAAGATATCCTGAAAGTATCCTGATGGTATCCTGATAGTATACAATAATATCCTACATTGTTGTGTGTGTGCAACTCACTCGGAATGGTCGACTCTTTCTGTTGTCATCATCCTACAGGTGTGAGGTGTAGAGTTAGTAGGTGTTGCATAACATTTCGGTAGAATTGCGCAACTATGAGTAGTATTATGCAATACACACGCTCAAGTGCTGTACTGTGTGTACTGTGTGTGTGTGTGTGTGTGATGTACACACACAGTGCATGTACTCTGTGATGTCTCCTCACATCATTTTTGCAGTTTAGAGTTATCTTGAAATCTCCCTGACTCTTTCGTTCTCCATAAATGAAGCTGTAGTTGCATAAGTGATATAACCAATTCAACAGTGTATTTGCGTGTGGGGGGGTTGGGGGGTGGGGGATAGGTAGATGTGTTGTGTGGGTGTGAGTTTGTCACTCACACACCTCACTCAGTCCCTAGCTCATGTACACTATGTCAACCAGTACTGATGGTAAGTACCTCTGATAAGAAGTACAGATTTGGTGTGCCCTTTGAGTTACACACTGAACAAGTTGGACTGCACACAAGACTCAATGTTCCCTTTGAAGTGCTGACTAAGCAAGTTAGGCTGTATGTATACTGTGTATGTATGTACCATACTTGGTTACATATGTGTGCTACAGTTTACATACTAACCTGGTGTTAGGTGATCCATTGGTATTGATCAGAGCATTTGCCCCTGGGGAGTAAGGTTGATACTGGTTGTGGTAGGGTTGGGGTAGGGTAGGGGTTCCGGGTGGACCAGGGTAGGGTACTTGGTTGCTGGGTGGTGGATATGTGTAGGTTGAGTTGCAGTGTTGTTCCGGGAAGGATGGGGTAGGGCTGGGTAGACAAAATTGACCTGGTAAGAGTTGTTGGTTGCCAGGTGTGGTCGGGTAAGTTGACTGGTTGCCGGGTGTGGTCGGGTAGGATAACTGGTTGCCAAGTGTGGTTGGAAAGGATACCTGGTTACCGGATGTAGTCTAAAATATCGAAAGGTTCAGTACTTGACATGGAGTGAGTACACTCTCACTATCACGCTCACACACACACGCACGCACACACAACACACACACACGCACGATACACACACACACACACACACACACACACACACACACACACACACACACACACACACACACACACACACACACTCACACACACACACACACACACACACACACACACACACACACTAACAATCTGATTCACACAACTAGGAGCTACTCAAAATTCTCTAAATTGCAAGTTTGTTGAAGAAGAAATGTAGGGGGAATTTATCCACAGAGTTTGAATATGTCTGTGTAGCCTGTTATATAGTACATGAAATGGTCCAGTTTGACCTCACTAATCCTCACCTGGGTGGTACATCCTGCTGGAACGGTCTCCTCTAGAAACAGCTGGCTCTCCATTCCTTTTCTTCTGAATAGAATGACACAACACTCTGTAAGGGACTGTCCAAGGTAATTTCCTTCTCTCAGTTCTGTTGCTTGCCTGAGCAGGCCTCTTATATATATAGCCTTCTGTAGGTCATTAATATTCGTTGTTTTGTTAAAACTACTGTAGGTGTACATATTACTAATGATACTGTATAAATATGTATTGTGCTGTATGTCTCAATACCAGGTGCTATGTAATTGGTGATGTATACACAGATATGTGTATGCAACACATGATGTAACTGTTGTGGAACAGAAATATGCAACAAAGATGAAGGCTGCCTTTCCCAAACGCTCACTGTTAGTTCGGGTTGTTAATGATATTCATTAGTTCTTGTTTGGGGGTGTGGTTGGAATTCACACTTGTATGGCTTACCTCTTATACAGTATGTATATATACATGCAGACTATTCCGTGAGAACAGGGTGTCCACGCTGAATGGAATATGCGTTTATTCATCAGCGATGCATGTAGATAGGATTATATACGTTGTATGTTCTGTGTGTACTGTGTACTGTGTGTACTGTATGTACTGTGTGTACTGTGTGTACTGTATGTACTGTGTGTACTGTGTGTACTGTGTGTACTGTATGTACTGTATGTACTGTGTGTACTGTATGTACTGTGTGTACTGTATGTACTGTGTGTACTGTATGTACTGTGTGTACTGTATGTACTGTATGTACTGTGTGTACTGTGTGTACTGTGTGTACTGTATGTACTGTATGTACTGTGTGTACTGTATGTACTGTATGTACTGTGTGTACTGTGTGTACTGTATGTACTGTATGTACTGTGTGTGCTGTATGTACTGTATGTACTGTGTGTGCTGTATGTGCTGTGTGTACTGTGTGTACTGTGTGTACTGTGTGTACTGTATGTACTGTATGTACTGTGTGTACTGTGTGTACTGTGTGTGCTGTGTGTACTGTGTGTACTGTATGTACTGTGTGTACTGTGTGTACTGTATGTACTGTATGTACTATATACTGTGTGAGTGAGAAGAAAAATGGCGTCATTTCATTATCGCGCTGATTGTTTCGAAGGAATTCTTACCCCTTTCTGATCGAGACAATTTTCCTGAGGTACCTCTACTCGATTGATTAGTAGACCTATAATAGAATGTCAGTCTGCTGCGCCTGTAACAGCCGCGGACGTTGCGTGAACTGCGTATGTGTAAAGAGTAAGAGAACCTGCTCGAATTGTGCCCCAAAAAAAGAATGGGAACTGCCGGAATCATTCTGAACCGATCCTTAGCGCAAATCAAGATGACATATATGGAGAAGCTGGAACCCAAGAAACAAACGCTGCCAGAAGAGACCAAGACCATAACACACATGTCAGTCGACCGGACCCCCGAGTTTCTGCCTCGGACGTCAACTACTCTCTACCGCCGTTCAACAAAATGACCGACTGCAACTTTAAGTGGAATGGTTCAATAGATGGTGTTTCCTTTAAAAGAAGTATTGAGTCCGCTTATAGAGAAGTTGTGAAGTGGAAACGAAATATCTTCCTTGTGCCCTCAGGAAAAGTCGGAGAGCGATTTGTGGACGAATTGTCGCGAATGTTTTGTGAATACGCTGAATCTACCGCTCTGGAATCGATTGCACTAATGGCAGCGATGACAATGCCTGCTCTCCTACTTCAGAAACCTCATGCTAAATCTACAGCCAAGGATCATGTGAAGTGTCTTGAGAGACGACTGGATGAATGGAAACAGGGTAACATTTCGGGGCTCTTACTTGAGGGAAGAAGCCTGCAACAGAGAATTAGCAGAAAGAAGAGGACCATTAATGATGACGAGATTTCAAAATCCTTCTCAAAGTTTATGAGGCAAGGAAAAACTCGAAGTGCACTAAGGTTGATATCAAAACTTGAAGGATCCATCCTAGATACAAGTAGGAAATTAGACCACAAATCTGATGCCGAATGGACGGTCCTTGATGAATTGAAGTCCAAGCACCCCAAGAAAGCCCCAGTTCGCAGCAATGTTATCATCACTGAGAAGAAAAGAGATTTTCACCCTGTTATATTTGAGGCCATCAATGGTGATGCCATCAGGAGAGCCGCCTTGTCCACAAATGGTGCAGCTGGTCCCTCCGGTATAGATGCTGCGGGATGGAAAAGGCTATGCACCTCCTTCCAACGCCATTCATCCAATCTATGTAATAGCCTGGCACAGGTCGCAAAGAAGCTGAGTGGTGAGTATGTTGATCCAGAAGGTATTACCAGCTTAATCGCTTCCAGACTCATCGCAATTGACAAATTACCAGGAGTTAGGCCAATTGCAATCGGAGAAACCGCGAGACGCATTATTAGCAAAGCTATCCTTGCAGTTGTCAAAGACGAAGTAAAGGAAGTTGCCGGAAGTATCCAGCTCTGCGCTGGGCAAGAAGGGGGATGTGAGGCTGGTGTCCACGCCACGAAAGAAATCTTTGAAAATGTCAATACTGAAGCAGCACTCTTAGTAGATGCCAAGAATGCCTTTAATCTGCTAAATCGACAGACCGCTTTGATCAACATACACTCTCTGTGTCCATCAATCGCGACGGTCCTCACCAACATATATAGAGGGGATGGTGATCTATTTATCGAAGACCAGACCTTGAAATCGTGCGAAGGGACTATGCAAGGAGACCCCCTTGCAATGTCAATGTATGCTATAGGAATACTCCCCCTCATTTGGAAACTAGACAATGCAAAACAGATCTGGTTCGCTGATGATGCTGCTGCCGGTGGCTCCGTTCCACAATTGAAGGAATGGTGGGAAAAATTACTTGAACTAGGACCAGCTTATGGATATTATCCTAATCCACAGAAGACGTGGCTTATTGTTAAAGATGAGAATGAAGAAATGGCAAAGGAAATGTTTAAGTACAGTGGAGTCAACATAACCACTAGTGGCCGCAAACATCTTGGAGCTGCATTAGGGTCAGAAGAATTCCTAGAGAAATTTATGGAAGCAAAGATTGATGATTGGTGTCTAGAGATCGAGAAACTGTCTGAGATTGCAAGAAGAGAGCCTCACTCTGCCTATTCTGCCCTTGTACATGGGATTACTAGCAAATGGCTATATGTACTGAGAACAGTTCCCGACATCTCTCAATTACTGACCCCCTTGGAAGAAAAGATCAGAATGAAGCTCATACCAGCTATAACCGGGAGAAATGCCATATCTGACTCCGAAAGAGATCTTTTAGCCCTTCCTTGCCGCTTGGGTGGACTAGGTATAATAAATCCGACAAAGATATCCTCCATCCAACATCATAATTCTGAAAAGATCACAAAACCTCTAGTTGAAATGATCATACAGCAAAAACAACAATGCCCTAGCGACGTATGGATGAATATGAAGAGTCTGAAAGAAGAAATAAAGAAAGAGAAGAGAGCACACTATGATAAGACTGCTGATGACATCGAGCTAGATGACTCGCTCAGAAGATGTGTCGATCTTGCCAAAGAAAAGGGAGCTTCCATTTGGCTTACCACCCTCCCTTTGGAAAAACATGGATTTGCTCTTTATCGAAGTGCCTTTCGGGACGCCCTGGCATTAAGATACAATTGGTTGCCAAATTCACTTCCTACCAAATGTGCGTGTAAAGAAGCTTTCTCAATTGAGCATGCTCTCAGCTGCCCAAAAGGTGCCTACCCGACGCATAGGCATAATGAATTACGAGACATTACAGCAAGTCTCCTATCTGAAGTATGCAAGGATGTAAGCACTGAGCCGGAACTACAGCCACTTGAGGGACATGATCTCAGACATGCTACAGCCAACAAGGAAGACCAGGCACGAGCTGACATTTTAGCTGGAGGATTCTGGGGAACACACCAACGTGCATTTTTTGATATCAAGGTATTCAACCCTTTCGCACCCTCAAACCGAAGATTCCCACTACCCTCTTGCTATAAACACCATGAAAGAATCAAGAAACGTGCATACGAACAGAGGATTACTGAAGTAGAATTGGGAAATTTCACACCCCTAATATTCAGTACGTCTGGTGGAATCGGCAAGGCAGCTGACATCTTCTACAAACGATTGGCTTCAATGATTGCTGAAAGAAGAAAGATGTCTTATCAATGCACTATTGGCTGGATGAGATGTCAACTCAATTTTTCACTCATTCGATCCGCAATTATGTGCCTAAGAGGATCAAGGTACCACTATCCTCCGAGACTGCCAGAATCTATCGATCTAACTATCGCTGAATCTAGGTTGAGAGTATAGTTACTTAAATTTTAAAATCTCATTTGTTCTCTCCTTTATATATGAGCTCACAATGCATACAGTTATTTATGATTTTTGCCCATGCAATTTTAAGTATATATACCACTCAAATTAATGTTCTTTTTCTGTCAAACTAATCTTTATTAGTAAATTTAGTGTAATTATGGGCAGTGCGCATGTGTGCCCCTTATTTGATATAATAATAATGATTGACTATATGTACTGTGTGTGCTGTATGTACTGTATGTACTGTGTGTACTGTATGTACTGTGTGTACTGTGTGTACTGTATGTACTGTGTGTACTGTGTGTACTATATGTACTGTGTGTACTGTGTGTACTGTATGTACTGTGTGTACTGTATGTACTGTGTGTACTGTGTGTACTGTATGTACTGTGTGTACTGTGTGTACTGTGTGTACTGTGTGTACTGTATGTACTGTGTGTACTGTGTGTACTGTATGTACTGTGTGTACTGTGTGTACTGTATGTACTGTGTGTACTGTGTGTACTGTATGTACTGTATGTACTGTGTGTACTATATGTACTGTGTGTGCTGTATGTACTGTATGTACTGTGTGTACTGTACTGTGTGTACTGTATGTACTGTGTGTACTGTATGTACTGTGTGTACTGTGTGTACTGTATGTACTGTGTGTACTGTGTGTATTTTTTTGTTTTTTTCATACATGATTATCACAATGATAAATTACAATGATAACTGTAGATTATTAAACCACATAAATGCAACCTATAATTATTATCACAATCATGTTATTGTTTGATTAAATTATATAAGGGCAGTGGATGGGACGACCCTTAGATGATCTGGTGCCCCTGATAGCTCAAATCTGAGACTTCAGCAAAGAGAAACTGATCATACATCTGATTGTGTTCATTGTTGAGCTGTAGGTTGGTCACGCTTGCATGTATACTGTATATATATTGTGTACTGTAGTTACTGTGTGTACTGTGTGTACTGTATGTACTGTATGTACTGTGTGTACTGTGTGTACTGTATGTACTGTATGTACTGTGTGTACTGTATGTACTGTATGTACTGTATATATATTGTGTACTGTGTGTACTGTATGTACTGTATGTACTGTGTGTACTGTGTGTACTGTATGTACTGTATGTACTGTATATATATTGTGTACTGTGTGTACTGTATGTACTGTATGTACTGTATATATATTGTGTACTGTATGTACTGTGTGTACTGTATGTACTGTGTGTACTGTATGTACTGTATATATATTGTGTACTGTATGTACTGTATGTACTGTATGTACTGTGTGTACTGTATGTACTGTATATATATTGTGTACTGTATGTACTGTATGTACTGTGTGTACTGTACATGTATATATTGTGTTTACTGTGTGTACTGTGTGTACTGTATGTACTGTATGTACTGTATGTACTGTGTGTACTGTATGTACTGTATGTACTGTATGTACTGTATGTACTGTGTGTACTGTATGTACTGTGTGTACTGTACATGTATATATTGTGTTTACTGTGTGTACTGTGTGTACTGTATGTACTGTGTGTACTGTATGTGCTGTGTATACTGTGTGTACTGTATGTACTGTGTGTACTGTGTGTATTGTGTGTACTGTGTGTACTGTGTGTACTGTACTGTGTGTACTGTATATACTGTGTGTACTGTATATACTGTGTGTACTGTATGTACTGTGTGTACTGTGTGTACTGTGTGTACTGTATGTACTGTGTGTACTGTGTGTACTGTGCATACTATACACACTGTGTGTACTTTCTTTGTGGTAGTTATGGCTGAATTGCATTGAAGAGTTAGATTACAGCTCATCTTCACTAATGCAATAAACTCTTCACTTCAAGTGGATTATATAGCGGTTACCTAATCATTTTCCCCTGGGACTTCCCCTCATCAATTCCCTTCCTACTCAAGTATATATTCATATGCCTATCCATTATATGCAGTATATATGCTAGTACTGTGTACATCAACACAAACACTGTACATAGAATTTCAGTATAGGATTATGCCATGTATGGGATGGTATCTGAGGTATGTACTGTCCCCAATAGAAGTCAGAGGGGGGTGTTGTAGGGGGTGTGGAAGGGGAAAAAGGAGGGGATTTCCCCGGGTTTGTTTACCTTTGGATGTCTGGGCACAAGATGATTGGTCAATTCCACGATGACTGGCCATGATGCAGCATAGTTAGCATACAAACACGTCCATTAACGTGATGTCATCTTGTTGAGCTCAGAGGTAAAGAGGTCCTTAGAATAACAATATTCATAGATGTGGTTCATGACCTCTGTATGATAAGAAGTCGAGTGCACACCAAAAATCCCGCCAAATTTCTAACATACGTAATATTATACATGTCTTCAGCATGGCATATGTAGTGTAGACTGGATTACATCATTGTGTCATGTTGTCTGATTGATCGTCATTCTCACCACCTGAAAATATCTGGGGCGATCTTTTTTGTGGAATGCCTAACTTGTACATTGAAGCCTGTTTATCTATTGACTACCAATGGGAACCTCAAACGAAAATGAACGTACAATACTACATGTAGATAATTATTAACATGTACATACGTACATATGTTGCATGTGCTATTTGTTACATGTTCATACGTAATACAAAAATAACTACGTACATATGTCTAAGCACACAAATACATGTGCTATAGTGCATACATGTTCATACTTCACTATGTGAAGGGTTCTCACATTCAACTCTACTACAAAAAGTACAAAAATAGTTCAAATGTAGAATGTTAAACAGCAGTCAATGTAAAATGTTGGAGACATCTCCGTTCAGTTCAATTCTCCCTCCTGGCGTGACATCACGGAGCACTGAGAATGCTAGTGTGGAGAAGTGGCAGTGTAACTCAATACAATACGTAGTCTTGTCAACAATTCATGTGTACTGGTATTCATATCTATGTACCTACATTTGTATGTACTGTATGTACATACATATGTACGTATGTATGTATATATGTATGTATGTATGTGTGTAGTATGTATGTATGTATATATGTATGTATGTATGTATGTATGTATGTATGTATGTATGTATGTATGTATGTATGTATGTATGTATGTATGTATATACTACAGGAGAACACACACTACATATATATTGTGTACATAATTGTACATTATAAAACATACGAGTGTTGTACTGTATATACGTATGTACTGTTTGTTTATATGTGCTTGTAACAACGGATGTCCAAGTAAAGTTTTGTCTGCCTCAAATTATAAGAATGGTTGAAATATTCCTGCCTTCACGTGTCTGGGTAGTTGGTACACAACCAGGCTACTATAATGCATGTGTGTTATACTGTACGTACCTTGTTTATTATAATCTGGAATCGCTCCATAATTGCTTTCATGTCATCCCTTAGTGTTTCCATCTCACGTTGTATCTCCTGACAGCAAGTGGTTTGACACTGTGGGTAGAATTAAATGATAGTATGATTTTATGGCATGTAGATGTGTATGTATGTACTGTGTGTGTGTGTGTGTGTGTGTGTGTGTGTGTGTGTGTGTGTGTGTGTGTATGTACTAACTGTGTGTGTGGTTGTGTTCACATACAGTACATGCATATATTACATAAATACTTTAAAATACCTACACTTGTACGTACAGTACATACCATCCTTATGTCAGTTTCGGCAGGAATTTTGCCCAGAGGTTGCCCATCATCTTCACACAGTGTAGCTGTAACATGATAGATGTACAGTATGTCGATTATGATATTATGTAAACTCTAGCTGTCGTGTGGATAGAGTATGTGGCGGATGGGATCAGGTCCTTGTTCAGTGTGTGGCATACAGGACCAGACCGTCATATGTGTGTGGTGTACAGGACCAGACCGTCATATGTGTGTGGTGTACAGGACCAGACCGTCATATGTGTGTGGTGTACAGGACCAGACCGTCATATGTGTGTGGTGTACAGGACCAGACCGTCATATGTGTGTGGTGTACAGGACCAGACCGTCATATGTGTGTGGTGTACAGGACCAGACCCTCGTATGTGTGTGGTGTACAGGACCAGACCCTCGTATGTGTTTGGTGTATAGGACCAGACACTCATATGTGTGTGGTGTATTGGACCAGACAATCATATGTGTGTGGTGTATAGGACCAGACCCTCATATGTGTGTGGTGTATAGGACCAGACCCTCATATGTGTGTGGTGTATAGGACCAGACCCTCGTATTTGTGTGGTGTACAGGACCAGACCCTCATATGTGTGTGGTGTACAGGACCAGACCCTCATATGTGTGTGGTGTATAGGACCATACCCTCGTATGTGTGTGGTGTACAGGACCAGACCCTCATATGTGTGTGGTGTACAGGACCAGACCCTCATATGTGTGTGGTGTATAGGACCAGACACTCATATGTGTGTGGTGTACAGGACCAGACCCTCATATGTGTGTGGTGTACAGGACCAGACCCTCATATGTGTGTGGTGTACAGGACCAGACCCTCATATGTGTGTGGTGTACAGGACCAGACACTCATATGTGGTGTACAGGACCAGACCCTCGTATTTGTGTGGTGTACAGGACCAGACCCTCGTATGTGTGTGGTGTACAGGACCAGACCCTTGTATGTGTGTGGCGTACAGAATGACACGTGTATGTAGTGTACCATGATTGTGTTTGTGTGGGTATTTTGTGTATCAAGGTCACTCCCCCTCCATGCATGCAAGTGGTGGTCTCCACACCAGGGTCCCTCTGTACCTGTTCGTCTCTCTCTCTTTCTCCCTTTTCCCCAGCCACCACCAGGTTGGGCATCTTTAGTAGCTTGATCAGAGGATGTGGGCTCCATGTCTCTCCTCAGTGTGGTGTACAGGTCCCTCAACTCCCTTCCCGGAGTACTGCACACACGCACCTTCACCGTTGCTATGGCAGTGTCTTGCATCCTGCATATAATTTAATGCATGTATACATATGTACATAGTATTACCTACAAACAATGCATGTACTACTGTATATACTGTAATATGCAGTGTTTAGTAGATGTGTGCCATATCAAGCAAACTAACCATGGTATTTCTTGGGGGATTTCCAGAGAGGCCACCATAATGACATGTGACTTGTTACTTTTGATAACATCGTGTGTTTTGCATGGAAGAAAGAACTTCCCTGTGTAGCCTACACCAGTTTTTCCAGTTTCAACGTTTATCTCTATAAATTTCATGAAATCAAGAAAAGAACTAGACATAAATTCTGTACAATACTGCAATGTGTTAATGTCTGTGTCAGTACACACCTTTGTTCTTCTGTACGAATGAATTTATGGGCACAACCACTACATCATGTCCATAATGCTGTTCATACCAACTCCCATTCATTGCAGTGTGGACGTATTTGTCTGTTTGATACAGTGTACTGTCGTTCGCACACATCTTGATGGGGATGTTTCTTTCATGAGGCTTTTGATGGAAGACGGCAATTTTGACAGTGGCATCACTGGGCAGTGGTCGGCAGGCCCACAATTGAAACAGAACTTCTTTTTGCTTGTAATTCAGGAGAACCAGATTGTCCTCCTTGAAGTACTGAAGTGAGGAAGAATCAGTATGTATGTATGTACCATCTGTATGTGTGTGTGTGTGTGTGTGTGTGTGTGTGTGTGTGTGTGTGTGTGTGTGTGTGTGTGTGTGTGTGTGTGTGTGTATGTACCGTGTGTGTGTGTGTTTGCGTGCATGCATGCGTGTGTGCTGTGCTGTGCTGTGCTGTGTGTGTGTGTGTGTGTGTGTGTGCTGTGCTGTGTGTGTGTGTGTGTGCTGTGCTGTGCTGTGCTGTGTGTGTGTGTGTGTGTGTGTGTGTGTGTGTGTGTGTGTGTGTGTGTGTACCGTGTGTGTGTGTGTGTTTGCGTGCATGCATGCGTGTGTGCTGTGCTGTGCTGTGCTGTGCTGTGTGTGTGTGTGCTGTGCTGTGCTGTGCTGTGTGTGTGTGTGTGTGTGTGTGTGTGTGTGTGTGTGTGTGTGTGTGTGTGTGCTGTGCTGTGCTGTGTGCTGTGCTGTGCTGTGCTGTGCTGTGTGTGTGTGTGCTGTGCTGTGCTGTGCTGTGTGTGTGTGTGTGTGTGTGTGTGTGTGTGTGTGTGTGTGTGTGTGTGTGCTGTGCTGTGCTGTGTGTGTGTGTGTGTGTGTGTGTGTGTGTTTGTATGCATTTACATGCGTACGTACACACACATGCATCATTACTCACAGTTTGTGAGACAGCTTTTGGTACATCTTCTATTGCCCTCTAAAGGAACAGAAAATCCACAATCTCACAATCTTGGTTTAATATATATCCTAGTAACAGGCTATGTGTATGTCGACATCACATCCATCTCCACATAAACCCTCAGTTCATTGGAAGGTTACATGGAGAGGGAATAGTGTATACACATGCTTCTTTGTGTACTGTATGTTTGCATTATATGTATGCATATTATACTGTGGCCAGTGTATGTGCTGTGGGTACTGTGTGTAAGTATGGAATGTAAAGTATGTAAGGTGATTTGAGATACTGTACCTTCTCCTCGTGGTTGAAACACCATCCATACTTGTTTGCTGGGCTGATTTGGTCTAAACTGTATAGTAACAAAAGGGAAGGGATCATCACACACACACACACACGCACACACACATACACACACACACACACACACACACACACACACACACACACACACACACACGCTACACACACATGCATTCACACACATATACACACCCACAAACTTACTCAACCTGTCCCTGTTCGTTGAAAACATTGGCTGTAAACCCATCCACCTACAAACAATGGAGTTTCCACATCAAACACGAATTGTGTTGATGTATTAACACTATTGAAGTGTTGTGGTATGTGTGTGTGGGGGGGGGGAGGGGGAGTAAACCGCAGCATGACTAGATACAGTCAGACCTCACTTATCCGCACACATCCGTTTCAGGTGGATTTGCAGATAAAGTGAAGGAACTGGATAAGTGAGGGTGCGGCATTGCATGCATTTATCATGGGTGTATATATAATATTGGGCTGCACTTGCTTGTACATAAATGCAGATTTGCTTCTTCCTGCTGGTGTTTGCAGCTATCTACAATATAAGACATGCATTGCCTAAGAACCTCTGTAACTTTATACACAAGCCTATGCCTTGAATATATATTATAAATAACAGTCAAATTTATATAAGAATATATGGGTAGTTGAAATATAAATAGTGTTAATTCTGCTAGTTTTGTTATTCGTGCGACGCTCGTCAAATCCGTCACAGTAGAATCGCCCAAAGCTTAAAAAAAACATTAATAAGCTTTAATCTACCTTCAATGTCAGTTTAAAGCTTTGAAATTGATCCGTTTGAAAGTTTCAGACCGAAATGTTCACATAGCCTACAGTCGGCCATTTTGGAAGTTTCAGTATGGTTGGGCTCAGGGCATTTCTTGGTCGTTTAGAGGGTAAGCTAAAGGCCATTTCAGGCAAATAGAGCCGGAAAAGAACAAAAAGTCTACACAGCGGCGGACTCGACTTAATTTTTGCGGATATCGGAGGGCAAGGTTTCCGGTTAATGGATAGTTTAGCGATCAACACCTGAGGGCGGAGCCCGAAGGTGCTTAAATCGCTAAATATTCCGTTCCCATTAATATTGCATACTGAACCATAATATATAGACACTCTATACTACGGTTACGTAGTATAGAGTGTCTATGGTATAATCTATACTTAACCCCGTCCTTACGTGAAATTGATTGGCTGCTCGTGAATCGGTCTCTCTTAAGATTGCCGCTATATCCAGATTCCCGCTGTGTTCAGTTCCCTGTAGTCATATTGAGATAGTGTAAGTAGCTGCTTTCCCTATAGTCAGTGTTTCAAGGCCTAATTTTCCAGACTTGTAATTCCTTTTGGTTTGGTGAGTTCTGTGAACAGCAGGTACTGGCTATAGAGTGTACACTGTGACTGATGTGAGGATCCACAACTTGGTGTAGGTTTAGTACAGCCTAAGTGTAGCTGTAGTATTGAGTGTTGTCTGGATTGTGGAGGATTGGTGCTCATCAGTACTGGACTGCTCTTGGGACAGGGAGCAGGTGAGCTACAGATGAACACTCCTTGTGTAGTGTTCCAATGTAAGAGAACTAGACCATGGTGCCCCTAGTGTAGGCAGACACCCTAGTAATTTCACAAGTGTCCTTTATTGACAGGTTATACCACATAAATGACACACACACTAGTCCCTGGGGTGTCCTTAGATCCAGGTTTCACCGAGTATAACACCATTACAGGCTTGAGAAGCAAGTGTACTAAACAGGTACACATCTTGAAGTTACTAGTGCTACTCTAGAGCAGCTCTTTGTGAGCAGGTTGCAGTATAGGGAGAGCATGATGTAGTTTTCTCACATTGAGTGGTCCCAATGGATTGAAATCAGGTTCTCCCAGATTTTGGGCCATGACAACAGTTGACACCTACAAAAGGTTATATGGAGTACACACAGTACACAGAAGTACCAGATACAGGGCACAGTGTGTTGTAGTGTGTGCTATTGTGGTCACAACTAGGTTATTACAGTACAGTAGGGACTTTACACAGGTGTGAATCACTCACGTGGGTATACGGTATTCTCACTTGTTGATTCACTTCCTTCCGTTCGTCAGAATGGCATGCCCAGGCAGGTCTGCTGCTTTTATACCAGTGGTGGTTGGGCATGCTCGGGCATGCTTCTGAGTGTGGGAAGCTGTCACAGCCTTTAATAATAGTAATGTACTACTATATACGTATACTATATAAACTGTATTAATGATGTGGTATCAATACAGTTTGTATGTGTATGTTCCTCACATTAGTGTACATATAATATTGTATCAGAATTTTGGTAATGATATTCATAGCCCATATCTTCTGCAGTACACAATATAATGCAATACTTTATTCTATAATATTATTAGATATTATGCTATACTATAATATAATACTATATAATGTACTACATGTGGAGTGAAAGCACTGAACTGGACACAATAGAGGGTGACTTTCCATTATATTGTCTGTGGATGGCTATGATGAAGAAGAATCATTATGTTCTATTTTTACTTTCATCTCTCTCTCTCTGTGTTTTCATGTGTGTGTGTGTGCATGTGTGTGTGTGTGTGTGTGTGTGTGTGTGTGTGTGCGTGTGTGTGTGCACTGTATGTACTGTGTGTGTGTACTGTGTGTGTAGTTATGGGTAAATGCCATCCATACAGACTAGCATTAAAGAATCAGATTACCACTTGCATACTTCACCTCAAGTGAATTAGCAGTGATGTCATCAATTTCCCCCTTTAGCAAATCCCTTCTTACCTTAGTATGTATACATTGGATCATTCACTGTATACAGCTTAAAGAGTAATTCTGTGTAATAGCACAAAATGTATGTCTTAATGACATTGAAGGTACTGTCCCTGGGAATGAAGCAGGTGTGAAGGGGCATAGTAAGGGGGCGTGAATGGGGCAAGCAGAGGGGTTTCTCTAAATTTGACTGACTAGGAGCAAAATGATTGGTCCATCACACCAGGGTAGACATGAGTACAATGAGTACATTCAAGCTTGCTTAGTAAGCACCTTGAAGGGCACACCAAATCTGTACTTCTTATCAGAGGTATTTGCTATCAGTACTGGTGGACATAGTGTACATGAGCTAGGAACTGAGTGGAGTCACTCAGTGTATGTACGTACATACTAACTGAGGTATGTACTAAGCAGGATACATACTAAGCAAGTTGCTCTGTATATACATGTGTATACATGTTTGATCAATGTGTTGCAAGATTGTGGGTATTGAGCAAGATTGGAAGTAAATCTAAAACGTAGTTTGTTAATGTTTCATTGATGATAATTTTTCCATCTTTTTTTTGATATCTTCTTCCATATCCAAATATTCCATGATTTGCTCTTCTAGCTGTTGAATAGCTTCATTCTGAGTGTTGTACATACTGTAACATAGTATACATAAGTCATAGGTTGTGTGTGTGTATGTGTGTGTGTGTGTGTGTGTGTGTGTGTGTGTGTGTGTGTGTGTGTGTGTGCGTGTGTGTGATTGTGTTCATAGTGACTTTGTGGGTGTGTCAGACACAGTTGTCTTGGTGATCATATGGAAACCAAAACTGCAACAGTCAGCATAACACATAGGTACATTCCCTTGGAAAATCCCCTCAGGTGACACCAACCATCTACGTAATTGTTGTACCAATGTTCGTTTGTATGTCATCTTTACATGCTATTGTATACGTGCATTATACTATAGTAATACCAAGGGCTAAAAATAGCATAATCTTAGTCACGTGAACGTTAAGATGCACAACAATAAAATGGAGGGACGTCACGTTGCGTATAGGCATAGATATTGGACTCACGTAACCAATATCTATGGCACAGGCGTAAGCGTTGTTCGTTATGTGTTCGTGTCTAAAAACGTTCGAAGCTACTGTATTTACTTCGAGTAATTTATTGAACAATCGTTCGGTAACATTTATGGCGAATAAGCCATATTCAGTGTTACGCAAACGCTGAAATAATAAACGCGAATGTTATCCTGCAGCTGCCATATGGTCAGGCCATGGTCAAGTTACGCGAAACGAACGAAACGTTGTTCACTTGATTTAGCGAGCATCGTGTTTAATAAGTGTATACAACGTTGATTAATCCTCGTAAGACTTGTAGCGCCAGTTTTACTATGGTTAACCAGCCAACGTTTGCTACAAACAGAAACTTTGAAAATCAATTCGTTTTCATGCACATCTACCAAACGTATCGCGTGCACAATTGATTCGCGTCGCTAGTGGGTTCATACATAATATACGGTTCCTAGTATTGTAATTCACACCAATTTCGGGTATGCAGACCGCTTCCCTCCATTTTTTGAATTGCGCAATTTGGCAACCATATTGCTTATGCTGACAAATGAGTAAAATGGATGGTAGAGATCAAATGTCTCTGAGCTATTTTGCTGCGCCGAGCGGTTTACACTCTTAATTGAGTCTAGTGTGATCCCTAATAAGGTGAAGAACCAGTGGGCAGTGTTCTCTGTAGTTGCTCAGTAAGTGCTTTGTAAGCTTGTTCATGGGTGGTATAATCTGCTGACTGTGTAGTTGTATACATACATAGTTCTAGGGATTTCCAGCCAAAAACACCCTACTCGACAACATAAACAAAATTCTTGGCATGTGGAGGACGCGTGTGTTTATGTGGTAGTGGTTTACTCAGCGTGTGTTGTGTTAGGGTTATAGGGTGTGTTTCCATGGATGTTATGGGTAGATTGTCTTTCATGTTACTCTGATAAAGAGGTGTTGTGTATAGACTTAGCAATGTCAGCATGTACTTTCTGTGAGAATACCCCCCAAAATTTCCCTCTTTATGATAAACTGAACTTGCTTTTGGATTTTTTGCTTTCAAAGTGTGTGTGTGTGTGTGTGTGTGTGTGTGTGTGTGTGTGTGTGTGTGTGTGTGTGTGTGTGCTGTGCTGTTTGTGTGTATGTGTGTGTGTGTGTGTGTGTGTGTGTGTGTGTGTGTGTGTGTGTGTGTGTGTGTGTGGTGTACATATATATGTACACCTGTAATTTTATACATGTAAAATGTACGATTTGAATAATTTCACACACAAATAATATGAATTATAATCTTTATATGATATATAATATACATGTATACATTTACTTGACAATGCATTATACTACAATATACTTAAAGATGTCTAACCTTTTCAATTTTTCATTTCTTCCATGAATATTAATTTTATTATTATTATTGAATTAACCTATGAACATCTGAACATATCATATGAACATTGATTTTATTATCCTTATTATTCAATTCAAATTGTATTTCAAGTTTCACTAATGTTATGTTATGTTATGTAATGTTATGTAGCAATTTAGCAGTGTCATCTTGTACACAGAGGTACTTTCCCTGGTAATGTCCCCAAAATATCCCCTGCTTGTGCATTTTCAGTTGTTTCATGTTGTTTATGTAGACTGATGCTTTGAAGTATGTATGTGTGTGTGTGTGTGTGTGTGTTTATGTGTCTGTGTGTGTGCGTGTGGATTCAGGACAATATATTATGATATGTTGTGTGTGTCCCTCAATACACATTCCTGATTTTTTGGTGCATGTGTTAGTTGAATGTAGTGCCAAATGCCCCTATTCAGTGAAATACATGCATACATATTTGCTCAAAGAATGGTGCATACTCACACCCATACTTTCAGCTCTGTCTGAGCCATTCACAGATGATGCCCTTAAACCATTGGCGTTGAAGCCATATAGTTCTCCTCGCATTAGGAAGCGTGTTTTGGATCCCTGTCACTACTTGTTGGGTGCTTCGAACACACAGATATAATGGGATGCCACATATACTTGAGACAGTACGTACCTGAAAGAGTGTTCATATTATTTCACTTGGAGACATAGATGTAGATGTAACCCTAGACGAAGGATATGAGCAACGTCTCTGTGAACGATACAGCGAAGTTCTTTGGTGGCGAGTACACCATAGTTGATACTGTGGCACATGGAGTGATTTCTCTCCTACTTATCTTGCCTCCCTTCTTGTTGGA
Organism: Chondrilla cf. caribensis; assembly: GCA_964020155.1. Classification (NCBI taxonomy): domain Eukaryota; kingdom Metazoa; phylum Porifera; class Demospongiae; order Chondrillida; family Chondrillidae; genus Chondrilla; species Chondrilla cf. caribensis. Next base: position 558,793 of record OZ026557.1, on the reverse strand, counting down.
CTGTTTTGTACTCGTCAGTCTCCTCGTTCACAAGAAGACCAAGTTGCCGATCAAGGTGACGTTAGCCAATGTTGTTCTGGCAGGTTTGGTGTACATATGTAGCTTGTTCTGGCTTATATTCTGGTACGTCCCCAGGAGTTTGGAACCAGGACGACAGCCGTGGTCTTGCGCTATTTCTCGTGTCTTCACTTTTTTCGGTCCTACCGTCAGCTTCATCTCATTAATGATTTATGGGGCTGTAATCTTTGTAATTATCAAGAAGGGAGCGCAGTACATCAAGTGGCCTGTTCTTGTTCTTGTTGCCATCACACCCTGGGTCTGCGGTATACTCAACTCCTTGGTGATTTTTGCTCCAAGTTACGGTTATGCCGCGAGAGAGAACAGCAAAGCACGCTGCGGTGCTGATAATAACGAGCCGTCCTTTTACGCTCATGTGGCTTTCAGCTGGGTGGTTGTCGGATTTGGTTCTTGTGCTGTCACCTCGGCCTTCATCATCACCACCTACTGCTACATCAAGCACCATTCGATGGCTGAAGACGTTGCACTCTTTCGCGTTCTCTACAAACTTGCCATCTTTCTCACCGTATCCGATGTAGTTTTGGCTGCCTTTCAAGTGATCCTTCCAACTTTCACAGTTCTGTTTAGGGACGATGAAGGGATAGCCGATCTAGTTTGGTACTACATCCCATCATGTCTGTATGCTTTGTCCACATGGGTTACCCCCATATCCATCATAGTCATCTTTGAACCTGTTCGTACACACATTGTGAAACTGGTGTCATGTGGACAGAGAAAGGAGAAGAATATCTCACCAGAAAACCAAAAGAGGTGACAACTGTGAACGTACGCACATGTAGTTGGTCCATTGGTTCCATCACTCACTTTCATCCACCACATCCGAAAGTACACACATATGCGAATATGACATACGTGACTACGTGTACACCTGTGGGTTAATACTACCCTTTTGTTATTCTTAACCATGTGTTATATTAGAATGTCAAACATATCCTGTACATACGTATGATATGTGATTCATTGTGTTCATATAATGTGTTATTACACATGTATCACCAATATTATTATTTTCAATGCATAATATATTATATATGCATCAATACTATATTATTGATATTCTTAATTACGTTATATTAGAATGTCAAATATATCATGTACATATAAGTGATTCATTGTATTCATATGATGTGTTATTGCATGTTTATCGCCAATATTATTATCTTTTAATCCTGTTGCATCAATAGCAATCAATTAATGATAATAAAGTATGAATAATTATATTTCCACATGTACACTTTACAATTAATCACGTATCATTGAGATATAGCATTTCACACACTTTTGTTAAGGGTATGTCCCTCAGTTTTGGTAATGATCCGCCCCTTACATCTTGTGGACACACCTCCTCATCAGCGGATTGATAATGTGTGTGCTCATCTAATGAAGTAAATGTATACATAAATATCAAATTGCACAGACACACATGCACGCACACACATGTACACACACATGCATGCATGCACACACACACACTCACACACACACACACACATGAACACACACACACACACACACACACATACACACATGAACACACACAAACACACGAACTTGCACACACTACACAAACACGAACACAGGTGTATGTATAAACTGAAGCAGCTAACCTTCTATTGTGTTGACAGAGTTCAGTGGAGGAACCATCATCAAGTTCATGGAATTGTACACAAGTAAGTAGAAAACAAATCCCACAAGAATGTAGAGAAATATGGCCACAGACCAATACCTGTATGGAACAAGCAATACATGTACAATTGCCCCAATACGTACATGGGCATGTTTGTAACATGTCTTACAACATGAATACATATGTACATCAAAGTTGACACAGTGGTCTGCATTAACTACACACACACACACAGAGGCAAGTATTTCTTGTCAACCTGATCACACAAAGCATGTTACCAACAGACAAGATTAACTTGACTAATCATTGAACACAGACAGGTATGTACACACGCACACACACGCACACACATGCACACACACAACACACACACACACACACACACACACACACGAATGACTGAGAGGTCCTTTAGAGTTCGTGTTAGTTGGCTCAAAGTATGTACGTACATTGTAGTACAATGGATATTATACATACACTATGTATACGTATTAATTTGATTTATACATCCTGTACGTGGTGTACATGGAACAGAAGAGAGACTCACTTTTGTGGGTAATAGGTGATCCCAACAGCGTTGAGGACTGAATCGGGTACCAAAGCCCATACATAGTACACACCTACAATGATACACCAGCAAAACATGTGACACCCATGTGACACATGCAACACCTGGACAAACTGTATTGCACAACAGTGAGAGTAACCATTTGATAATTGTGACAATCATGCGATATTCACGTGACACTCATGTGACACATGCAACATTTGGATAAACCATATTACACAACAGTTGGACAGACCTTATTACACAACAGTTGAACAAACATTATTACACAACAGTTGGACAGATCATATTATTATTACACAACAGTTGGACAGACCAAAATATTATTACACAACAGTTGGACAGACCATATTATTATTATTACACAACAGTTGGACAAACCATATTATTATTACACAACAGTTGGACAGACCTTATTACACAACAGTTGGACAAACCATGTGACACTCACATGACATGACAAACCTGCCAGTCAAACCTCTAGAGATTACAAATTACAACAAGCAGGGGTTTTAAGGGTCTATGGTTCAACATTTGGAGATAAACATTTTAAGGCTAGCCAAATATACTTACTATGCATCGACAGTAACGTATATTGTCTCTATATGTACACTATGATCATTATAGCGTACATATTGTTAAAAAAACATTCAATCAACAAACTATACAATACACATAATAGACATGTACAAACCAAATACGACGATTGTTCCAAGGTACAGAGCAAAACCATATACAGCTCTCTCTCCCCTGGGCCCTGGACCTGTAAATTGACCTGGCATACTACCGCAGGTGCATATAAGCAGCTAATAGCTCATCATGACCAGGTCTTCAACGGTACAAGACTTCGACGCCATTTTGTTCCCTAAAATAGAAGAATTCGAACTACTCGGAAGAAAAATGGCTGCCTTTGAATTTTAAGGTGGGTTGTTATATCATCTTTTATGCTTATGCGTCCTCTCGTTGACGTCTTTGAATTTAATTTCACAAGAAAATCATTATATGTTCAGGATCTTTGCAGTAAACTCTTGAGAAAGCAAGATGATAGGAGGCGTGTTCGTATACAACCACAAAGGAGAGGTTCTCATCTCACGGATATTCCGAGACGACATCAAGTGAGTGTACTTGTGGTGAGGATACCTCGGAGACGTAGATTTTTGTTAAGATAAAAGTTGAAAAATGATGAAGTTAAGGTATTCAAAAGTGAGAGGATCTGTAAGGAGGTTTCACTTCATCGTCCCGCAATGACTAGCGCGGAGTGGGCTAGTTTGGAACACTAGGGTAACTTGGAACACCGGGGTAACTTGGAACACCGGGGTGACTTGGAACACCGGGGTGACTTGGAACACCGGGGTGACTTGGAACACCGGGGTGACTTGGAACACCGGGGTGACTTGGAACACCGGGGTGACTTGGAACACCGGGGTGACTTGGAACACCGGGGTGACTTGGAACACCGGGGTGACTTGGAACACCGGGGTAACTTGGAACACCGGGGTAAATTGGAACACCGGGGTAACTTGGAACACCGGGGTAACTTGGAACACAGGGGTAAATTGGAACACCGGGGTAAATTGGAATTAATATGCCAATTACCTCATAGTATTGTCAATGATTGCATATACGTAACATCTAGTATTCCAACCACTCCAGTGTTGCAACTGTCCCATATACTCACGTTTACACCAGTTTATCCACAACTGTCCCATATACCCACGTTTACACCAGTTTATCCACAGCTGTCCCATATACCCACGTTTACACCAGTTTATCCACAGCTGTCCCATGTACCCATGTTCATACTAGTTTACTGACAACTAACCCATGTACGAACCTACATGTACAAATAGTGTAATTGTAAGACTGTAAGGAGGGACTGTCCATATTGGTAGTGCTACTCTTCTCCACCGTCCCTCAGTCGTCCCATCATTGATGCCTTTCGTGTCTCGGTCATCCATGCCCGCTATCCCATTCGATCTCCCATCAACAACATCGCGAGGACCAGCTACTTCCACGTCAGGGTCAGCAACCTCTGGGTGGTGGCTGCCAGCAGGAATAACGTCAACGCTGCAATGGTGTTCGAGTTCCTACACAAGGTGATCGAAGTGCTCGAGTCGTATTTCGGGAAAGTCACTGAGGATAATGTGAAGAACAACTTTGTTCTGATTTATGAACTGCTGGATGGTGAGTGGTGGTCACTGTGTGTGTGTGTGTGTGTGTGTGTGTGTGTGTGTGTGTGTGTGTGTGTGTGTTATGTGTGTGTGTGTGTGTGTGTGTGTGTGTGTGTGTGTGTGTGTGTGTGTTGTGTGTGTGTTGTGTGTGTGTGTGTGTGTGTGTGTGTGTGTGTGTGTGTGTGTGTGTGTGTGTGTGTGTTTGTGGGAAAGGAGAGAGAGAGGAATAATGACTGAAGGAGTGGAGTTGTGCATGTACAGAAGAATATTACAGTCTTCGACATGTTCTGCTGTGCTCTTCTTGTGTTTGTTAATGTGAGCTTCAACTTTTATTCATTTGCTTCTTTGGTTGAAATTGAGGATATTCACTCTACAATGAAAAGCAGTCAACCACAGTCATTCCTTTGCGAGCATTAGTGGCCAAACACTGGTACATATATGTACACACACATGTGTGTACGTATATGTACCAGGTCGTGTATGTACATATATGTATATACACATGTGTGTGTGTCCTTTGCTTGTAACTAGTGTTTATGGAGCGTTTTGTTTTCTGATAGAAATAATTGATTATGGTTATCCTCAGAAGACTGACAGTGGGATACTGAAGACCTACATCACCCAACAAGGTGTTAGGACCCAGGTGTGTGTGTGTGTGTGTGTGTGTGTGTGTGTGTGTGTGTGTGTGTGTGTGTGTGTGTGTGTGTGTGTGTGTGTGTTCATGTGTGTGTGTGTGTGTGTGTATGTGTGTGTGTGTGTGTTTAAATTTTTTTCACCACACACTTGTCAGTATTCCTGTTAGTTTGTGTTCACTCATTCCATCATATTAGGCACTTTCATGTACTTCAAGACATGTAATTTTCATTGTTATTACATAACAAATCATAGTACATGCATACCATATGTGCAAGTACATGTATGTATGTATTCTACTTATTTGTTTGTTATTGTTTTTGTTTACTCTAGAGTGCGGAGGAGCAGCGGCAGATCACCAGTCAGGTGACAGGACAGATTGGCTGGAGAAGGGAAGGGATCAAGTATCGCAGGAACGAGCTCTTCCTCGATGTGCTTGAATCAGTCAACCTCCTCATGTCCCCTCAAGGTTTGTGCTAGCTGCTGGTGGGCACGTGTGTGTACATACATACACGTATGTATGTTTGTAAGTAGGTAGGTACATACATATGTATGTATATAGTGTGATGAATGCAATGGATGTAGTCACGAATGTAGGGTGAAAATGGTCACACATGTACACACACACACACGCACACACACACAATCAGGTACGTGTATGTACATATGTAGTAGGTTACTTTGTGGGTGTGTCATTTTTCATACACATGCAATAGGATTTACTGTGGGACAGAAATACGTATACACTGACATATATGTTCACATGACATGGAAATGTCTCTGATACTGTATGTTTGGTTCTGGTTTCGGTTGTATTCCAGTTCTCAGTCCAGTTTTATGTTCCGATTCCCACTCATTCTTCCCTTCCACACGTGCCGAATGACAGTATTACGTTCCTGTAACTGTTCCTGTTCCAAATAGGCCAGATCCTGAGTTCCCACGTGTCAGGTCACGTCGTGATGAAGAGCTACCTCTCAGGAATGCCAGAATGCAAGTTTGGAATGAACGACAAGCTGGTGATAGACAAGCAAGCCAAGCCCTCTTCCCAACAAGCTGCCTCCATTGAAGAGCAAATGGCAAGAAAGTGAGCGTAATACGGCCACACACACACACACACACACACACACACACACACACACACACACACACACACAACACACACACACACACACACACACACACACACACACACACACACACACACACACACACACAC
>OZ026557.1:535000-547500 GCA_964020155.1 Chondrilla cf. caribensis | reverse complement strand
CATATCATTTGCATTCCCAGACATTTTTCATTGTCTGGCCTATTTGTAGTTGGTAATGTTGTTTTTAATTGCAAGATTATGTCACTGTAAACCCTCATTAATTGATCAAATTAATGTAGTCAACCAGCAGACTAAACAGCGATTTGATACGTCTGCGTGCGGTGAAAAGATTGCAGGTTTGAAATCCCCTATGTAGTTACGGCCCAAGCTCGAGAATATTTAGCCAGCCCCTGTGAGCCTACTTAGCAGCCTCCGTGAAATTGAATGCGAATAATTGAATGTCAGAAGGTAATTTAGCCTTATCTGAAGGGAGTGTATCTCACGAGGGAGGTCTGGATTGATATTTCTCTGTCTCCAGTGCCGCGGTATGGGAAGTGAATGCAAGGTCATCCTCACCTCCAGTCACTTTGGGGCTTAGCATATTAATTTTAAGAGATGATGCTCGAAGGTGTTTTTGTCTCGAGCTAACATCACCGTGTTTCGCTCAATCTATTTCTACACTTTGTACCTTCACAAAAGCACTTGAGCATTTTTGCATTCGGGGGGGTAACAATCAATTTTCTCTGAATTGAGACGAGCTAGCCTGTGCCAGGTGGTGAAGGGAGAGTGGTAGACGGACATCTGTGGCTATCGCGGTGGCAAACACACCAATGCTAATATGTATGTACTTCCAGTGATAATGGCAGAGATAAGTATTTGCGAACATCTGCCAAACCTCAAAAGTGTGAAATCTGATCACAAACTGGAGGATATTCATATGTAGGAAGCTGTATACTTTGCATTTGATGTGGTCATTTTTGTTGATATCGCATTTGGAAGTATGCTTACAGCATGAAGTGAAGTTTGGAGTTGAACACTCTATATGTACTGCATACTGTACTGAGTGAACCTCTATAATCTACCCACATGTTGAGATCTCCCCATCATTGTAGACTATACTGAGTGAACCTCTATAGTCTACCCACATGTTGAGATCTCCCCATCATTGTAGACTGTACTGAGTGAACCTCTATAATCTACCCACATGTTGAGATCACCCCATCATTGTAGACTGTACTGAGTGAACCTCTATAATCTACCCACATGTTGAGATCTCCTCATCATTGTAGACTGTACTGAGTGAACCTCTATAATCTACCCACATGTTGAGATCTCCCCATCATTGTAGACTGTACTGAGTGAACCTCTATAATCCACCCACATGTTGAAATCTCCCCGTCATTGTAGACTGTTCTGAGTGAACCTCTGTAATCCACCCACATGTTGAGATCTCCTCATCATTGTAGACTGTACTGAGTGAACCTCTATAATCCACCCATATGTTGAGATCTCCCCATCATTGTAGACTGTACTGAGTGAACCTCTATAATCCACCCACATGTTGAGATCTCCCCATCATTGTAGACTGTACTGAGTGAACCTCTATAATCCACCCACATGTTGAAATCTCCCCGTCATTGTAGACTGTTCTGAGTGAACCTCTGTAATCCACCCACATGTTGAGATCTCCTCGTCATAGTAGACTGTACTGAGTGAACCTCTATAATCCACCCACATGTTGAGATCTCCCCATCATTGTAGACTGTACTGAGTGAGCTCTATAATCTATCCACATGTTGAGATCTCCCCATCATTGTAGACTGTACTGAGTGGACCTCTATAATCTCCCCACATGTTGAGATCTCTCCATCATTGTAGACTGTACTGAGTGAACTTCTATAATCTACCCACATGTTGAGATCTCCCCATCATTGTAGACTGTACTGAGTGAGCTCTATAATCCACCCACATGTTGGCATCCAATTCCCACAAAGTCCACTAGGTTCTGTAGTGTAATGTGACCTCACTTTCCCGCCAAAGTGGCTCTGATACTATTTTCCGCAACAGACTCTCCCAACCATTCACACACGTCCGTGCTTCGTTGTATGTGAAATATGTGTAATGTGTGTTTCATGTTAGTTCCCTGTAAGCCTACACCACTCTGCCTACACAGTGACACAGAAAACACCCCACGAATCATTTCTCATGTGTAAGCAATCCCTTTCAAGTGGTATTTTCCACTCCTTCTATTGTTGCAAGCAGAATCCGTACCTGTGTCCCTGTGACAATGTTACCGTTGGCAGTATGCCTGCCTTCGTGTGCGCCGTGAGATGCTACCTTGGAGACGGTCGTCATGGTGACACTTCAGTATGAGCGATAAGATGGAAATTCCCGGTGGCAACCCAAAGTGTCTTGAGTGTTCGTAAACAACATCCTCACGTCTGTCTTTCTGGAGGGCTATTCTTGTTGGTCGTGTGACTTTGACCACTTTAAATGTGTTATGTCTTGATCCGTTTCTAGTTGAGACCAAATCTTTACATTGTGGTATTCGCAGTGGGACCTCTTCATAAAGGACACAACTAATTTGTCCACTGTAGAGAGGTTGTCCACTCTTCAGAGGTGAACATGTGTTAGTTCCCTAAGAAAGCCTATTTTCGGTACCTTCAAAGTTCGTGTCATTAATAATGGGTGATTCCTTGATGGATGCAGGTGGATTTTGAATCTTGATGGAGTGCTCTCGGAGTCCCAAGCAAGGTGCCACATCCTTACCTCGGGTCACTGTGCCCTTTTCAGTGCCACACCCTTACCTCGGGTTGCTGTGCCCTTTTCAGTGCCACACCCTTACCTCGGGTCACTGTCCCCTTTTCAGTGCCACACCCTTACCTCGGGTCACTTTACAGTGCCACACCCTTACCTCGGGTCACTGTGCCCTTTTCAGTGCCACACCCTTACCTCGGGTTGCTGTGCCCTCTACAGTGCCACACCCTTACCTCGGGTCGCTGTGCCCTTTTCAGTGCCACACCCTTACCTCGGGTCGCTGTGCCCTTTTCAGTGCCACACCCTTACCTCGGGTCACTGTCCCCTTTTCAATAAGTGCCCTTATTACCTCACCACTCATTATCATGATTTGTGGCGTACTTCAGGCCGGAGTGAAAGGGTTTCGAATTTCCAACATATTTTCCTCATCCGGTATGACAGTTTTTTCCTCATTAGTCTGTTAACGGCTAGTAGCGCTCTGTACATGAAGCTCTTTGTACACCGCTATGGTACAGTACAGTATGTGTGTGTACTGTGTACTGTGTGTGCTGTGTGTAGTGTATGTACTGTGTGTACTGTGTGTGCTGTGTGTACTGTGTGTGCTGTGTGTGCTGTGTGTATTGTGTGTGCTGTGTGTACTGTATGTACTGTATGTACTGTGTGTGCTGTGTGTACTGTATGTACTATATTTACTGTATACTATAAACCGTATATACTACATGTGCATTGCGCTTATACTGTACATATGCACTGTATGTGCTATGCATAAGTACACACTGTACATATGCACACCGTACATATTGTATGCACAGTGTGTGGTGTACATTGCGTGACAATATATGTTCCTGAAGTGTTGCTATTATCGGGTAGGTACTACATGGTACACATGCACAGAATGTTCGTACGTATGTGCACGTGTGGGTGGAGCCACCTTCCTGTCTGCAGAGGTGGGTAGTCCTGGAGGCTCCGATTTTATTGCATTTCAACACTGTCGTCGTAAGCATCATGCCAACCAGTATGTACCGATAGCAAGTTCGTACCTCCAATAACAAGCACAGATTTGATGTACCCTTCAAAGTACTCACTAAGCACATTGTGCTGTTCTCCCATCATGCTCTGTATTAGCAGCTGTTCATATTTGGGCAAGTGCTTTCTGTGTGTAAACACACTCCATGTTGGCATTCCCGGAAACCCTTCAACACTAGTGTTCAGCACACACACCCAAATGTCTCCCTGATGAGAGTAGCAACTGAGCAGCAACTGAGTGGCAACTGAGCAGCAACTGAGTGGCAACTGAGCAGCTACTGAGCAGCAACTGAGCGGCAACTGAGCGGTAACTGAGCAGCTACTGAGCAGCAACTGAGCAGCAACTGAGCGGCAACTGAGCAGCTACTGAGCAGCAACTGAGCGGCAACTGAGCGGCAACTGAGTGGCAACTACCTTACAAGTGACCCATCATCTGTGGTTGTCCCTCTCTCCCACACTGCATGTAGCGGAATTAACACAATCTTTAGTCATTCTCACAGACCTCGTCTTATACGATTATTTACCAGGATCAAGTCATTGTGTGTGTGTGTGTGTGTGTGTGTGTGTGTGTGTGTGTGTGTGTGTGTGTGTGTGTGTGTGTGAGTTGTATTAAATATGTGATATAGATGTAGAATATACTTGAGGTGATAAGTGTATATGCACACACACACACACACACACACACACGCACGCACACGCACGCACGCACACACACACACAAACACACACACACGTGTACACACACACACACACACACACACACACACACACCACACACACTCCTCACACACACACACACACACACACACACACACACACACACACACACACACACACACACACACACACACACACACACACGTGTGCACACACATAGGCAGACAGTTATTCTGGATTATGGAAGCTCTATCAAATCTCTATCTCTCCAAATGCCACACAGTCTGTCCCTATCAGGACAAGTATGTCTCTCCAGTATCACAGACTTGGTGGCTACATAGCTGAAATGGTGTACATAGTTCATTATGAGTTTGGTCAGCCATCTTGTCTCACTGCGTTTCGGCACTGTGTGATGCACTTATCATGTGACACAGTGCTATGGCAACCATTCAAAATGCATCGTTAATTGTTTGCCTTATAAAGGATAAGTGACTGTTTGGGTCCGTAGGCCCTCATGCCTGGACCCTTATCTCGCCGGTTTAGCAATGTACGTCTGAGGACATGAATCACACTAGTGACTGTTATGGATCGGTCCACTGAAACCCTTTTCTGCCACCCACCATTGTTGCTCAAATTCCCTGTTATCCTTTGGTAGTTTCAACTTGCGCATGAGTAGTATGGCGAAGACTAATATTCGGGGAATCCCCCTGGAACTGAACTGGATTCTCTGGTTTATGACCTCTTTTGTATTCAGTGACTCGAATTGAACGTCTATGTTGTCCTACGTGATGTTGTAGCATCTGGTTGGGATGGATGTCTGTGACGGTCCAAGTGAAGTTGTAGTAGTTGGTTGTGAAGGTACGAATGTCTGTGTTGTCCCATGTGAGGTTGTATCACTGCAATCGGCTTTGTGTCTGTGTCACTTGAGAGTGTGGACGAGATGTGTTGCGAGTCCCAATGTCTGCGGTGACCCTGAAATTGAAAACTCCTCAAAACACTGCCATTTTGTGGCGGGGATGTCGAAGCCAGTCATCTGTGCAACACACACACACACACACACACACACACACACACACACACACACACACACACACACATACACACACGCACACACACACACACACACACACACACACACACACACACACACACACACACACACACACACACTGCCTCTTGTCCAGACGGTCGAATGCGAGGGGGGTGTATATGAACAGCTGCTTGTCTGTGGCAGCTGGAGGGGCGGAATGGATGGTTGATCTCTGAATGACATTGTTTCCTCCAATCACCTGTTAATTTGCTGCTTGAGTAAACAACAACAAAGAATGATACAGCCGCCCAATTGGGAGGTGAATGGCTCTTACCTGTGTGTTCTCTATGTGGTCACACCTATTGGAGAATTCAGTACGGACTGTACAAATACATGTACACTGCCTTAGTACAGTACAAACGCATGCATGCACGTACAGTAGGTATGTAGTACTCGGTCCCACATTTTCAATGTTTGTCTCAATCTGTGTAAGCACACACACACACACACACACACACACACACACACACACACACACACACACACACACACACACACACACACACACACACACACACACACACACACACACACACACGTACACACACACACACACACACACACACACACACACACACACACACACACACACACACGTACACACACACACACGTACACATACACACACACACGTACACACACACACACGTACACACACACACACGTACACATACACACACACACGTACACACACGTACACACATACACACATGTACACTCACACACACACACACACACTCATCATACACACGCACACCACAAACATGCACACACACATGCTGTTATTGCCTATTTATGGTTATGTTACCATAAATAGTACATCCATGATGTCACTCATCTCATCTATTGTATGTCATGGGAAGTTCAAGGAAACAAGTATTCCAATGATCCAGCACCTTATAATCAAAAAAGTTGAAATAGCTGCTGGATCTCAGTGATTGAGTCTTTCAATTTGTCTTCCATTGTTTAGCTCAGTGTTCAAGGACAGTAGAACCTCGTCGCTTACACCACCTATGGGACCTGTCAGAGTGGCCTCAATCATGAGGTGGTCTTTATTCCATGTTGAAAGTGTTCACAGTATTCCAATATGGGAACCCAGTATGGGAGCCCAGTATGGGAACCCAGTATGGGAATCCAGTATGGAAATCCAGTATGGGAGCCCAGTATGGGAACCCAGTATGGGAACCCAGTATGGGAGCCCAGGATGGGTGCCCAGTATGGGGATCCAGTATGGGAACCCAGTATGGAAATCCAGTATGGGAACCCAGTATGGGAATCCAGTATGGGAATCCAGTATGGGAACTTCTGGGACTGGGCAATTGTGATGGTCCTATTACAACAGTTGTCCTATTACAGAGGTGGTCCCACTGTATTACCAAAGAGGTCATATTCCAAGGTGGTCCTATTGGCAGAGTGGTCTTATTACTGAAGTGGTCCCATTTTCTAGGTGGTCCTATTACAGAGGTGGTCCTATTACCATGGTAATGGAATTACTATTACTCTAGTAAGTGGACCCTGGACTTGGCAACCTTCCAATAGCACGGATGAGAGACCCCTCTGTCAGAGCTACTGCTCATCAGAGATCGAAGTGTTCTCAATAAGAGATTGTTAGACATGGCATACCCACATATTGCACCTTCTAGCAATTCGAGCTAGGTGCAATGAATAGTTGGACTTTGCTGTGCATGAATACCACCCCAAGGCCTGAGGAATGCAGCGTATGTGGAGAATGCGGTAAAGATTGGGCCGGATGACCTGCAGTGATGGAGCTGTCATTCCTTGGGACAGACCACTTTCTGAATGCTAATTAAAGTCAGCCTTCAGTGAATGGTCTGAATTGTTGCGAGAGATTATATCATGGTGTGTGTACTGGTAGCGTGACCACTGGTGCCAGCAGTAGTGGACCACTACCTCTGTCATTCAACTCTGCTTATCTCTGCTTGAGTAGGGATGTTGATATGTAAGATATATGAACATGTTTGATGTATTAGTGTGTGTGTGTGTGTGTGTGCGTGTGTGTGTGTGTGTGCGTGTGTGCGTGTGCGTGTGTGTGTGTGTGCGTACATGTGTGTGTGTGTGTGTGTGTGTGTGTGTGTGTGTGTGTATGTGTGTGTGTGTGTTTGTGTGTGTGTGTGTGTGTGTGCCTATGTGCATGTGTTGTATGTGCAAACATGTGCTTACAACACGAGTGTGTTATTAATGTGTACAGTTTCAAATTACAATAGCTACGTACGTAGCTGCCTCGGGTCAAGTGATGTCCTTGACAACACATTGCCCTAGGCAATAGCAACATTCCTCATTCCCTTCTCACCAATACCTTCGCCCTCCTTAGCAACATTCCTTATCCTCCTTAGCAACATCCTTCCCCTCTTGGGCAACATCATCCCACTATTAACCAATACCATCCCCCTCCTTAGCGACATCCTTCTCTTCCTTAGCTACATTCCTTATCCTCCTTAGTAACCCTCCCCTCCCCCTTAGCAACATCCTCCCCACGTAGCATACGAAGGTCACTGTCTTCCTGGTCCTACCAAACGTCTACATGGAGAGTAGAAAGTGCATGTGAATTATTTGAGGAATTGGCACTACAAGTATTCGTGTTTTGTGTCCTCTGTGTGACGGCAGTTCCCGTGTAATTGATCTCTACCTCGTCACGGAATCCCTTACCTCCGCAGACAGCAAACCTGACAAGTAAAGTACAATGTCCCGTGTGGAATTCCACTAACCTGCGATGCTATGCGTACATGGTGCACATGCATCTGCTTTGTATGTGACATTCTGCTCATGCTGGTCCCAGGTTTAGCGTTCTCACCCCTTCTGCTGGCGACATGTTGCCTGTGGTAGAGCAAGGTTTCCCTTTCTGTGTACTGTTCAGGCAACTCATGCCATGTTGTCTGTTTGTAGACAAAGAGCGAGTGGTTTGAGGTACGCTTATACCATGTTGTCTGTTTGTAGACAATGGGTGTCTTCTAAGATGTGGACTCATGTCGTGTTGTCTGTTTGTAGATGAAGCACGTCTTCTAAGATGTGGACTCATGTCGTGTTGTCTGTTCGTAGATGAAGCACGTCTTCTAAGATGTGGAGTCATGCCGTGTTGTCTGTTTGTAGATGAAGCACGTCTTCTAAGATGTGGACTCATGGCGTGTTGTCTGTTTGTAGACAAAGGGCGTCTTCTAAGATGTGGACTCATGGCGTGTTGTCTGTTTGTAGATGAAGCACGTCTTCTAAGATGTGGACTCATGGCGTGTTGTCTGTTTGTAGATGAAGCACGTCTTCTAAGATGTGGACTCATCCCCGTGTTGTCTGTATGTTCTATGAGGTGGTACACTCAGGCCGTGTTGTCCGTTTGTTGACAAAGAGCGAATGCTTAGTGGTATTCTGTATGTGGGTCTCCCAATAGGCGTGTCTGTGATTGTTTGCATATGACCCCACCTTATTGTCTGTGTGTAGTCCTGTAAACCATAACCTGTTGTCTAGGACAGATATGTACGTTGCACACGTAAACAGTTTTATGTCAGTGTCTTGTTCTGGACTCGTTGAAACACTGTTGTGCTTCAACAGTGGTCTTCCATTTGGTTTGTTGTATGATCCCTTGTTAAAGAGTAATTGGATGAATGGATTCTAAAGCTAGCAAGTGTGTGTGTGTGTGTGTGTGTGTGTGTGTGTGTGTGTGTGTGTGTGTGTGTGTGTGTATGGTGTGTGTGTGTGTGCGTGTGTGTGTGTGTGTGTGTGTGTGTGTGTGTGTGTGTGTGTGTGTGTGTGTGTACATGTATATACATGTGTTTGTGTGTGTGTGTGTGTTAGGACCCCATAGGCTTGATCATACTGTTGTTATCATACTTGAGCCATCTAATATGTAAGCTGACACTTGAGCGCAGGACAACATGCCCAAGTGGGTGTGCCCTGCCAGCACACTCAACACCAACCCTCGGTCCTCCCAATGCATTTCGCGACATTCTTTCACCAGGTGTTTCGACTGAGGTCATCCGTGGCTGGAAATGGTCTTTAATTGGCGCAGATCATTGTGAGCGTGTTTACGCGTCCTGTCTAGACAGAGTATGGGGCTCAGGGAGGGACTGCTGGAATTGACCACTGTTTTTATCAACCAATGAGCCATCATGACGGTATCCCACTGTCGTTGAAGACTGTAGTCTACCCACATGTTGAGATCACTCCATCATTGTAGACTGTACTGAGTGAACCTCTATAATCTACCCACGTGTTGAGATCTCCCCATCATTGTAGACTGTACTGATTGGACCTCTATAATCTACCCACATGTTGAGATCACTCCATCATTGTAGACTGTACTGAGTGAACCTTTATAATCTACCCACATGTTGAGATCTCCCCATCATTGTAGACTGTACTGAGTGAACCTCTATAATCTACCCACATGTTGAGATCACTTCATCATTGTAGACTGTACTGAGTGAACCTCTATAATCTACCCACATGTTGAGATCTCCCCATCATTGTAGACTGTACTGAGTGAACCTCTAATCTACCCACATGTTGAGATCTCCCCATCATTGTAGACTGTACTGAGTGAACCTCTATAGTCTACCCACATGTTGAGATCTCCCCATCATTGTAGACTGTACTGAGTGGACCTCTATAATCTACCCACATGTTAAGATCTCCCCATCATTGTAGACTGTACTGAGAGAACCTCTATAATCTCCCCACATGTTGAGATCTCCCCATCATTGTAGACTCTACTGAGTGGACCTCTATAATCTACCCACATGTTGAGATCTCCCCATCATTGTAGACTGTACTGAGTGAACCTCTATAATCTACCCACATGTTGAGATCTCCCCATCATTGTAGACTGTACTTAATTGACCTCTATAGTCTACCCACATGTTGAGATCTCCCCATCATTGTAGACTGTAATCATATTGGGTTCTTTAGTTTGAACTTTTTGCTTAAATTTCTACAGGTACCCTTTTCGTGTTCTGGACTCAAAGTGAGATATTTGAAGGTATTTGAGCCGAAATTAAACTACTCCGATCACGATGTCGTCAAGTGGGTCAGGTACATCAGTAAGAGTGGACTGTATGAAATCAGAGCACAGTCCAGTTCCAATTCCTGAAAATTGGAATCAATCTCGAACCCATGATACATCCATAGGTAATTATGATGGTTTGACTATTATAAGCAGAAACAAGTAGCAGTACTTATGTTGATTTAGTGGTTTATTATACACATAATCTCTTATATGTTATAGGAAAGATAGCTAAAGGTACGTATGTACTTAATTTGTCATTCTTTTTTTGAATTTTTTTTCTAAAGCAAGCATCCATGGTTGTAGGCTTACACAGTGCATGCTGCTATTCCCAATAGTCTAAGGATTGAAAATTGTGCACACACTCCTGGTGGAGTACAGAAATTGGTGGATCTGCTCCACATCAACGCACTTCAGATACTCCATTGCCTCAAAGGTCTTCAGCATCCCGAGAGTGATGTATGGCTTATGACAGGAATTGCACTATTACACATAATGCCACATAATTACAGGGTTTTACTCCAAAATTGCAAATATGCTAACTATGTCCTCGAGGTTAGCCATGCTCCGTGAGCCAATTATATTTGAAGAACGTTGATGGTTCCACTGTATGCGAGTCGTAGTGTCGCTGGGCACATATGTCTGTTCTATTCAATGCTCTCAGTTCCAGACGTGGTTATTTTAAAAGCTAACCTGAAACCTGTCTGTTAATTCTAGCTTTGGACTCGCACATTGCTGACGTGGTGTATGTATGTATTCTAGTACAACTGTTCAATGCTGCAGCCGTTAGCCTTTACGATATCAATTTGATTACCGTTAATCGCGTCCCTTTCTCATGCCCCTGCTCATACATGCGCAGACATCAACTCGCTAATCATGTAATTACATGCGATAAACAACATATAACGAAAGCTGACCTAGCATCTAGTTTGATATAATCACATTCTTGAGTACTAGGTCCAGCGATTGCGCGAGTTCAAAGTTTGGAGGACATTTTGCATAATATCAAAGGTAATATGTACGTACATCTGAACACTACAATGTACACGAACAATTGGCCTTGTTTCAGGAATTTGGGGAATTTCAATATGTGTGTTGCGAGTCACAGATGTGTTTATTCAGTAGTGGGTGTTAAAAAGAAGTCCAGCCGTTAATTGCAGAGTTTTACTCCCAGATTGTACAAATGCATGACGTTTCATGCGTTGAACCTTGCCAGTATCATTTCATCGCCACTCATGCACTTTTGACCTCACCAAATCATCACAAGTTGCTGAATCATTACTTTGTACTTTGTCACATACGCAGACACTCACCAGCATGTGAACATATTATATTGACAGTATATATATGCACACTAAGTTCTGCTACAATATATTATATAGTGTCACATATGACTATGTGTGTGTATGTTGATGTTCCGTATACAAGTATATACAAAAAAGTTGCATTTGCAGTGTGTGATGTATCCCACAGTGAAGTATAGTAAGTTGTCTTGTGTGCGTAAGTGCCCAAACCTGTATGTGTGGTACACGTTTCAGATTCGTACAGCAAAACTCCTCACACATATGTACATGTACCACATCTGTTGTACAGATTCAGATTTGTACAGTGTGTTGTACAGATCTCTAATTTGTACGATGCATTGTACAGATCTCTGATTTGTACAATGTGTTGTATAGATCTCAGATTAGTACCATGTGTTGTACAGATCTCAGATTTGTACTATGTGTTGTACAGATCTCAGATTTGTACCATGCGTTGTACAGATCTCAGATTTGTGCATTGCAGTGAGCAAACTTGCTCAGCTGAGCACAACCAGTATATCTCTCCAACTCCCTTCAACTGCTAACAACAACTTCATAAGGGTCTCAGTTTATCAAGGCTCCCTTGTATTGGGGTACAATTCACCCACCTGGACCTGTCCCAAGACTATTGGAGCTACAGTAACCTGACCTGGAGTTGGTTGTCACTTCTCCGTTCACAGTTTTGGGGTTTTGGCAATTTGTTGACAGCCACAGTGAAGAATTCGAGTAATTGCTGACATGTACCATATACAGCAGTTTAAAACGCACTGTACCGTGTAGTGGTTAGTTTCCCAGTACGTCATTGTAAATTTCTTCTTAAGTACTTCTTGTGATA
>OZ026557.1:430000-530000 GCA_964020155.1 Chondrilla cf. caribensis | reverse complement strand
CACTTGCAGCCAGGACCACAAGGTGCTACTGGAACCTCGGGGGAAATTGGTCCCCCAGGCCCCGCAGGGCCTCCTGGGCCAAGGATCAAGCAACTCAGGAAGACAATACAAAGTTAGTGTTGTTCCTTTGCCTGTTGAGTTGAGTGTGGTGTGTGTGTGTGTGTGTGTGTGTGTGTGTGTGTGTGTGTGTATGATGTGTGTGTGTGTGTACATGTGTGTGTGGTGTGTATATGCATGTGTGTGTGGTGTGTATGTATGCGTGTGTGGTGTGTATATGTATGTGTTTGTGTTGTGTGTGTATGCATGTGTGTGTGGTGTGCTTGTGCATGTATGCATGTGCATGTGGTGTGCATGTATGCATGTGTTTGGTATCCATACGTATAATGCATGTGTGTGGTATGTTTGATGAATGTACTGTACAAACAAACAATATGAGTGAGTACTGCATTTGTATTAGGTGAATTCCATACATACATATTCTCATGTATTTACATACATGCATACATGTAGGCATAATATTATACATACTGCACACATACATATGTATACACACATACATATGTATACATACATACGTGTGTATACAGCAACTTGTTATAGAAGTTTAATGTTGCTGTCATGACTGCTCTGCTTCATGATTTGCACAGAAATTGTCAAGAGCTTCATGGCAAGACAACCTGGAATTGTTAACGTGGTGAGTTTGTGAACGGTGCATGCTACATACGTACATACATACATGTATTGATATAGGTATGGCGCTTATGCCAAGCATTCACACATTGCCCTATTGAACTGAGTCTGTACAATAGCTAGGTATGCAATTAGGACTAGACCTGGAATGACAGTTCTCACCATTTTAGGAGCGGTCGGAATTCTTCTGTAGATAAGGGCATACTTCTTGACGATGGTCCAATGCTCCATGCTTTGGCATATCCTTGAGTTACCGCAAGTTTATGTACATCATTTCATTGAAGGGCTAGTGTTGTTCATAGGGTGTGGTTCACAGGGTGTGGTTCACAGGGTGTGGTTCACAGGGTGTGGTTCACAGAGGTGTGGTTCACAGGGGTGTGGTTCACAGGGTGGGGTTCACAGGGGTGTGGTTCACAGGGTGTGGTTCACAGGGGTGTGGTTCACAGGGGTGTGGTTCCCAGGGTGTGGTTCACAGGGTGTGGTTCACAGGGGTGTGTTCCACAGGGGTGTGGTTGTCATAAGCATACACACATCCCGTGCACCACATGCACATAAGCACACACCCCATGTACACACACACAAGCACACATCCACCCACACACACAGTTTCATTAATCAAACATCCTATTCATGTAGAATGATTCCACAGAAGACAAATTTACTGGATTCAAAGTTCTAATGAAGTACTTCAAGTATCCTTCTCCGCTGGTCCAGTTTTTTCCAAAAGGGATTGAGATGAGCAATTACCTTGTGAGTGTCATGTGACATCACTTTGACCACTCATGTGGGTCTTTGTGTACAATGGGTCTCTTAGAACCCGTGGGTCCCAATAATGTTGCTTCCTATATGACGTCTGTCCTCCATATGACGTCTGTCCTCCGTATGTCGTCTGTCCTCCATATGTCGTCTGTCCTTCGTATGTCGTCTGTCCTCCATATGTCGTCTGTCCTTCGTATGATGTCTGTCCTCCATATGATGTCTGTCCTCCATATGTCGTCTGTCCTCCATATGTCGTCTGTCCTCCGTATGTCGTCTGTCCTTCGTATGACGTCTGTCCTCCATATGAAGTCTGTCCTTCGTATGATGTCTGTCCTCCATTATGACGTCTGTCCTCCATATGATGTCTGTCCTCCATGTGACGTCTGTCCTCCGTATGACGTCTGTCCTCCATATGACGTCTGTCCTCCATATGACGTCTGTCCTCCGTATGATGTCTGTCCTCCATGTGACGTCTGTCCTCCATGTGACGTCTGTCCTCCGTATGATGTCTGTCCTCCGTATGATGTCTGTCCTTCGTATGATGTCTGTCCTTCGTATGATGTCTGTCCTTCGTATGATGTCTGTCCTCCATGTGATGTCTGTCCTCCATATGATGTCTGTCCTCCGTATGATGTCTGTCCTCCACATAGAAATAGTCCCAAAATGCATATAAAGTTGTTTGCTACGTGTGAGGACAAACAACCCACTTACATAAACAATACTATAGTTAATCCAAATGATTTTGAATTATCTTTATAATTATTATTATTGTTTTTTTGTTAATATACATATATTAAAAATATATTTGGTCATATATGTACCTTCAGAAGTACAGTTTCACTGCTAGTGTATATCTGGTACATGTCGTCCATGCTGGCAGTTTACCAAGACGTTATCTCACATTTCATGGTTAATTTGACTGTAGGACGACAGCGAGAAAGGCCTGTTCAACGATGGAGGTCACTTCAACACAACGAGTGGTCGATTCATTGTACCTGAAAACGGTACCTACCGCTTTGACATGCTCGCCCATCTGACAAGTTTTGCAGTTGACCAACAGAACACTGGAGTAACCACATCCATATGTGTAAATAGGCAGTGTGCTTTGGATGGGTGAGTGTGTGTGCGCGTGTCAGTGTGTGTGTGTGTGCGTGTGTGTGTGTGTGTGCGTGCGTGTGTGTGTGCGTGCGAGTGTGTGTGTACATGTGTGCGTGTGTGTGTGGTCTATCATGTACTGATGAATCACATGTCCTTTCTACAGAACTCTCGTACACATTTCCTGGGACCGGACTGCCCCATTCACACAAACCTTATCGGGATTAATGCGATTGAAGGTACATATGCAGTAGAACAGCTTCACACACACACACACACACACACACACACACACACACACACACACACACACACACACACACACACACACAGACACACACACACACACACACACAGACACACACACACACACACACACACACACACACACACACACACACACACACACACACACACACACACACACACACACACACACACAGACACACACACACACACACACACACACACACACACACACACACACACACACACACACACACACACACACACACACACACACACACACACACACACACACAGACACACACACACACACACACACACACAGACACACACACACACAGACACACACACACACACACACACACACACACACACACACACACACACACACACACACACACACAGACACACACACACACACACACACAGACACACACACAGACACACACACACACACACACACACACACACACACACACACACACAGACACAGACACACACACACACAGACACACACACACACACACACACACACACACACACACACACACACACAGACACACACACACACACACACACACACACACACACACACAGACACACACACACACAGACACACACACACACACACACACACACACACACACACACACACACACACAGACACAGAACACACATTGGCACTCTCAAAGTATAACAATGACCTGTAACATTCACTGTACACACAGTACCATATGAAACACATGCATTCACCCATGAACACACATAAACAGGAAAAGGACAATACGTATGTACATGCATATTATTATATGTACGCAAACACAATACACACACACACACACACACACACACACACACGTACACACGTACACACACACACACACACACACACACACACATTGATACCTAATTTATTCCCATCCATGTAGAAAGGAGATAATGTATCAGTCGTCATAATCAATACAACATTCTCCAGACTTGATATCGACAGGCTTATTTTCTCAGGATATAGAATAGCATGAACTCTTTTCAGATCAACATAGACCGGGTGTTTCACACCTAAACAGACAGTGTTTCTAATGTATATCAGTGTATGCATATATGTACGTAATCTTATTTAAGCATGAAGACCTTATCTATAATGCATATATTTGTGTGTCCCCATGTACGTACAGTAAATGTATTGTGTATTTTATTTCACAATTACGTATTATTGCAAATTTGTAGTATTATATGCAATTTATATTACACAGACCATCCACTATATGTTGATTATATTGATTGATACTCTATGTAATGTTTGTAGATGTACATGTGTTTATACACTGTTATACATTATGTATGAATTATATAATTTGCAACAACTTTGATGTAACATTTTTATTGATATTATTTTCCAAAAAATTAATGTGCTGTGATAAATGAAATGCGAGTACAGTCTTTATAAAGGACACATTGGGACCATGCAGGTAATTTGTCCACTGTAGAGAGGTTGTCTACTCTTCAGAGGTGAAAAATGTATTAGCATTATAGGAAAGTCTAACTATTTTTGGTGCCTTACAGTGTCCTTTGTAGGGAGGTAATTTCTATAGTGTCCTTTGTCAGGAGAGTCCCTTATAAAGAGGGTCCACTGTACGGACATATAATAATTGTATGAATGTATACATAGGTACGAATTTCAGCAAAACGTATACAGTAAAAGTCATTAATCTCCCATAGTCTTGAGTGAGAGGTATGTATATGCACAACAGGCTATATAGCAGATTCTCAAGTAAGAGGTACGTACAGTACGTATATGCTCAGATAGATCAGAAAATTGAGGATTTTCAATTCCCAAACAATATGACATAACATATGTAATTGCAAATCCGATGAGTACCAGTTATTAAAAATTCACCAAACGTTAACAAATGAACACACCAATGCAAACAGATATACGTACATACGTATGTACTATACACAACTACGTATCTCTACTCACACACACATGCAGGTGCATACACAAAATTACATATACGCACATGCAATATATTATATCATATACACACATGCATACAGAAGCAGAAGAACGTCATTAAAATTCTGGGTCACTCCTTTCAGAACTGTCCCAACCACAGGACACTTTGTCCTCTTCATCAAAATCGACTTCCTTGTCATAAACCCATTCCTCATCTCCTGGTTTAACCCTGTGTGCTTCAAAAAGAACATCCATTTCCTCTTTACGTTTGGTCAAGACATGTTCCGAGACCTTGTTCAAGTCATCTCCCTGAGTGGGCTGGAGGCTGGACTTGAGAAGATATGCATCTTCTCCGTTCCTCTCCACCACACTCGGCCGGGCTTCTCTGTCAGGGTTGACGTGTTCGTCCGAGACACCGCTGATGTCGTCCAGGAGCTCTTCCAGGCTTATGTCATCGTCCATCGTTACTTTTGGCTTTTGTCTGTCACCGAGTGACTTAAGGTCCTTCTGCGCCTTATCCTGGGTATTCCCCTGAGAAACTAGACTGGTTTTCTCAAGAGAAGGGAGATTCCCTAGTCCAAATAAGTCACTTTTCTTTGGTTGTATATTGGTGACTCCCTTGGTTTGGTCTGTTAGGGGTAAATCACTGTTATTTTCAGTTGTGGGCGTGGTCAGGGCGAAATGAGGTGCTTCTGGTTTCCTACCCATCTTTGCTCTCTCCAGCAAGAGTACCAGCTGTGAACAGGAAAAACACCGCACTCAACCCAGACTACTCCAGTCCACTGACACTGACTCACCTACATACACACACACATACAAACATACACACACATACGTATGTACGTACGTACATACGAAGATACGTACACACATATGCATATAATATACGTATGTACATATGAAGATACGTACACACATATGCATATATACGTACGTATGTACGTATATACATACACACATCTTATGTACATTAAAGTCCCATTATAAAATTACATCTATAGCAAAACATCTGATAAAACCAGGAGGTATGTACATATGTACGCATATTGACTAAATATTTAGATTGGCTACAGTGAAGTTCTGCTAGAGCTTATTTGCTACAGTGAAGTTCTGCTAGAGCTTATTTGCTAGAGTGAAGTTCTGCTAGAGCTTATTTGCTATCAGGCCCTTCGAGACCAGTTATAACATGATTTTACACTGTATGGGGGAGGAGTGTGTCCCATCACACAGAATCGTGGACACATACATACGTACGTAAGTGTATGTAATGTTGCACACCCATACATACGTATGTACGTACGTGTCCACAAATGAACATGCAACCTCACATACGTATGCACGTACATACATGTACACACACACACACACACACAATATACGTAGATAATATAACACATAATATTATACCAATATACGTATGTACATACGTATTAGCACAAGTACACATGTATTATACATACTGCAAAACATACGCACATACTCACGATTATACGTACACGTACATGTACGTACATATGTGTACATGTACGTACGTACAAATGCACCAACCTGTTCAGATGGTATGAGCCGGATGAACTTCCCATGTCTCTCATGACTGCACAGTTCTTCAGCATACTCAGATGTGCTGGGGCGATGTGGATTGGAAGGTCATAATGACTCACATAGCACCATCATTGAATACAGCACATGCACATACGTACATACGTACGTAAACACCACAAGTTAACATTGCAAAGGGTTAAAATAGTGTGTGGTTAAGCTAGCATGGGCTGTTGGGATAGTGTGGGGTTGAGTTAGCATGGGCTGTTGGGATAGTGTGTGGTTGAGCTAGCATGGGTTGTTGGAATAGTGTGTGGTTGAGCTAGCATGGGCTGTTGGGATAGTGTGGGGTTGAGCTAGCATGGGCTGTTGGGATAGTGTGGGGTTAAGCTAGCATGGGCTGTTGGGATAGTGTGGGGTTGAGCGAGCATGGGCTGTTGGGATAGTGTGGGGTTGAGCTAGCATGGGCTGTTGGGATAGTGTGTGGTTGAGCTAGCATGGGCTGTTGGGATAGTGTGGGGTTGAGTGAGCATGGACTGTTGGGATAGTGTGTGGTTGAGCGAGCATGGGCTGTTGGGATAGTGTGTGGTTGAGCTAGCATGGGCTGTTGGGATAGTGTGGGGTTGAGCTAGCATGGGCTGTTGGGATAGTGTGTGGTTGAGCTAGCATGGGCTGTTGGGATAGTGTGGGGTTGAGCTAGCATGGGCTGTTGGGATAGTGTGTGGTTGAGCTAGCATGGACTGTTGGGATAGTGTGTGGTTGAGCTAGCATGGACTGTTGGGATAGTGTGGGGTTGAGCTAGCATGGGCTGTTGGGATAGTGTGGGGTTGAGCTAGCATGGACTGTTGGGATAGTGTGGGGTTGAGCTAGCATGGGCTGTTGGGATAGTGTGGGGTGTGTATAGTTAACAGATATACCAACCATGTACACATGGTTGTGGCATTGCTGTTGCATGATAATTGCAAGTTTAGTATACACACGGTTCTTACTCCTGTTGTACAGATATCAGAGGACTGCAGCAGAGGCGAAGATACTAATGTATAAGAATGTATGTCACTATGAGCCCATACATGTACGTATGTGTTATTACATGCGTGTTTGTGATGTGAAACTTAGAAAGCTGTTGGTAGAGCAAACGTCGACACCACGTCATACTCACCTATTGTGACTCTTTAGCTGCCTCAAGGGCATTGAACGCTTGCGAAGTTTGTCTGCATAAGAACGAAACACATTAGTGGAGGACCAGGTTGCTATGGTGACCATCCAACCGTGACACCGCCGGGTACATGAAGAAGGAGCAATAAAACACGTTGTAGGACGACTGCTATGGCACATTAAATTGCAAAATCATCAGAAGCATTGTTCGGACTGTAGCACTTACTGGCGTTCGTCTGCTTGTAGAATATGAAGAGAGTCGGAGGGTCGAATTTCAATCCGCACTTCACTCCACAATATTCGGCAGCCATCTTGTACAATGACGTCACCATCGAAAATGTCCGTCGACGCGATCTGAAAGGCACAAGCAAGAGAAGGTCGAGGAAGTGTATGCGAACTATAAGTCGCTTCATGATGAAACTGGAGCCGAAAAAGATGCCAATATTTCAGAGAGGGATTCTTGGACTACTCTTCATCGTCTGTGTTCTTCTTGTGATTGTCCTGCTTCCAGTTAACGAAAAACGGTCTGATGAATTCCTTTTCAAGAGAAACAAAGCCCTTTTGGGAAGACCGTACAATAGTACCTACCCTCTAACCCCACCCACGAGTAAGTCTGTATGTTTGTTGTCGGCACAGAGGTTTGCAAACGTACTTGAATCATAGGCTTTTTACTATCTATCCTCGTATGATGAAGAGATATGGGTCGTGTGTTTCAGAACCGCAGGGTGTACTACGTACGTACATCCCGCGAAGCAGGCGCACGTGGTTACTAACAGAACTGATTCGAAGCACACATGCAACAATACAAGCATGTACGTAGTAGAGATCATGGCCAGTTGATACACGTACGTACGTACAAAGATGGGCTTGTGCGGGTTCGTGACTGCCTTCGTATGTACGCTGTCAGAAGCTTTACCCAATGGACATGTCCCATGTGATCATAAGAATGATGTTAGTGAAGGCACACATGCATAATGGCGTGAAAGTCATGGCATATTGGCTGTGTGAGACATTTCCATGATGTACAATAGAATAAAAATGACTGGAGACATAAATTCTCTCAGATGTATGTATGTATATAGAATAACAATGTAAAGAGAATGGAATACAGTGAATTCTCATTTATCCGCTACCGCTTTATTCACCAAACCTTTTAATCCGTTATAATTTCTCAGTACCAATATAACGTATGTACAAATACCCATGAACAGCCAGTTAATCTACCAAACTTGTTAATCCACCATATTCTTCGAAAACGAATTGCGGCGGATTAACAAGTATTCACTGTACCTGATTTATGGTGATTTTTCCTTTGGCAATTATCGGATCGATGGTGGTGGAATCATTTCAGCCTGTGGTTGATCTCAATTCCCTGATAGTACCATGTCTGCAGGTAGTCACATGAACGGACACACAAATGAGATACGTACATGCAACATAATACGTAGATTTGTGCATACAACACGTGTGTGTACTACGTACGTACATGTGTGGGGAATGGTATACACACCTATACCCAGACTAAAGACAAGCCTGAACAAAAAGTCTGACAACACTTGCACACACAATGACTTGGAACACTCCAAACAAATGAAGACATCCAATTTTTTTGTTGACAATGGAGTTTACTTAGCTAATGAGTACTTGTTGTTTGTTTAGTGAAGTCGTAGCATTGTTGACATTGTGGAAGGTTATATGGGTTCCCACCCAGGGTTCTCTGCTGGTGAGGTGCAGGACAATGGAGGGCCCCCTGGAGTTTGGGATCCCCTGGAGTTGGGATCCCCTGGGGTTTGGGGTCCCCATCAGGGTTATTGGCTGTTGTGGTATATACGTATGGGACATCGGAGGGCCCCCTGGAGTTTGGAATCCCCTGGAGTTTGGGTTCCCTGGGGTTTGGGGTCCTCTGGAGTTTGGGTTCCCCTGGGGTTTGGGATCCCTGTGGTTCGGGGTCCCCATCAGGGTTGTTGGCTGATGTGGTGTAGGACAATGGAGGGCCTCCTGCATGGAGTTTGGGTTCCCCTGGGGTTTGGGGTCCTCTGGAGTTTGGGTTCCCCTGGGGTTTGGGGTCCTCTGGAGTTTGGGTTCCCCTGGGGTTTGGGGTCCTCTGGAGTTGGGGCCCCCTGGGACCACCAGGGTTCTCTGCTGATGAGGTGCAGGACTGATGCTGGGTGGAATTGGACCTGGTGTTGATGTTGGTTCCAGTCCACATACATACAGAGTATGAACTCTGTCCAGTGCAGTATGCTGAACTCCGTTCCAGTTCCCAGTTCCAGTTCCATTCTGTGCACACTCAGGATTTAATGTCCCAGGACGATAGCTTCATTGCAGGGTTTTAATCACTGTCCACGTTCACTCTGCAGAGCACAATGGTGTGTGGAAGTTCAAAATAGCACTGGTCGTCGACCCCGACACCGACTCCAAAGTGGAAGGGAAGGATCTCTGGAGGAGCTTCTTGAAGATCGGACATCTTTCAGTTACTGAGGATTTGAAGACAGTTGGGGTTATCTGGGAGAACACTATGGTTAGTATGTACGTGTGTGTGTGTGTGTGTGTGTGTGTGTGTGTGTGTGTGTGTGTGTGTGTGTGTGTGTAGTTGTGTTGGTGTGTGTAGTTGTGTGTGTGTGTGTGTGTGTGTGTGTGTGTGTGTAGTTGTGTTGGTGTGTGTAGTTGTGTGTGTGTGTGTGTGTGTGTGTGTGTGTGTGTGTGTGTGTGTGTGTGTGTGTAGTTGTGTTGGTGTGTGTAGTTGTGTTGGTATGTGTAGTTGTGTGTGTGTGTGTGTGTGTGTGTGTGTGTGTGTGTGTGTGTGTGTGATTGCGTGGTTGTGTGTGTGTGTGTGTGTGTGTGTGTGTGTGTGTGTGTGTGTGTGTGTGTGTGTGTGTGTGTGTGTGTGTGTGTGTGTGTTAACATACGTGTGTATACATGTACATTATACGTACGTATCTACATCACCAACCACCTATGTCCTTTGTAGATTTCTCTGGAAACACGTTTGTCTGATGGAGGACGTGGGGCGGAGCTGTCCGACCTGGTTGTGTTTGATGGGAGACTGTTATCAGTTGATGATCGATCAGGAGTTGGTGTGTGTAGTTGTGTTGGTGTGTGTAGTTGAGTTGGTGTGTGTAGTTGAGTTGGTGTGTGTAGTTGTTTTTATTTGTTCACTGGTTAATGTGCTCGTATATTCCCCATATACCCTCACACACCTGTACCCTCACACACCTGTACCTCACACACCTGTACTTCACATACCTGTACTTCACACACCTGCACCCTCACACACCTGTACCCTCCCACACCTGTACCTCACACACCTGTACCTCACACACCTGTACCCTCACATACGTACCTGTACTTCACTTACCTGTACTTCACACACCTGTACATACATGCCGTATCTTTGAGCTGGTATTATCTGCCCTCTCCACAGTATATGAGCTGCTCCCTAAGGACCTTGGCTACAGCCTGATACCCTGGGTTGTCCTGGCTGACGGCAATGGTCACGTCTCAAAGGGCTTCAAAGGAGAATGGATGACAGTTAAAGACCGGACTCTGTACGTGGGGGGATTGGGGAAGGTGTGGACCACCACCACGGGGGTGAGTGTGTGTGTGTGCGTGTGTGTGTGTATGCGTGTGTGTGTGTGTGTGTGTGTGTGTGTGTGTGTGTGTGTGTGTGTGTGTGTGTGTGTGTACGTATGATGATGCATGTGTGTACATACTTACATTAATATGTTGTGTGGGTAGCAGATTATTTACCATCAATTCCGTTGTTTGTGCTGTGGTACACGCAGGTTGTACAAAACGAGAATCCTCAGTACGTGAAGAGAATATCACCTTCTGGTTATACTGTGCATGAGAACTGGGCCAGTAGATACAATGCCATGATGAAATCCGTTGGTATAGAGCATCCAGGGTGTGTGTGTGTGTGTGTGTGTGTGTGTGTGCGCTCGTGTGTGTGTGTGTGTGTGTGTGTGTGTGTGTGTGTGTGTGTGCGCTCGTGTGTTTGTGTGTGTGTGTGTGTGTGTGTGTGTGTGTGTGTGTGTGTGTGTGTGTGTGTGTGTGCATGTGCGTGTGTGTGTGTGTGTGTGTGTGTGTGTGTGTGTGTGTGTGTGTGTGTGTGTGTGTACACATGTGCATAGTGTACATGTGTATGTATGGATGTACGTACGTTTATGTGCTTGTCTGGTGTGGGTTGTTTCATATGTACCTGTACACGTCCATGTGTAGATATGTGATCCATGAAGCCGGTTGCTGGAGTCCCTATCACAAGAAATGGTTCTTCCTGCCCAGAAGAGCCAGCAAAGAAACGTTGGTAAAACGCACACTCAATGTACGGTTGAACCTGTGTTAGGACCACCTCTTCAAAGTGACTGCTCTTGAACTATCCCCTATGTCACCTCAACTACATTGTACCACCTCTCCACTAAGACCACCTCTCCACTAAGACCACCTCCACACTAAGACCACCTCTGCACTAAGACCACCTCTGCACTAAGACCACCTCTACACTAAGACCACCTCTACACTAAGACCACCTTTACACTAAGACCACCTCTACACTAAGACCACCTCTACACTAAGACCACCTCTGCACTAAGACCACCTCTACACTAAGACCACCTCTACACTAAGACCACCTCTGCACTATGACCACCTCTACACTAAGACCACCTCTACACTATGACCACCTCTACACTAAGACCACCTCTACACTAAGACCACCTCTACACTAAGACCACCTCTGCACTAAGACCACCTCTACACTAAGACCACCTCTACACTATGACCACCTCTATAAAGGGACCATTCTTGAACTATCCAACACGTAATCATGTGTACGTACATTTCTAGTGTCATCCCTCACCCCACTCTACATAATGTTCAGGTACAATGATAAATCCGATGAACACAGAGCCACTAACTTCTTGTTTGTGTGCGAAGAGGACTTCTCACAGATACAAGTACGCACAGTTGGGGTAAGTTTGCTGTTCGCTGTCTACTGCCGTCATTGTCAGAATAATTGACTGGTGAGAACACGCACATCCGTGTACGTACATGTTCATATGCATGTGCACACATGTGGTGAGTTTCTTCAATGTTCACAGCAGAATACACGACTGACTGATATGCTCCATATGTACGTTTGTGAATACACATTTACGTACGTACATACGTATTTGAATCCCTGTTCCCGCCCACCCAGGAAATTAACTCCTACCACGGGTTTTCCTCATTCAAATTCATACCAGGAACAAAAGACAGACTCATTGTGGCACTCAAATCAGAAGAAAACAATGGTCACATAGCAACCTGTATCCATGGCGAATGTTTGATGTTTTGTAAATGCATATTAGCAAATGTCACGTACATATGTACGCTTTCACCAATCGTGCTTTGAATCTACGTATGTACATATGTGTCTATGTACAACATCCAATAATGCAACACATGGTACGTATGTTTTCCTGACCTATGATAACAGACATCATGGCATTCACTCATAAAGGAGATGTTGTGATGGCCGAGAAAAAGATAATGGACGGCTATAAGTGAGTGTTGGATACTGCCTACTTCTGTGACAGTAAATATTATGTTGATACTGCTAGCGTGTTCTCACCACTGGTAGTGTGTACTCACC
This sequence comes from Chondrilla cf. caribensis, assembly GCA_964020155.1. Classification (NCBI taxonomy): domain Eukaryota; kingdom Metazoa; phylum Porifera; class Demospongiae; order Chondrillida; family Chondrillidae; genus Chondrilla; species Chondrilla cf. caribensis. Next base: position 516,927 of record OZ026557.1, on the reverse strand, counting down.
ACTGGCACTGTGTCCTCACCACTGGCACTGTGTCCTCACCACTGGCACTGTCCTCACCACTGGCACTGTCCTCACCACTGGCACTCCCTCACCAATGGCACTGTGTCCTCACCACTGGCACTGTGTCCTCACCACTGGTACTGTGTCCTCACCACTGGCACTGTCCTCACCACTGGCACTGTGTCCTCACCACTGGTACTGTCCTCACCACTGGCACTGTCCTCACCACTGGCACTGTCCTCACCACTGGCACTCCCTCACCAATGGCACTGTGTCCTCACCACTGGCACTGTCCTCACCACTGGCACTGTCCTCACCACTGGCACTGTGTCCTCACCACTGGTACTGTCCTCACCACTGGCACTGTGTCCTCACCACTGGCACTGTCCTCACCACTGGCACTGTCCTCACCACTGGCACTGTGTCCTCACCACTGGCACTGTCCTCACCACTGGCACTGTCCTCACCACTGGTACTGTCCTCACCACTGGCACTGACCTCACCACTGGCACTGTGTCCTCACCACTGGCACTGTGTCCTCACCACTGGTAGTGTGTCCTCACCACTGGTACTGTCCTCACCACTGGCACTGTGTCCTCACCACTGGCACTGTGTCCTCACCACTGGTAGTGTGTCCTCACCACTGGTACTGTCCTCACCACTGGCACTGTCCTCACCACTGGCACTGTGTCCTCACCACTGGCACTGTGGCTTCACCACTGGCACTGTGTACTCACCACTGGTACTCTGGCTTCACTACTCTGTCTCTTCTCACCACAGGTTCGAAGGAATAGAATTCATCTAAATTATCCCCAATCAACTATTCCCTGTTTCCATTTAATTTGTGTTTTGTTTCTGTCATTGTAGATAAAGTGCCTTGTCATGTCACAAGTACTATACAGTATTAATACATATCTCACAACATCTAAATTATTATGTGAATGACTATGTAATTAACACATACGTACATACATACATATACTGTATTGTACACATATTGATAGTATGTGTACATACTGTATTAGGTGTAATATATAATGGTGTAATATACAATATATAGCCGCACATACCATGCTGTATGTGCGGCTATATATTGCGAGTACAGTGGACCCTCTATATAAAGGAATCCCAATAAAGGACACCATAAATATTACCTCCCTACAAAGGACACTTTCTAAGGTACCAAAAGTAGAAAATAGTGCTAATACATTTCTCACCTCTGAAGAGTGGACAACCTCTCTACAGTGGACAAAATAGCTGGTCCCAATGTGTCCTTAATAGAGAGGTCCCATTGTATATGTTTGTACATATTGTATGTGTGGATACATGTACGTGTGTACTTGTATGCTATTAACCAGTGGCTGCATGCTGTACTCGACAATACCATAATCTCAAGTACGTACGTATATACATTTTTTGGCAAGCTAAGCATCTTATAATTTAACACTTATAACAAGAAATCAATGAAGAAATCTTAAAATTTCAGGATCACTAGTGAAGGATTTGAGCTTTACCAATGGCAAACTCAATACTTGAATCCTGAGGCGAATGATGTCGGTAGAGTGGTCTTGAACCTCTTAAGCATGTGATGTCTGGTCCAAGGAAACTAAAAGATACCTAACGTCAAATCCAGCTCACGGCCTGTAAGAATTTCCCCTCCACTCTACATTGAGCAATGAATTGAAGTAACATCGCAAATTAAGGTTTGTTTGCCCCCTAAGGGCTCCAAAAATTTGGACAACTCGCACGCAGCAAGCATCCGGGTAAAGTGTTGTAGAAGGGTGTCAGCAAAACGCGCCTCCTTTAGTAGTCATTGGCGCGCTTATAGCTACCCCCGATAAGGACGTCACCTTTCGTCATTCAAACTCGTGCCACGTCCTGACTTGAAAAGGATTACTTGTGGTTTTGTTATCATTCGACACGGCCAATACATACCACATGGCATGTCAATCATGTATAATAGCGTAGTAGTAATGAAAGCTTGTGTAAAAAGAAGTCGTACACAAAATTAATCTTTTTGCTTAAATTAGAGTTAGTCAAAAGTCACTCTGGACCCTTTGAATTCCTGAATGGCTCCACTTCTGCCTCGGGGTGTTCCACCAAACCCGCCCCTTCCTCGACCTCTTCCACCACCCCGTCCACCACGCCCACCACCAAATCCACCACCGAATCCACCACCAAATCCACCACCTGCATGACAGAGAACCCAGCATGCACAGTGATGCACACACACACAAATGTAAACACAAAAAATGTAAACACAAACATGTACACAAATTTACACCACACACACATACAACACACGCACACACACACACCACACACACACACACACACACACACACACACACACACACACACACACACACACACAACTTACGTCCTCTTCCCCTGCCTCCCCCACCAAAACCTCCAGACTCTCTTCTTTCTCCTCTCTCCTTAGCAAACTGGACCGAGATGCTCCTCCCGTCGAGCTGCTTCCCGTCCATCCTCTGCCGGGCACTGGAGGCTGTATCCACGTCCTCATATTCCACAAATCCAAATCTGAAGAAGAGAAAGTTGATGTTAGCCCCAAGAAAACAGAAGTACACTAAGTGCAGTCAACAGTTCATTCAAAATTTCACATTTGAAGACCCAATACGTAAACTCTTACAGAACTTGAAAAGTCATTTACAGAATTGCTACTTGCAACTACACAAATCGCAGAGTCCAGGTCAACCACTGCTACCAGGGGGAAATATAACAAGATTTCATGTTTGCACATCCGTTGGATCCTCAACATTAGTCTTGCTGAATTTCAATGCCGTGAATAGCTCTACAATGCATCAATTCCAAACTTGGCTTCCAAATGTTTGTTTTGAATGAAATTGATCAACTGTCTCCCACAGAAATCCCCACTATACAGTAACAGCAGACAGACAGATCTCTCCTTACCCTCTTGATCTGCCAGTCTCCCTGTCTGTGACAATTCTGATGTCTGACGCTCCTTTGAACACCTTTCTGAGGGAGTCCTCAGTAGAATCATATGACAGACTCAACACAATCAAGGTCTTCTTGGGTTCCCTTTCTTCGTCATTGTACCTCCCAGGAGATTTCCCTTGGAAGCCTCCGCCCCTGCCACGCCCTCTAGGGGCATCCCCCCCGCTTCGTCTGTTAGCCTTGTCAATTCGTATTCCTCTGCCATTGAAATCACTCCCGCTAAGTGCGAGAGCACTTTGAAGGTCATCAGAAGAGCTGAAATCTGCATACCCGAACCTAAAGATGGAGAGGAGGGTGGTTCGAGTGTGCGTGTGTGAGTGTGTGCATGTGCGCATGTGTGTGTGTGCATACACATGAGCGTGTACATAAATATGTGTGTGTGCATACACGAGCGTGTACATAAATATACAATACCACACACACACACACACACACACACACACACACACACACACACACACACACACACACACACACATCTACACATCTACACATACACACGCACACGCACACACACGCACACACGCACACACACACACACACACACACACACACACACACACACACACACATCTACACACATACCCCTTTTCTCCAATAATTCTGACTTGAGATGGCTCAAGATCATTTTCAGAGAAGAAATGATACAAATCGTCTTCAGAAGCATCACCTATTCCTCCAACGAATGCAGTAAATGCTGTTGAAGAAATGAGGCAAGTATTTCTTGTCAACCTGATCACAAAGCATGTTACCAACAGACAAGATAAACTTGACTAATCATTGAACACACACACAGGCATGTACACACACACACACACACACACACACACACACACACACACACACACACACACACACAAAAAGATAAAAAAGGAAAAATATTTACGTACGTAGATATGCATAAAACGTGACCATGCTCCTATTAAGTTCTGACCTTCTTCATTTTCATTTTGTTTTGGCTTTTTAGATGGTGTTTCAGGTTTTGTAGGTGCCTTCTGTCTCTTGATACCAACGGCAGCTTCTTGGTCTTCGTCATCTTCCTCACTGGAGTCCTCTTCTTCTGAAGAAGAACTACCCGATTTAGATTCATTTTTAGCTCGTTTTCCATTGACTTTGGTCACAGGTTTAATGGGTTTGGACTGGAAGGAAACACAAATGCACCATCATAGACACCGTTACAACTGTGCACTATGCAACTGTACACTGTGTCTGTACGTACAGTGTACCACACAGGGGACATGCTATCTATGTACACTGGGTCTGTACGTACAGTGTACTGCACAGGGGACGTACTATCTATGGTACACTGGGTCTGTACGTACAGTGTACTGCACAGGGGACGTACTATCTATGTACACTGGGTCTGTACGTACAGTGTACCACACAGGGGACATGCTATCTATGTACACTGTGTCTGTACGTACAGTGTACCACACAGGGGACATGCTATCTATGTACACTGGGTCTGTACGTACAGTGTACCACACAGGGGACATGCTATCTATGTACACTGGGTCTGTACGTACAGTGTACCACACAGGGGACGTACTATCTATGGTACACTGGGTCTGTACGTACAGTGTACCACACAGGGGACGTACTATCTATGTACATTGTGTCTGTACGTACAGTGTACCGCACAAGGGGCAAACTACTCTAGTACTGTAAGTCTATACAACATCACTATCACACTCAGCCCCATCAAGTAGGATTGTCAGACTTTGGTTACAAACATTGTCACAAGGCTTGCTATATGGACTGTTGGGCTGTTTGACTGAACTGTGCAACACAACTTGCCAACTCCCACTCACAAACCTCTGTGTCACTATCAGAATCTTCTTCGGTGTCTTCTGTGCCGGAAGACTCATCATCACTCTCCTCCTCCTTTTTACTCGACTTGGTGACCTCCATAGCTGTTTCTTCATCATCAGAGCTTTCTTCATCGGAAGAGGAGCTCTCAGTTTTTCCCTTCACAGGAACCTGTTTCTTAGCAACCACTCCCACCCCCTTCTTCGACACCGTTGGGGATTTCTTCTGTGGGACTGGTTCATCTTCTTCTGAACTCGAACTGGAAGATGAGGACGATTCCTTCTTTTCAGTTGGTTTAGCTACACTGGTGTCCATGTCCTCTACTTTGGGTTGTGCGTTCTTCCCGCGTTTTTGAGGTGTGGGTGTCGACTTGACTTTGGCTTTTGGCGGTGGGGGTGGCTCATCTTCTTCTGAACTTGAGCTAGAAGACGATTTCTTCTTAATTATCTTGGGTTGCACTTTTTTCACTGGTGAAGAACCTTTTTCTATCTCTTCTTCAGATTCGCTCGAAGGAGACTCTTTCTTGGAAGTCTTTGGTAAAGGTGAAGGCTTACCCTTCACTTGTACTGGGGTCCCTTTCTTCTTCGGTTTCGTAACTTTTTCATCTTCTGAACTGGAGCTTGATGAGGAAGATGAGGACTTCTTCACCACTTGACCTTTTTTCCTATAGGTGAGGTACAGAGTTGTGTAGGAGAGACCACAATGCCTGTACAGTGTACAGATGTGAAGACAAGACCACAACGCCTGTACAGATGTGAAGACAAGACCACAACGGCTGTACAGATGTGAAGACAAGACCACAACGCCTGTACAGTGTACAGATGTGAAGACAAGACCACAATGCCTGTATAGTGTACAGATGTGAAGACAAGACCACAATGCCTGTACAGTGTACAGATGTGAAGACAAGACCACAACGCTTGTACAGATGTTAAAACAAGACCACAACGCCCGTACAGATGTGAAAAGAAGACCACAACGCCTGTACAGATGTGAAGACAAGACCACAACGCCTGTACAGATGTGAAGACAAGACCACAACGCCTGTGCAGTGTGCAGATGTGAAGATTAACTATAATTCACTGTACAAAGCATTGCTATAGTTCACTTCAGTGTTAACCAGTATATATTGTTAACAGTTAACTCAACAATGCAAGAGGATAGACACAGGGGGTGCTAACTGGTGGGAGGACAGGGAGAGGTGCCTGCTCGGGAGATGGTCACAAGTGCCTTGTTCAGCACAGGCCATGATGCATTCACACATACACATTTTCATACTACACACACACACACACACACACACACACACACACACACACACACACACACATACACACACACACATACACACACACACACACACACACACACACACACACACACATACACACACACACACACACCCTTTCTGTACTGCCACATTCACTTGTTCCTCATCAGAATCACTTTCGCTGCTTTCTGAGGAAGACTCTTTCTTCTTTTTGGAACTACTCTTTACCTTTGCTGCAGTCTTGAGAGCTGCCTGTGTTGGAGTTATGGCCTTTTTGACCACTTGAACCTGTTCTTCTTCTTCAGATGATGAATCCGAAGATGATTCGGGCTTGACTGGAACAACCTTCTTCACAACCTTCTCCTTCTGTGTGCGGGAAAGTAGATAGGGTTGAAGGAGAGGACAAACGATGTCATTCCATACTGTACATGAACACACAAAAAGGAAAAAAATGTGTTACAAAGATCAGATCCTGTGCTCCAGGAAAATTGGTGAACATGTGATGTGTTTGAAAAGGCAGATACGATGAATTTAAACAATTACAAGGAAGGAAAGAAAACTGACTGAATTTATCAACCACAAGTACACTGACATTGCAGGTTTAGACCTTGTAAATTGGTGTACGTCTGTTTAATTACCATGGAAACACCGTATTTTGTACAATGAAGAGAATACTGAATTATACTGAAAGAATATTGTATTGCCAAGGTTACAGACGAGTATACCGGATTATACAGAGTAATATCCTTAATATTGAGCTAGAGATATGGGTAATGGAGAGTGCAAGCTCTAGTGAACAGCAGGGCAATCTCAAGACTCTTTGACGGTAACAGCTCGCCATCAACACCATCGGTGAGAAGACAGGGGATCAGTGCGACTCAACAGACCTCTTCTCGTGTGGATGACAGTGACACTCAAACACGAGCCCTATTTCTCATCGGGTGATGGGATACCTAGGATTTTTAAGCAAATGAGGACATTATTACCTTTTTCGACTGTTTCTTCGCTTTCTTCCCATCCACAGGTGTACCGTCCGAAACCTGCTTCTTCTCTTGTACTGTCGAGTCGGCACTTTTCTGCAAGTAAGTAACATGAGCAAAATGAATCCACAGGGATGGGTTCATCTCCCCGTATGCATCGAACAAGAAGCTATTTACCTTCGTCTTCTTGTCCTTCGACTTGGAGCCCATGATGTGTCTGTATACGACTTCACCCACGTGGTACCTACACGTGCAACTGCACATGCGTTGTAGGGGGGTTAGGACTGAATCACGTGCAAACGTCATTGATGACTCACCGACAGTCATTCTGCTGTCGTGCCGGTACGCGGTAGAGAAGCAGAGGATCTGGCGCTTTGAAATGCTAAATCAAAAATTTTCATTTGTTTATCATTGCTTTGGTACAATGTGTACCTTTCGCCATCTTTAATCTGTTAGTAATTCATGTAGAGGCGTCTGTAGCCGGAATAATAAGTATAAGCACATAGCAGTTAGAATGGTTGTACATAGCCTACATGTTCCCCTGTGTTAAGAACACGACTAAAATTTTTGTTATATCGTACCGATCTAGGAGCGCTATGGTTCAAAAGAACACGAAATACTATGTACAGCGTCGATACCGCAGCGCTCGTGATCACGCGTTTGGATATGCGCGGACGCGTCGATGTTCACCGGAAGCGTTCTTAACCAAAATTGCCCCGCTTCCAAGGTTTCCACCTTGTAGCGGAGTCATTGTCGCAGATCCAACAATAAGTTTCTGGTCCTTCTTATCGCTGTAATTCCCGGTTTCCTTACAGAACCTTGAAGTGAGCGAGTAAGTTAGCCCATATTATAGAAACAATGCCGCTCGTAGTCTACCACCTACACGCGCTCTTCGTACGTTGTGATGGTATCACTTGTAATTGTTTTGTACGACACACCGGTTTATACGCACGGTCTCTTATGTCGGGTTATCGTGTAGTCGCATGCAGGGGATCAAGTGCAGGGGTAGGGTTACTTATATATTGATTAATCTATAGCTGGTCCAGGCGCTGCACTTGATCCAGACGCAGCCACTGCAGAGATTTGTAGTCTTTCCAGGCATTGATTTCAGTGTAGCGGAGGTATTGCAGGTTGTTGCTACAGCTATCTAGGTTGTGATCGGCGAACAACTAATTCGACGCGTCCAACTCTACTTACAAAACGACGCAGCCCGGCACTGCAGTATTTGTAGTCTTTCCACTGTCGTGAAAACGTGATAGTACGTACGAAACTGGATTGCGAGTCTGACTATGTTAAACCAGTTTCCTACTTGTGATGGATCGATGTTCTTGCAACTGGGCGATTGGTTACTATGTATACGCGGGCTGTTGTTGGTATAAGAATGGTGATATTGAGTCCCACCGTGTGTGTGTGTGTGTGTGTGTGTGTGTGTGTGTGTGTGTGTGTGTTGTGTACATGCATGCTAGTATGGATGTGTAGTTGTCAGCAGCTTAGCTCTGTCTCCCTCAGGTACGACTATGGAATCTAAGAATACAGATGAGCAGCATGCTTTCCAGGTACTCATGCTGCCTGTTATTGATAGTTCACTATTTAAATGCGATTTTGTACACGCAGGAATGTGTTACCAAACTGAAAACCTTGTATTTGAGGGATAGGGCTGCCACTAATGATGACCCAGTGTCCGGCTCTCCTGTGGATATGGATTTCTTCCCACTTGCTTACTACAAGAAGAAAAAGGACAAACATAATGAAACAATGTCGCGTGAGCCCATTAGCTACGAGGAGATCGTTCGTGAAGTGAATACAGAATCGAAATGCATTCTCATTCAAAGCAAGATTGGGAATGGGAAGAGCGCTACTGTTGACAAGATCTCTCGTGATCTTTCCAGAGATGATGTTCAGCTGGCTCCGGATATCAACCTAGTCATCCGTGTTCACCTGCAGAGGTTGGCCAGTGGGTTGAAGTTGGAGTTGAGGGACCTCATCCTCGCTGGTATCAGTTTAGAGGAGAATGATTCTCTGGACACACATAGCATCTCATCCTTTGTACACCAACGAGATGGGAAGGGCATTCTGTTCCTGTTTGATGGATTTGATGAGCTTGCCGAAGATCTTCGGAAGGATTCCCTTGTGGTGGACATACTGAGAGGGAAGGTGTTTCCCAAATCCTCCTGTATTGTCACCTCGCACCCATCGGCTATTGTCCTGCTCCCTCCGGAGGCACTTCAGCGAATGGAATTAATCAAAATCAAAGGTTTTGCTGCCGATAAGATGGAGCTACTCATCAGGAAATGGTTTCACAGACCTGCTGATTCAGAAGTAGGAGAGCGGCTGACAGAGGCCATGGCCAGGCTCGGTGACATGAGCTGTAATCCATTGTGTGTTATCTTTGCTTGCCGTTCTGTAAGTGGGATCCAAAGCAGGACTGCCCACCATCTGGAAAGGACCGCCGACCATCCAGAGAGGACCACCGATCATCCAGAGAAGACCGTCGACCCTCCAGAGAGGACCACCGACCATCCAGAGAGGACCACCGATCATCCAGAGAGGACCACTGACCATCCAGAGAGGACCACTGACCATCCAGAGAGGACCACCGATCATCCAGAGAGGACCACCGATCATCCAGAGAGGACCACTGACCATCCAGAGAGGACCGTCGACCCTCCAGAGAGGACCACTGACCATCCAGAGAGGACCACCGATCATCCAGAGAGGACCACCAATCATCCAGAGAGGACCACTGACCATCCAGAGAGGACCGCCGACCATCCAGAGAGGACCACCGACCATCCAGAGAGGACCACTGACCATCCAGAGAGGACCACCGATCATCCAGAGAGGACCACTGACCATCCAGAGAGGACCGCCGACCATCCAGAGAGGACCACCGATCATCCAGAGAGGACCACAGACCATCCAGAGAGGACCACTGACCATCCAGAGAGGACCACCGACCATCCAGAGAGGACCACCGACCATCCAGAGAGGACCGCCGACCATCCAGAGAGGACCGCCGACCATCCAGAGAGGACCGCCGACCATCCAGAGAGGACCGCCGACCATCCAGAGAGGACCGCCGACCATCCAGAGAGGACCGCCGACCATCCAGAGAGGACCACCAACCATCCAGGTATAACCACTGAACATTCAGAGAGGACCACCAAGATTATGAATAGGAGCACCAGCCGTCCAGAAAGGACCTCCAAGCTTCTGAAGAGGAGCACCAGCCGTCCAGAGAAGACCCTCAGCTTCCCAGAGAGGACAACTGAACTTCTTAAGTTGATCATGTGCCAACTGGCCAATCATTTCATGAAAAGGTGTGCGGAACCCCACCCATACATCAGCCAGTGGGAAGAAGTGGAGAAGCACTGCTCGTTGCTGGGAAAGCTTGAAGAGTTAGCTCTGCATATCACTGTTGCCGGGGAAGTGGTCATCGCCGACAAGGATACCAACCTCCCGTTCAAACCCACAACCATGAAGGGCTGTATGGGGTTCCTGACAGCCTCCACCCCGAAAACTGTGGATGGCAGTGAGACTTGCTTGTATCGTTTCTTCTACCCCATAGTCCAGGAGTTTCTAGCTGCGCTGTGCTTGTCAAAGATGTCCGAAGTCGAGCAGACAGCATTTTGGGAGAAGTACCTGCTGAGAGAGCCAAAACCTGGGGAAGAACAGCAGAAGTCGAAATCCCTCTCTGTTAATGGAATGGTCTTCCAGTTCTATGCTGGTCTCACGCACTTAAAAGTTAAAGGTGTCCAAGACCTCATGTGCAGCAGGGTGGATCCCAACAAGTGCGACCTGAGTCACCACTCAGTTCTCGAGCAGCTCTGCTCTGCTGTCTTCGAGAGTCAGAATGTTGAATTCTGTGCAAAGCTGTTCTCTCGTTTCAAATGCTTGAAGATCGAATCATTCTGCATGGATCGTTGCCAAGCTGTTTACTGGTGTCTGTTGCCTTTGCACTTTCAGGAGCTGTCTATCAACCTATTGGTACGTTGGATATCTATGTATATGTACACTCTGCAGGAGTTGGTGTGTGTGTGTGTGTGTGTGTGTGTGTGTGTGTGTGTGTGTGTGTGTGTGTGTGTACTTTGTGGATGTGTGTTGGTGTGTGTGTGTGGTAGTGTAGTTCGAATATCTATCCTGTTCCTACGGCACACACACACACACACACACACACACACACACACACACTCACACTCACACTCACACACACGTGCCACTCCTGCTAGTACACAAGATGTACATGATGAATTTGCATGTTTCTGCCTACCGTCTCTCACAGGACAACAGATTGCTCAAGTTGTTTGTAAAGCTAGTCAACTCCAGCAGAAAACACTTGGAAAAGGTTGAGATTCTGCAATCGGAGAAAAAGGAAGGCAGTAAGTTGTAGCCCTTTTTTACGCGGTGTAACTGATGACCTGAAAACTACTGTTGTTGTTGTTGTTGTTCTTGTTGTTGTTGGTTGTGAGGTTATTGGTGTTGTTGGTGATGATGGTGTTTATGTGGTTGTTGGTGTTTGTGGTGTTGTTTTGTTATTGGTGCTGGTGTGTGATGTGGTTTATTTCGTATGACTTATTACTGTTCATTAGCAACGAACCTTACGCCAGTTTTGGAGCAAATTTCCCACTGTCCTGGGATCCAAGTCTTACGCTTGTCTCTGATGGAAACATCTTCAAAGCCACTTGTGAACATATTCAAGAATTCCACCGCTCTCAAGGAACTATCCATGGAGAGAGTACGATTTAACAATGCTGTAAGCTGCCTACGGTGTAATGTGTGTGTTTATCATGTAGTGACGCAACCACTTCAGCAATTGGACCACCTCTGCAATAGGACCACCTTGGTAATAGGACCACCTCCGTAATAGGACCATCTCTGTAATAGGACCACCTCAGGAATAGGACCACCTCAGTAATGAGACCACCTCAGGAATAGGACCACCTCAATAATGAGACCACCTCAGGAATAGGACCATCTCTGTAATAGGACCATCTCCGCAATAGGACCACCTCAGTAATGAGACCACCTCCGCAATAGGACCACCTCAGGAATAGGACCATCTCTGTAATAGGACCACCTCCGCAATAGGACCACCTCAGTAATGAGACCACCTCCGCAATAGGACCACCTCAGTAATGAGACCACCTCAGGAATAGGACCATCTCTGTAATAGGACCACCTCCGCAATAGGACCACCTCAGTAATGAGACCACCTCCGCAATAGGACCACCTCAGTAATGAGACCACCTCAGGAATAGGACCATCTCTGTAATAGGACCATCTCCGCAATAGGACCACCTCAGTAATGAGACCACCTCTGCAATAGGACCACCTCAGTAATAGGACCACCTCAGGAATAGGACCACCTCAGTAATGAGACCACCTCTGCAATAGGACCATCTCTGTAATAGGACCATCTCTGTAATAGGACCATCTCTGTAATGGGACCACCTTGGTAATAGGACCACCTCGGTAATAGGACCAATGCAGTAATGGGACCACCTCAATAGTAGGGCACTTCAGAAATTGGACCACCTCAAAATTAGGACCACATCAGCAACGAGACCACCTTGGTAATAGGACCACCTTTACTGTACTGTATTGTTGGATCGCCTTACAATAGAGACCACTTTGACTGGTTGCACAAGCTCCACTGTACAAGTAGTATGTTGGATCGCCTTACAATAGAGACCACTTTGACTGATTGCACAAGCTCCACTGTACAAGTAGTATGTTGGATCGCCTTACAATAGAGACCACTTTGACTGGTTGCACAAGCTCCACTGTACAAGTAGTATGTCTTGTCTGATCGTAGGGCGATAGGGCTGTGATCGTTAGTGAGATCGGCCAAGCTGTCAAACTGCAGCAGGAACTCTCCAAGATCACGATGCGTGTTTGTTGCGAGGAACTCGTTCAAGGAGTGGTCACAGGTCTGCGTGAAGGTCCAGCTCTCGAGAGGCTCACTATCGAAGGTCAGAATGACAGACCCATTGGGTGTGTGTGCCTTTGTTCTGCAGGGAGTGTATGCATGTATCGTGTTTGTACCCTCACTCCCACCTGGGTATTATGTATGTTCGGTAGAACCCCTATCATCACTGTAATGAGGCCACCTCTGTAATAAGGCCACCTCAGTAGTGAGACCACCTCGGTATTGAGACCATCTCTGTAATAAGGCCACCTCAGTATCGAGACCATCTCTGTAGTGTGTAGATGCACGCATGTGTGTATATAAGTGCGCACGTGTGTGTGTGTGTGTGTGTGTGTGTGTGTGTGTTGTGTGTGTGTGTGTGTGTGTGTGTGTGTGTGTGTGTGTGTGTGTGTGTGTGTGTGTGTGTGTGTGATGACCCCAAATGTCAAGAGATGACACTACACTACCACCTGTACGTGGTGGTCATTCGTCTCTCCAGGATTTTCCACCGAGGAATGCTCCATTCCGCTTCCTTCGTTCATTCAAATGCTCAAATCATGTTCCTCCTTGAACTACATCAGGCTTGTGTTTGTACAGCTGGTGGACAAGGTGAGACACCCACGGGTTGAGTACAATACATGTATGTACAGTACATATGTATGTATTGTGTGTCATGGTGTGAATGTATACAGTACATACTGTACATTTGTCATCGTATGTACATACGTATATACTGTACATTTGTCATTGTATGTACATACTGTATATACTGTACATTTGTCACCGTACTTACACACGTGTGAGCATACTGTACATTTGTCATCGTACGTACATATAGACATACTGTACATTTGTGTACATATGTATATACTGTACATTTGTCATCGTACATACATATGTATGTACATACTGTACTGTGCATATGTTGTTGTATGTACAATCTGTACATACATATGTCATTTTTGTGCAGATGGAAACAGCTGTTGATGACATAGCTGATGTTGTTGGGAAACTCAGGCACCTCTCAAATGTGAAATTGTTGGTTTGTTGTGGTGAGCTCGTTAAAGGGATGTTGTCCGGACTGAGAAGAAATGACTGTCTCGCAAAGTTAGCTATTACTGGTGAGTGTGTTGTAGCATGACCTGGTACACAGTTGACATACGCACGCGCGCACACACACACACACACACATGCACGCACACACACACACACACACACACACTGAGAGAGAGAGAGAGAGAATAATACACATCTCCTTCTTTCATTGTAATTCATCACATGTTCTGTTCCACAGGTCCTTCCATTCAAAAGTGTCAAATTTCTGAAGAGTTCTTCGTTCAAGCTCTGTCCAAGTGCACAACACTACAGTCTCTATATCTGGAGTCAGTGGAATTGGGAGGAACGGTGAGGTCACAACAGCCCCCTCCCTCCCCCCCAGGGGAGGGGGAAATTCTAGTTTAAGCTAAGATACATAAATGCGAAGCATTGCGATGTTTCCATATCGCCAAGCATGCATTGGAACGGGGACATGCAATGATGTACTGTGAGGAGCCCCTTTTCGATGGAGCCAGTATCTCAGTGGTGCAGATTTATTGCTGGAACAGTAATCCTCTACTTGAGATACTTTTATGTACAGTTGACCCATGATAATCCAGCACTATGATTCTACCTTGATAATCCAACACTCTTTACAGTTGAGCCTTGATAGTCCAACACTCTTTACAGTTGAACCTTGATAATCCAACACTCTTTACAGTTGAACCTTGATAATCCAACACTCTGTAGTTGAACCTTGATGATTCAGCACTCTATGGACACTAAAGAACGTGTTGGTTTACAAACATTTGTCACATTATGAATGTTAATAGCGTAGTCTGAAATGACGTACAGTAGTGTTTGAGAATGTGGTCAGATGTAGTAGAGAAGATGTCAGAACTAGCAGAGATGTCGGATTATGGACCTTCACTGTACTTTGTGTCTCTACTTGTAGCATTTGCAGTCTGTCGAGAACATCAGGAGTGTCATCGGACGACAACAGAATCTTGCCTCTGTGGCCCTGAGTATTTGCTCTGATGAACTTGTCCAGGGGATACTGGAAGGACTGGGTGACAATAATGGCCTGAAAAAATTGATTGTAGAAGGTGAGATTCAGCTGCATTGGATTTGGGAAATCATGTAACATTGTCCATTTTATAGATGATGGATAGTCACTCTCCGTCCGTCTCACTCCTCCCCAACCTCTCTCTCCCTCTTCCCTCCCTCTTCCCTTCCTCTTACTCTCCTCTTCCCTACCTCCCTGTCTCTCCCTTTCTCCCTCTCTTCCTTTCTGTCCTTTCCCTTCCATCCCTCCCTCTCTTCCTCTCTCCTCCCTCCCTCCCTTTCTCTTCCCCACTCTCCCTCTCTCCCTCTCTCCCTCTCTCCCTCCTCTCCCTACTCCTCCTTCCTCCCTTCCTCCCTCTCTCTCCCCTGCTCTCCCTCCCTCCTCTCCTCCCTCCCTCCCTCCCTCTTCATCCATGATTCCCTTTCCTCGCCATCCCTCCTCTCTCCCTTTCTCCCTCTCTCCCTTTCCTCCTCCCCCACTCTCCCTCCCTCTTCTTCATCCATCATTCCCTTTTCTCCCTATCTTTCCATCGTACATTCATCCCACATTGCACACAGTCAATGGGGAGCCCAGTGAGAGTGCAGCCCATCTGTTGTCCCGCTATGAGGTCGTGTTAATGTGGTCGTGCAATGATGACCCAAAAGTTCAGTTGAATCAATAATCTATAGCATGTTTCCTACATATCAAAATTCCCCAGCGGTAGGAATCCAGGAAAGTTGACCACAGGTGCTGGAGGGGGATGTTGTTGATAATTCATGAGCTTCACAGTTTACCCACAAGCATGAAAGGTTACCCAGGGGAATGTTGTATACGTTTTCCTTCCCCAGGTCCATCCACTGCTAAGTGTCATGTTACAGGAGGAACTTTTGTTAAATTGTTTGGCAATTGTACATCTCTACAACGTCTTGGCTTCCAAAGTATACATCTGGCTGATGTGGTGAGCCATTGTACTAGTGTTGCATGTGTGCGCACAAATGCACGTACATGCACGCATGAATGCATACACACCACACGTGCACGCACACACGCATACACATTAACATACACACACACACACACACACACACACACACACACACACACACACACACACACACACACACACACACACACACACACACACACACACACACACACACACACACACATACACACACACACACATACACACACACACACAGAGCACAGTCAAGTGCATTTATGTATTTTATATGGCTTTGCTAATCAGGATACAAGCAATGAGGAGATTTCCAAGGCTGTTGGAAGACTCCAGAATCTCTCACAGTTGAGACTCTATGTCTGTTGTGATGAGCTTGTACAAGGACTAGTTAGTGGGATGAGCGAGAATAAACTCCTTGAGAATTTGACTATTGTCGGTAAGTTACCATTCTTCATACGTCCTATGTAGATACCATAATAATAAGCACCTACAACATGTATAGCATATTATACACTACCTACAACATGTATAGCATATTATACAGTACCTACAACATGTATAGCATATTATACACTACCTACAACATGTATAGCATATTATACAGTACCTACAACATGTATAGCATATTATACAGTACCTACCACATGTATAGCATATTATACACTACCTACCACATGTATAGCATATTATACACTACCTACCACATGTATAGCATATTATACACTACCTACCACATGTATAGCATATTATACAGTACCTACCACATGTATAGCATATTATACAGTACCTACCACATGTATAGCATATTATACAGTACCTACCACATGTATAGCATATTATACACTACCTACCACATGTATAGCATATTATACAGTACCTACCACATGTATAGCATATTATACAGTACCTACCACATGTATAGCATATTATACAGTACCTACCACATGTATAGCATATTATACAGTACCTACCACATGTATAGCATATTATACACTACCTACCACATGTATAGCATATTATACACTACCTACCACATATATCCCGATTGGTGATATTGTCACTTAAGATCAAAGGGACCGACTGGAGTACATTCGCGATGTACTGGGGTACAACACTGACCTTATTAGTGATGTACCCCAGTTTTTAAGTGACTGGTATTAATTAATCAACAGACGTTGTTATGTGCCCATTGTGTATTCTCAACTGAGCCATTCTTTGATGTTCTTGACAAGGGTTAAAAAGGTTGTTTGTCAGATATCCCATTAGAAGAAGCCATAACTGTTGCTTTGTTTGTTCGGTACATATCCTAAGCCTCGTTGGTTCGACAAGTTTCTTAGTTCGCTCAGTAAATATTCCAAGGCTCGTGGGTTTGTCCATTTTCCTTATTTGTTGATAAGTGTCCTGACGCTCGTTGGTTTGGGAAGTATTGGCGACAAAGAAGCCATCTGAATGGGTTGATAACAACCTCCAGCTCTTTGAGAAAATTCGTCTTTTTCGATGTCGTGAAGGAAATCCATCTCAGGTACTCGTAATAGCGCTATTGAACGGGGTACATAATAGTTGTACCCCTCTTTTGGTCATGCAGTACATGGGAAATGTACTGAGTGAATATCAGTACATATCCCATGTACCAACCAAAAGAGGGGTACAACTATTACATACAATACCTACCACACATATAGCATATTCATTGTATGCAGCTGGTTCACCTTACAGCATTGTGATGTGTTTGTGTGAGTTTGACTGGTTCACATCTTCACATTGTTGTGGTGTTTGTGTGTGTTGACTGGTTCACATCTTCACATTATTGTGGTGTTTGTGTGTGTTGACTGGTTCACATCTTCACATTATTGTGGTGTTTGTGTGTGTTGACTGGTTCACATCTTCACATTGTTGTGGTGTTTGTGTGTTCACGATGTGTTGGTCCCTCCGTGCTTGTAGGTCCATCTGCCACATTGTGTCAGATCACTGAGATATCCTTGCTGAATGCACTACGGAAGTGTACCAATCTCAGATCTCTCCATTTGAGATATGTTGGGTTGACTGATATGGTGAGTACCTCTTACAATTATACTTACACATACTGGAGATATGTATGAACACACATACGTACACACACACACACACACGCACACACATGCACACATACATGTATTCTGGTTGAGGGGTGGATTTAAAGAAACAAACTATGCATACATAAGCCATGAGGCACAGGTCAGTGATACAGCACAGGTAACCAGACAGGTTTCATTGTTAGGACTAATTGTGTGAGAACAAGGCAGGAAATTAGTAAACACATTTCTATTGCATATAATATGTTGTATTGGACTATGTCCTAGTGTGAATCTACACTCCACTACGTATACCGGAATACAACTATTACATGCATGTATACGTATGCATGTGTGTGTACATGCACACATGTGTACATGTCTGGATAATGGGTTACAGTACTGGTTTGGAATTCATATAGACTACATGCCTCCTTTTCTGTTCCTTCAGTCCCCTGATGGTGGTGGTGAAATCTCAGGAGCCTTATGCCACCTCAAGTACCTCACAGATGTGAAGGTGAAGTACTGCTGTGATGATCTCACCAGAGCATTGACCAAAGAGTGCCCAAACAAGAAGAAATTAAGAACGTCTGAAGGTAGAGCAAATTATTTCTTGTTTGTATTGTTAATGTATGTATGTGCTCATGTTGTGTATATGTGTGTCATTACAACCCATTGTGTGTGTGTGTGTGTGTGTGTGTGTGTGTGTGTGTGTGTGTGTGTGTGTGTGTGTGTGTGTGTGTGGGTGTGTGAGTGTGTGGGTGTGTACACGTGTGTGTGTAAATGTGTGCATATGTGTGTGCGTACGTGTGTGTACATGTGTGCATGTGTGTGTATGTGTGTTTGTGTATGTGATTGTGTGTGCTTGTATGTGTACATGTACGTGTGTGTGTGTGTGTGTTTGTGTAAATTCTTATGTATTCATATTTACATATGGTTTGTATGAAGAAATCTCCAGGTGAGATTCTGTTGTCTACTTCACAGAACTAGAAAAAGTATTTCAGAAGAACTTGGAGGATGTCCTGAAGACCAGTGCAAGTGTCACACTAAAGATCACCAAGTGCACCACTATTGGTCCTCCCAAAGGCGGCAAGACACACCTGAAGTGTCTCCTCCTCGGCCAGGAGTGGGATCCCAACACTAGAAGAACGGATGTCATCCGAGCTCCAGAGTGGGTGGAGCGTGGTTCAACATGGATACCGTTTGTAGCTGACGAAATCATTGTAGCCACCTGTGGGGCCCACATCAAGAAGACAATCTTGGAAGAGGTACAACTTTCGGGGAATGAAGAAATCGACTCAGCAGATCTCACAGTAGATTGGCTGGAAACCCTGGATCAAAGGTTAGCTGCAATTCTCGAGGGAGGCACTATTACAGACTCAGATGGTGTCCCCATCTTGGGGGAGAAACAGCTCCTGTATTTCGTGGATACCAACAATCAGGAGCGCTACCGCCATGTGCACCCTGCACTTACAACCTCTCCCAGTGTGTACTTTGCCGTGTTCAACCTCATGAAGTGCCTTGAGGAAGGAGGTGGGGCTGAATTCTTCAGAGAGGAACTCATCCAACGTCCGATTCGTAGCATCCACGCCTTTGGGACTCACCAAGTGAAGCAAAGCAAGTTCCTGAAAATCCACCCATATGATCCAAAGATTTTCATCATTGGAACACACCTGGACCAAGTGAGGGAGGCTGATAGAGAGGAGGAGATAGAGTCAGTCAGTGAACATGTCAGTGCTGAGCTAAAGATGAAGCCTTACAAAAAGTTTGTCCAGCCAGACCCCAGTGACCTGGCATTTTGGCCTATTGATAACACCCTTGCTGGCAAGCCATTGGATGAAGATTCAGAAGATTCAGAATACATCTGTGACCTCAAGTCGGAGGCAGTGGAGGGTGTGCACGATGCTGAGGTCACAGTTCCCCTCTCTTGGCTCATCTTGGAGCAGACGATGAAGACCGTACCAGAAGCCGATTTCTTCCCTTACCGTCAGCTTTTCGATCTCTGTTCCAAGAGGAAGCTTGTACGCAGTGAAGAGGAGTTTAAAACCATGCTGTACATCTTCCACATTCTAGGTCTCTTCTTCTTCCCTCCTATTCTCAAGGACGCTCCTCTCAGAGATGACGAAGTCGTGTACACAAATCCCGATTACTTCTTCCGCATGACATCAAGGATTCAGAAAGAATGCAACTTGTGGGAAAGTCCCATTGCTAAGGAAACCTGTTTCCGTCCAGGCATCATTGGCAACTGTGAGGAGCTGCTCCTGTCAGTAGGAGTGGACGAACGGATCACACAACGCTTTCTCGAGCTCCTCAGAGAGCTTCGAATTTTATCAACTGTCCCAGGGCATGAAGCAAGTCTGTCTATTTTCCCGTCTGCCCTTTGGAAGCAGAATATCCCAGAGAGACATGGTACCAAGATGTTTCCTGCTATTTTACTGTTGTCGTTCACTCCCTCTCAAATGTCCAAGATATGTTACGTCCCCTGTGGGTTCTTCCATCTACTTGTCGCTGATCTCATTTCTCGGATCGAGGGAATCCTACACCTCGGAAGCATATCGCGAAACTATGTTAGGTTTGCTCTGAAGGATGGTGTCCTGCACATGGTCAAGAGACCATCGTTCATAGAGATACACTTTGATGCAGACGAAAACCTCATCCAGGCAATGCCTCTCCTCTCCCATGCCTGTAACTTCTTGCGTCGTCAAATTAAAGAGAGAGTGCTGTTCATCTGGTCAGAGTTCTACAAACAGGACCCTTCTGATGAACGTATGGTCCATTGGGGCTTCCACTGCGCCTTGCATGAATTGGACCATCCCCCCACCCACATAGCCAAGTTCGTTGGAGACAAAGATGACTGCATAGCAGTATGCGTTCATCCCACAGGAGGCCTAAGTCAGCCGGTCAACCCGGAACAAGTCATATGGTTCTCAATGAACTACTAAATCTCGATAGGACATCCCAGACAGTGTACTCGTGTGTACACGTCCTGGTGTAGTGTGCATATTGCTGTATCATTAGTATTATTGGTAGTGGTAGTAGTGGTAGGTTGTATTCTACATAATGTTATGCATGTTTTGAGAGTAGTTTGTGTGTAAATTACTATAATACTTCTTGTATCATTATTAGTGTGGAGTTTGTAATTTTTGAATGTACTTTGAATGATTGATTGGATTGTATACTCAAAAATTCCATTTCTCAAAAATTGATCATTTATTTGCATTAATTTTGGTTATAGCTAGTGTTTATAAAAATAAATATTAGATGAGTAGGCTACTTGTTTGGGTCATATATAGACAATTTATACTGCAACTGATTGGATCGTGCCAATGATACCCGTCACTTACGCATGTATACGTCACTGTGCACGTGAGACAGGTACCTACATGTACGTACTCCAGCCATTGTCAATCTTCCGTCGCAGATCATGGAGAATTTCGAAGTTAAGAAGTGTACCGTGTTTATCGGATCGAACAGCTTCGGGAAGAGCGAAATAGTTGAATTCCTTCGTAAATCCCTGGACAGCCAGTGCGATGATCCTGACAAGGAAGATGAACTGAAGTGGATACAGGCCGTAACTCTTACGAAAGACGGAGAATGCCATCCGATAGGCGACAACACGGATATCGAAGCAGTTCAGAACAAGATCAAGGACAGCTCCGTTTCCATCGGTACCTGTTCCATCCTTATCGATGCCGAAGGTCTAAATGAAGTACCGATTCCGAAGTGCCACGTTTCCTCCCTAGCAACGGGACTCGGAGACTATTTCATCGTCTTCCCTTTGGATTCGTTTGCCGAGGAAGCATCGGATGACTCCAAAGCGAAGTTAGTCGAAGAGATCTTCGAATCAATGCACGTAATCAAAGAAAGTGTCCCGAGGACCGCTCCTGAAGGGATTGAGAAGGGTCTACTGAAACCCCAGGTGGTCGTGGTCGGTACGCACGATGGCTCGGATGTTCCCAAAGCTTCCAAGTGGCGAGAAGTCGCCAACGATCGACTGAAGCGAAAGTTGAACGGCAACGAAGCGCACTACAATTTGATGCTCAAAGACGGGTCGCGCGATGTAGTTTGGGGCGTCGACGTTACGGACACAGATGAGCAGTCTACACTGTCCAGTGTTTTAGAGAGCGTGAACGAGGTGGATCTCCCAATGGAGTCCTCCTGGGTGGAAGCATACAAGATTCTAGTCGGCAGATTCAAGAGGAAGAAGGCTAATAAGCGACTATCCAAAAACCAATGCCTGCGATTTTTCAAAAGCAATCAGCTGCAGATTCAAAATCCGGATAAGATGCTCTATGTGTTCAACTTGCTGGGCTGGTTTGTGACGCATGACAACACTGTATTCGACCGATCCTACCTCTGTGCAAAAATTCAAAAATTGGTCCGGGAGGAGAAAATTCCCGACGGCGAAGTAATTGGAGAGCTGCTTGCCAACAAGGGATTAGCCACGAAGTGTGCTGGGGAATACATCATTACGTGCATGCTACCAGAGAGAGCTGATCAAAATGCACGAATAAGTGCATCTCTGCTCTATCTGACTGTCGAGCATGGGCATGTTATGTCCGTGGATGTTTTCTGGAAGACAGTCAATGAGGTTCTCAAGGTGGAGCATTGGGAGACTCGCTCTCCTCCAACCTGCAGCAACTACATCACCCTGCAATACCACACTCTGTTCGTCCACCTAACGTACATCGATGGAGTCATCGAAGCTGCTGTGGAAAAACCCATCCAAGCTCGTGGGCCCGAAGCTAGAAGTCTTAAAAGATTTGCAGACAACTGTGGAAAGATCAGGGAGTCCCTGATAAAGGCTCTCAAGAATCTAAAAGGTTGTCGTTGTAAGTGGGGATTTGCCTGTAACGAGGACCACCTTATCAACAATTACAACCCCTGCCTGTCCAGATGTGTCTGTGTCACCCACAGTGACACATTCAATCCAAACGAGTATCTCTTTGAGTGTCATTTTGGCAAGCATCCTCTCCCAGCACTGACCCTCAGACAAGAAGTGTGGTTCACAACAAAATCGCTTGGAAGTCATCATGTGAGTGTGGTGTGTGTGTGTGTGTGTGTGTGTGTGTGTGTGTGTGTGTGTGTGTGTGTGTGTGTGCGTGTGCGTGTGTGGTGTGTGTGTGTGTGTGGTGTGTGTGTGTGTGTGTGTGGTGTGTGTGTGTGTGTGTGTGTGTGCGTGTGTGTGTGTGTGGTGTGTGTGTGTGTGTGTGTGGTGTGTGTGTGTGTGTGTGTGTGTGTGCGTGTGCGTGTGTGTGTGTTTGTGGTGTGTGTGTGATGTGTGTGTGGTGTGTGTGTGTGCGTGCGTGTGTGTGCGTGCATGCATGTGTGTGTGCATAATACATAATATATACATTATAACTTTACTAAAATAAATCAAGTGAATCATGTCCATGTAGATGGAACATTTTCCCTACAATTAATTCTATACACACATTCTTATTCAATACTTATCATCTTCAAAGTGGTACACACACACACACGTTCCTCTATTCTGTTGTTGTACATACAAGGTAGGCAACATTAAACCAATAACAATTATGACAATCGCACGTCTTTCTTCCTACAGCTTGTGGAGGACAAAGGTATCTGGACTGTCCCTGAATCAGTAGACCAACCAGCCAATGGTATGTGGTGTACATTGTTCACTTTGTGCAGTGTATCTATGATAGCTACTGTGTCCTGAAGACTTGTGTGTGGAGAAACCAGTAAATTGTACACTGGTATCCACACCTCCCACTGGTCTTGTCATTCTCATTACAGTAACTGTGATTACGAACTAAAGTGAGTGGTTTGATGTTGATTGTTTTCTTGTTAGGTCTTCTCTCAAGATGTTCTTCCTTCGACCCAGATAGATTTGGTATGTCATGTACGTACGTATATAATATTATGTTCATGATTATGTACCACATATGTACATATACACACAAGCATGCACGCATGTTCAAATGCACACAAATGCAGGCATGCACACACACACACACACACACACACACACACACACACACACACACACACACACACACACACACACACACACACACACACACACACACACACACACACACACACACACACACACACACACACACACACACACACACACACACACGACCTTCTTGTACTATATAAGCTTCCAATACACAGACCATCCACCGTCAGATGCTGGATTGCAGGGAGTGGTCAACATGTTACCTGATAGTTGGAATAAGTTGGCTATTTCATTGGGAGTTCCTCTTTCAGACGTTAATAATTTCAGTAACAGAGATTTAGGTCAGTCGGTAGGACCTGTATGGTATATATGGAGACATTGTATACACACAGTACTATAGTTATAACTATATTGTACGCAGTTGTACACAGACCAGTGATCTCATTGTACTGTAACAATATACACACATGTCCATTTCACACTGCACAATGTAGGATTGATTCTTGTCCACTGTTCTCTGTGCACAGGTGGATTGCTAGCACTGCGGTATTGGAGAGATGGTAAGAGTGGAGAGGGTTATGACACCACCTGGGCCTTCCTCTTAAAAAAGGTATCTGAAAATAATGGTTCCAATGTAGCGGATGATTTGAAGAAAGACGCAATGAAGAACCATCCATCTTGGTGGAAACTAGGTCAGAAGCCATGTTGTTGTGAACACCATTAAGCCTGTCCATGTACAGTGTTCACTGGTTGAAGTCCCCTCCTCTCTCGAGAAGCACTCGTCTGTAGCATCCGTACATGTGCCTGTTGTAAACACCACAACATCCTCTCTCCTCAGTATATATCTACTCCATGACACCCTTTGTAGCATTCTTCCTCCACAGCACACCCTCTCCACAGCAGGCCGTCTCCACAGCAGGCCGTCTCCACAGCACACCCTCTCCACAGCACACCCTCTCCACAGCACACCCTTTCCATAGCACACCTCTCCATAGCATACTCGGAACACTCATCTCTACACCACACCCATGCACTCCACAGCACTCATCTCCACATCACCACTTACATACATACATTCATGTATTCTATAACTCATGCAGCCTCCCTCAGTGTTATTGAAGCATCACATCTTTCTCCTTATCAGCATCTTCACTGCTACAACCTATCATAAATGCTACACTGTGTGAAGGTTGTGTTCCCACAGCTCACCTCAATCCCTGTATTTCATTTGCAGATTCCACTGGCTGAAGTGAACTACACCTGTGGGCTCCATTCTGACTTTCCTTTGTCTCACTACAAACCTTTTGCTCATTGTCTCAATTGTATCATTCACAGCACATTTGTCGTGTCCTTTGATTTTGTATAATAATATTATGTATGTTTTGATTATTGCTGCAATTAAAATTATATTATTATCATTGATATTAGTATCAAGTGAAACCTTTCAGTTCTCAGGAGTGTCTACAGTATTCTAACTCACACATTGTCAAATAGCACTAACGGTTTAAATATGTTAACTAAGTCTGCATGTGATCATCACATGCTAGCATGGTTATTCTCCCACCATGAGGAGCTGTATAGCTATATAGCTAGGGCTATTATAGTGCTGTAGTGGCTGGTTCACCTTTTAACCTAGCTACATGGAATGCCAATTACAGCACGTGTATATACAGCTCACAAATATACCAAATATAGTTATATACTACTGGACATACGTATGCTGGGGTTGTAAACCTGTTGGCTATCAGCTAAAATGCAAGAACCCTGGCTGTAGAAGATACTAATATTTCTGTTCATACCTTTGGTTTTTCTATAGTATGACTGATCCATTTATCAGACATTTCATGTTTGTGAAATTTTGTTGTTTCAGTATGTTGTTGTTCCCCGGTTTGTTGTTATTGTTGTCCGCCAAAATTAACGATATTCATACGATCCGCGGTTCGAATGCAAACGATCGCAATCGACGGTAGTTCGGTTTGACCTATGGTTTGACTCAAGTGCGTGGTTTTTGGGAATCATAGACCCTTAAATGTTAGGATTGTAATGGCATAGATTGCAATATGTGTTTATCCTAACATTTGGTTTTGCCATAGATTTTACTACCGATTCTACCACCCGCGGTGTAGCAGTGTATACTGGACCTCTTTCATCATCCCCTGGCTCCATCTTTGACGGCGACTGGTTCATAAGTTGGTGAAGTTGTTGATGGCTTCGCCGCAGCAAGACTCAGAGGAACCCGAACCGACGAAGAGTAGACAAGGTGACTCAGTAACTCTCACATGCAAGTTTTTTGATCCAACCGACCTCGCGTGGTACTGTGCCGGGCCACGAATTGTGATCACCTGTCCGAGTCTTGTCTATCATGGATACTATAATTTTAATGAATACAGAGCATTATGGTGCCTATTTATGGCTAAGCCCAATACCAAGCAAACGTTGAGGGTACCAAATGCATAACTGCCGACCCTTGAAGGTTACCTTAGACTGAGACACTTATGCGTCCACACCTAGTACGTGCTGCAGCCGCAATGGCCAGGTTTAGTACTGCTAATTGTACTGGATAAATAGCTGTGAAAGTAGTCCAGAACTTTGTTCAATATTACACTGCCTGTGCTGCATAGTGTTAACGAATGCATCCAATTTACTAAGCATAAAATTAAACTAGTTGTGAACGTGGTTCAGGACCTCGCTACGTGAAATAGAATATGTCTGTATTTTGCTGT
Source organism: Chondrilla cf. caribensis (assembly GCA_964020155.1). Taxonomy (NCBI): domain Eukaryota; kingdom Metazoa; phylum Porifera; class Demospongiae; order Chondrillida; family Chondrillidae; genus Chondrilla; species Chondrilla cf. caribensis. The sequence continues at coordinate 490,234 of OZ026557.1, read as the reverse complement.
ATTGATATATTTTTGTTTTTGAAATTGGGATCACATGGATAGATTGAATCGTAACAGGAATACTCCGCACACTGTGGGGAGTATTGAAATTGAAATTATATGTATACATTGAATTATAGAATTAGATCAACTTGAATGAAAACACAACAGGCAAAGTATGTTTGTTGTGTGTATCATAAGATAATAGTTAAATTTCATGATACACTCCAATTATAGTGTACTTATGTATGCCAAGGTGAATGGCTCAGATAGAAGTAAAGACTCCTGTGTTATATCTTCTTGCGGGAGGTCAGCAATGGTAGAATGATGGAGACTGCTGACAAAAGGGTCAAGTGGTGCAGGCAGGTTCAAGAGATTGGCAACTATCTTAATTGGCTGTAACGCTAGTTTCATACTGGTGGATTCTTTGAAAAGTTGCATGCTATTTTCCAATTGCTGTTTGTTGCAAAATCTACAATATATGGGTAAATTATTTATGTTTGGTGGTATATTTTATCAAGTATAGTGACTGCACATCTTGTGATAAGTTAATTATAGTACATGACCTTTATATCCACGTTGACCACCTTGCTTTTGGTAATTGTACATATTAAGGGGTAATACTCAGGCTATTAACGTTTCTCCAGTGTGAGTCAAGTTGTGTAATCATTCTAGTACTGATCCAGGTCCATATTGTTTCATTGGGAGTACTATTTTGGAGAACTTTTGTCACAGTTACATCTTTTGCATGTTTTGTAACGTGATGCATAGCCACATTTCTTGACAACTTGTGCAAATAAATTGATTTCACTAATTGGTTATGGAATATACTCATTACAGTACGTTTGCACGACTTTCACTTGTGTTCATTTGTGCATGATGTGTTGAAGCGTGCATGATTTCATTTGTAATTGTTCTGAGACAGCTTGACTCTCACATTGCATCAACTGTGTTTGTGTTTCTTTCGTGGTTGATTGAAGTGTGTTCACTTTAATATTGTTTGTTAAGGTGTGGTACGTATACGTTCAGACATATTTATACATATTTATAATATACATATTTATACATTGATACTGCTCAACACTGCAAAGTGCTTAGCAAGAACAGTCATCTCACAATGAGGACAAGAATCTTTAGGGATCAGGTAAAAGAAGTTAACGGACCCACTGGCCATATGAATTGATGACATCGGATTAGTGGTAGTAGGTAGAGTTAGAATTGGGGTTAGATCTGGGATCCTTTTTGACCTATAATATTTGGTTCAGAAAAGGATCCATGATGGATGGCCACATTTCTTGACAACTTGTGCAAAGAAATTGGTTCCACTGATTGGCTGTGGAACTTGCTCATTACAGTATGTTTGCACAACTTTTACTTGTGTTCACTTGTGTATGATGTGTGGATGCATGCATGATTCCATTTGTAATTGTTCTGAGACAGCTCGAATCTCACATTGCATCAACTGTGCTTGTTTTTTTCAGGTTAATTCAAGTGTGTTCAGTGTATTATTGTTTGTTTGTTAAGGTGTGGTACGTATGTTCAGACATATTTATACATTTGATGTGATACCAAGAGCTACAGCTGTTGTACAACACTGCAAAGTGCTTAGTAAGAACAATCATATCTCACAATGATGACAAAAAATTAACATTTAGGGATCAGGTAAAAAGAAGTTAACAGACACTGGTCATATGGATTGATGTTGGGTTTGTAGTAGTAGTAGGTAGAGTTAGGGTTGGGGTTAGATCTGTGGTCTTTTTTTGACCTATAATATTTGGTTTAGAATAGGAACCAAGATCTAACCCTACCTCTATCTATGCATGCTCTACTAAGGAACGAGCATGACGCTATGCGAATGTCATCAGTCCACTGACCATTAGGTCGGTTCATTTCACCTGATCCAAAGCCCTCTGGACTGACATCTTTTCATATGAGAACCAGTCGTCTCTACAACGAGGAAAAAGTCCCATTAGTGAGCAATTGAAACCCGTAGATTTGCCATCTTTTCGATTACGTAGATTGCACGTCATGTACAAATGTCTGCCAAGATGGACGTCACCATGGCTGACCAATTCGAGCTCCCGAACGACGAATCAACGAACCCCCTTTCGGCGCAATGAGGAATCGAAATTCTGTACGTAAAAACTTTGACAGCCTTCCTGATGATCGTTTTAAGCTTACCGACGGCGCCCCACCCGGAACACCCAGCCCCTGAGTCAAAGAAACGTGAGTGTCATTCTTGTCCGTGTCTCGGCAACTGCTGCCGATCTCGACGAAAGTCTTCTACCTCCGTCTGTGACGCGTCCGTGCCCCCTTCCGACGAGGCGGACGGATCGCAACCAGTCGGTTGTGAACTCGTGGAATTTGCGCACAAAGAAAGTGCAAATGGGCCATAAATCCGCGAGTGTCCCGACGAAAAGCAATTAGATGCGTGGGCGACCAACTTTCGACACGCTATGGACCGGAAACAACTAGGTGTGAACGTGGTTCAGGACCTCGCTACGTGAAGTATAATATGTCCGTATTTTGCTGTATTATGTTTTTCTTTTTGAAATTGAGATCACATGGATAGATTGGATCATCACAGGAATACTCCGTACACTGTGGGGAGTATTCCTGATTCGTAATAAACTTTCAAATAAAAAATTGTTTTGAAATTCAAATGATATACTATATAGATTGAATCATAACAGGAATAAAAAGAATTAGATCAATTTGAATGAAACAGGTAAAGTATGCCTGTTGTGCATGTGCATTATAAGATAATGGTTAAATTTCATGATCGGCACTCCAATTATAGTGTACTTCTGTAAGTCAAGGTGAATGACTTAGATAGAAATTAAGACTTCTGTGTTATATCTTCTTGTGGGAGGTCAGCAATGGGAGAATGATGGAGACTGCTGGCAAAAAGGCCAAGGTGGTGCTGGCAGGTTTGAGCGGTTGGTGACAATTGTAATTGGCTGTATAACACTAGTTTCATACTGGTTAATTCTTTGAAAAGTTGCATGCTATTTTGCTGTTTGTTGCAAAAATGTAGAATATAGGTAAATTATTTGTTTCGTTGTAGTTTATCAAGTATAATGACTGCACATGTTGTGATATGTTTAATATGCATGACCTTTATATCCACATTGACCACCTTGCTTTTGTATAATTGTTTATATTATAATAAGTGGTAATGCTTGGGCTATTAACATTTCTCCTATTTGTGAGCCAAGCCTTGTAAGCATTCTGGTACTGATCCAGATTGATTGTTTCTTTGGGAGTACTATTTGTGGAGAACCTTTGTCACAGTTTGCATGTTTTGTAACATGATGCATGGCCACATTTCTTGACAACTTGTGCAAAGAGATTGGTTCCACTGATTGGTTGCGGAACTTACTCATTACAGTATGTTTGCACAACTTCCACTTGTGTTCACTTGTGCTGCTTGTGCATGATGTGTGGATGCATGCATGATTCCTTTTGTAATTGTTCTGAGACAGCTGGACTCTCATATTGCATCAACTGTGTTTATGATTCTATTTACAGTGGTTGATTGAAGTGTGTTCAGTGTATTATTGTATGTTTGTTAACGTGTGGTACGTATGTTTAGACATATTTATACATTTGATGCCATACCAAGAGCTACAGCTGTTGTACAACACTGCAAAGTGCTTAGCAAGAACAATCATCTCACATGAGGACAAAAATCCTTAGGGATCAGGTAAAAGGAAGATAATGGACACTGGCCATATGGATTGACGACGTCGGGTTAGTGTTAGTAGGTAGAGTTATGATTAATTGGGGTTAGATCTGGGATACTTTTTGACCTATAATATTTGGTTCAAAAAAGGATCCAAGATCTAACCCTACCCTTCTATGCATGCTCTACTACAGAGAGAGCATGACGCTAAGTGGATGTCATCAGTCCATATGGCCAGTAGGTCGGTTCATTTTACCTGATCCAAAGCCCTCTGTGCTGACGTCTTTCACATGAGAACCAGTCGTCTCTACAACGAGGAAAACGTTCCATTAGTGAGCAATTGAAACTCGTAGATTAGCCATCTTTTCGATTACGTAGATTGCACGTCATGTACAAATGTCTGCCAAGATGGACGTCACCATGGCTGACCAATTCGAGCTCCCGAACGACGAATTGACGAACCCCCTTTCGGCGCAATGGGGAATCGAAATTCTGTACGTAAAAACTTTGACAGCCTTCTTGATGATCGTTTTAAGCTTACCGATGGCGCCCGACCCGGAACACCCAGCCCCTGAGTCAAAGAAACGTGAGTGTCATTATTGTCCGTCTCTCGGCAACTGCTGCCGATCTTGACGAAAGTCTTCTACCTCCGTCTGTGACGCGTCCGTGCCCCCTTCCGACGGGAGGGACGGATCGAGACCAGTCGGTTGTGAACTCGTGGAATTTGCGCACAAAGAAAGTGCAAATGGGCCATAATTCCGCGAGTGTCCCGACGAAAAGCAATTAGATGCGTGGGCGACCAACTTTCGACTCGCTATGGACCGGAAACAATTAACCTCGCTAACGCTCGGTAATTAAATGCGACTTAAACCAAGAAGTAGGCGTGGTCAGCCTATTTATGACGTCACATTGCAAATACTTAATTCTCAAGAACTTCATACTGTACTGAACACTGCCGAACGAAATTGAATGAGCTACTCTAAGTCTAATCTACTGGAGAATGATGAATGATGATGAAACAGCTATAGATCTAGTTGAAGTGCTTGTTTGTCTATTGTGATTGCTCTTCTGAAGACTGTTTGAATGAAGACCATCGGATTCTCCACCCTGTGGTTCTGTTATGGTGAATTGTGAGAACTCTGGCCATTCACCAATCCTTGTGGGACTTGTTACCACTGAGAAAATCCGTGAATGTCCTGGAGGATTCAGGACAGTTGGCAGCTATACACATAGCTGCCAACCCTCGAAAGTTACCTTGAGGGACACTTATGCAAAATACACATAAGCCAAAATGGCTCAATGAATATAATATGCAGGTTATTCAGACATTCAGTAGCTGTTTGTGTAAACACAACATTTGATAAACACTATTAAGTTGGGTATAACAGTAATCGGGAAGAACTTGTTTGTGTAAACACTTCAAGTGATGGATGCTTCAGTTAACACTTCTTCAAAGTATGGGCTGCTTGCTGGACCCTTTGGTGCAAGCTGTTGATGACGTAGTTACCAAATATGGAGAAACAACAGTACATGATCTTTTCCACAAGACTGATATACGTATGGTACAGGGCTGCCATTTTATTTATGTGTCATTGCTACATATAGAGTGACATGTTGACATAACCTTATTCGTTTGAACTTTATGATCCTCTTAGGTATTGAAGCAACAGTCCAGCATTCCTATCATGCCGAGAAAGATGATGAACTTAATTTGGAGGAAGGTGATGTTGTCCGCATCATTGAGAGCCGTAAAGATGGATGGCTGAGAGGAGTGAAGCAAGAGAGGTCCGGGTGGTTTCCAGGGAGTCACATAAAAGGATGTACGTTTGATTACAAGTGTTCTGTGTTACTGTATCACATTCAGTCCTTTGCCTTACACTGGAATGACACTTCTATATCATCTTCTTAGGTACTAAAGCAACAGTGAAGTATTCCTATCGTGCTGGGGACGACGATGAACTTGATTTGGAGGAAGGTGATGTCGTACTAATCTTTGAAAAACGGAACGATGGATGGTGGAGAGGAATGATTGGAGAAAGGGAGGGATTGTTTTCAGCAGGTTACCTGCAAGGATGTACGTTTGTGTGATACCTAACACACCTCATTCAATCCTTTGCTATTACACTGGAAGCTAGGGCACTTTCTATATCGATCTTTTTATGGCAGATACTCAAGAAATGGTACAGTATTCCTATCGTGCTGAGAAAGATGATGAAATTGATTTAGTGATTGGTGATGTTGTCCTAATCTTTGAGAAGAGTGAAGATGGGCGGTGTAAAGGAGTGATTGGAGAAAGGGAGGGCTGGTTTCCAGGGAATTGCACAAGAGAAGGTATGTATGATTGTTGTACTGTTGTATCACATTTTGATCTTTGCTCTGTTCTTCCTCTCTAGTGCCCAATTTCACACACGCCTTAGTAGAGACTCCCCATCATGGTGATGATGATGATGAACTTCATTTAGAGAAAGGCGATGTTGTGGATGTCCTGCTAAAGCGTGACGATCACTGGTGGATAGGACGACTAAAAGGAAAAACAGGTCTATTTCCAGCAAACAATGTGAAGGAGATAAAAGGTACAGTGGTACACATGTTATTGTTGTTATCAAATGATAGAACACTTCCTCAATACATGTCAATCTGATACTTTAGACCAGATGCTCTAACCTTCCTGGGACCTCTTCAAGGCTGACCCCATGCATGCTATATGCCTTCCTCTAGTCTAGCACTGCTATCACATGTTTTTTTTTGATAAAATAAAATGAATCACTTCCAGAATCTATCTTTCCGGGTTGAACATACATGTCAGTAGAACCTCTTTGTAAAGGACACTTTGGGAACGGCTGATTTGTCCACTTTGAGGAGATTGTTCACTCTTCAGAGGTGGAAAATATATATTAGCAATTCAGAAGTCTATTTCTAGTGTACCTAACAATGTGTCTTGTGTGTGGGGGATATGGTGTCCTGTATTTGGAGTTTCCTTTAATAGAAGTTCTCCTGTACATGTATGGAGTTAACCTTCAGAAACTGTTTGTGTAAACACTGCATTTGATAAACACTACTGTTCAAACTGCTATAGATTCCTTTCCACTAGCCGCGTTACCTAGGAAACCGCTGCGCCCAGGTACTCTTATTTTTGAGTGGTAGGTAAAAGGGTCAGACCTCTCTACAACATCACCCTTTGTAGTGCTCCCATACACTAGTATACAGTCAGACCTCTCTACAACATCACCCCTGGTAGTGCTCTCATACACTAGTATACAGTCAGACCTCTTTACAACATCACCCTTTGTAGTGCTCCCATACACTAGTATACAGTCAGACCTCTTTCCAACATCACCCTTGGTAGTGTGCCCATACACTAGTATACAGTCGGACCTCTTTACAACATCACCCTTGGTAGTACTCCCATACACTAGTATACAGTCAGACCTCTTTACAACATCACCCCTGGTAGTGCTCTCATACACTAGTATACAGTCAGACCTCTTTACACCATCACCCTTGGTAGTACTCCCATACACTAGTATACAGTCAGACCTCTGTACAACATCACCCTTGGTAGTGCTCCCATACACTAGTATACAGTCAGACCTCTTCACAACACCACCCTTGGTAGTGCTCCCATACACTAGTATACAGTCAGACCTCTTCACAACACCACCCTTGGTAGTGCTCCCATACACTAGTATACAGTCAGACCTCTTCACAACATCACCCATGGTAGTGCTCCCATACACTAGTATACAGTCAGACCTCTTTACAGCATCACCCTTGTTAGTGCTCCCATACACTAGTATACAGTCAGACCTCTTTACAGCATCACCCTTGGTAATACTCCCATACACTAGTATACAGTCAGACCTCTTTACAACATCACCCTTGGTAGTGCTCCCATACACTAGTATACAGTCAGACCTCTCTACAACATCACCCCTGGTAGTGCTCTCATACACTAGTATACAGTCAGACCTCTTTACAACATCACCCTTTGTAGTGCTCCCATACACTAGTATACAGTCAGACCTCTTTACAACATCACCCTTGGTAGTGCTCCCATACACTAGTATACAGTCAGACCTCTTTCCAACATCACCCTTGGTAGTACTCCCATACACTAGTATACAGTCAGACCTCTTCACAACATCATCCTTGGTAGTGCTCCCATACACTAGTATACAGCCGGACCTTTTTACAGCATCACCCTTGTTAGTGCTCCCATACACTAGTATACAGTCAGACCTCTTTCCAACATCACCCTTGGTAGTGCTCCCATACACTAGTATACAGTCAGACCTCTTTCCAACATCACCCTGGGTAGTGTGCCCATACACTAGTATACAGTCGGACCTCTTTACAGCATCACCCTTGGTAGTGCTCCCATACACTAGTATACAGTCAGACCTCTTTACAACATCACTCTTGGTAGTACTCCCATACACTAGTATACAGTCAGACCTCTTTACAGCATCACCCTTGGTAGTACTCCCATACACTAGTATACAGTCAGACCTCTTTACAGCATCACCCTTGGTGGTGCTCCCATACACTAGTTAGTATACAGTCAGACCTCTCCACAACATCACCCTTGGTAGTACTCCCATACACTAGTATACAGTCAGACCTCTTTACAACATCACCCTTTTTAGTGCTCCAATACACTATAGTATACAGTCAGACCTCTCTACCACATTGTCTTTGTGTACGTGTTACTATAGTATGGTCACTCACTGAGGATGCCGGAGATACCTTCATGAGGAACCCCTGTTTGGTATTAAGGTTGGTATGAGCCCTCCCTAACCTGCCTACCATCCTAGATCTGACACCTGTAATCAAGCAGTCCTATGTAACCTCTGACCTGTTAATCTGTAGACTTCAATGTATTCAATGTAGTGCCCTTTGACCTATGTACTATGGACCTGCATCCCATTAACTCTTGAGCTGTGATCTATGCACTGGAGACCCTGGGCCTCTTACTCTATTCTACTATTCAAGTCAAGTAACACTGGGTTATTTGGCCCTGGTGGTTTATGACATCCATGAATGACAAGTTTTAACTAACAATAATAATATTATTATGCATGTTCCTAACAGTCTATCTAATGTAGGTATGTATTGAAGTCGTTCCTGGGGAGAGGTCAGAAACCCTAATGTGGTCCCCACAGCCCAGTGATGTCGTGAATACAATAGTATTGTTCATCTCTAGAATAGACAGCTGCAATGTGTAGTATAACAGACAGCTGCTGTGATCCAGCTCAGCAGGGGGAGGGGGCGGATATGTTATTGATGTGCCATACTATTCCACTCTTCCAAGATCTTGATGGTTGTTTGGGGCACCCTTGCATGACTGACTGCTGTTGACACACCACCAAATTCAATATTTTGCCATTTCCCAAGTGAAATCAAAAATGTCACTGTATACCACTTGAACTGGTGTTAAAGGTGTCACATCAATTGTACAAGTCACATGCGAAGGAAAGCATTCTTAGCTCCATTATAATACGATTAGACATCCACAGAAAGATTTTAAATAGTTTTCTTCTTCTCTTTCATTAATTGAGGATTCCAATAATTCCAATGTTCCGAGTTTAACACGTATACTATGCATAGGAGTAAACCTTTCAAAAGCTGTTTGTGTAAACACAGCATTTGATAAACACTACTAAGTTGGGTATAACAGTAATCTGGAAGGACTTGTTTGTGTAAACACTTCAAGTGATGGATGCTTCAGTTAACACTTCTTCAAAGAGCAGAGTATAGGTTGCTTGCTGGTCCCTTTGGTGCCAGCTGTTGATGACGCAGTTACCAAATATGGATAAACAACAGTACATGATCTTTTCCACAAGACTGATGTACATATGTTACAGGGCTGGCATTTATGTATGCATCATTGCTACATATAGAGTGACATGTTGACATAATCTTATTAGTTTGAACTTTATGATCCTCTTAGGTATTGAAGCAACCGTCCAGCATTCCTATCATGCCGAGAAAGATGATGAACTTGATTTAGAGGAAGGTGATGTTGTCCGCATCCTTGAGAGCCGTAAAGATGGATGGCTGAGAGGAGTGAAGCAAGAGAGGTCCGGGTGGTTTCCAGGGAGTCACATAAAAGGATATACGTTTGATTACAAGTGTACTGTGTTACTGTATCACATTCAGTCCTTTGCCTTACACTGGAATGACACTTCTCATCTTCTTAGGTACTAAGGAAATAGTGGAGTATTCCTATCATGCTGAGAAAGATGATGAACTTGATTTAGAGGAAGGTGATGTTGTCCTAGTCTTTAACAAACCTGAGAATGGATGGTGGAGAGGAATGATTGGAGAAAGGGAGGGCTTATTTCTATCAGAATTGCTGCAAGGATGTATGTTTGTGTCAGTCCTTCAGTCTTTTTTTATTATACTTGAAGCTGGGGCACTTTCTATGTGGATCTTTTTGTGGCAGATACTCCAGAAATAGTCCAGTATTCCTATCGTGCTGAGAAAGATGATGAAATTGATTTAGTGATTGGTGATGTTGTCCTAGTCTGTGAGAAGAGTGAAGATGGACGGTGTAAAGGAGTGATTGGAGAAAGGGAGGGCTGGTTTCCAGGGAATTGTGCAACCGAAGGTATGTATGATTGTTGTACTGTTTGTATCACATTCAGATCTTTGCTCTGTTCTTCCTCTCTAGTGCCCAAAAGTACTCAAGCCATAGTAGAGACTCCCCATCATGGTGATGATGATGGTGAACTTGATTTGGAGATAGGCGATGTTGTATTTGTCTTGGTAAAGCGTGACAGCCACCGGTGGATAGGACAACTCAAAGGAAAGAATGGTCTATTTCCAGCAAAGAATGTGAAAGAGATAAAAGGTACAGTGGTACACATGTTATTGTTGTTATCAAATGATAGAACACTTCCTCAATACATGTCAGTCTGATACTTTGGACCAGATGCTCTAACCTTCCTAGGACCTCTTCAAGGCTGACCCCATGCACACTAGTGACAAGACGTCAAATTTCTACTAGACAGTTACGTACCTTTAGTCTAGCACTGATATTGAATGTTCTTTGATGAGTTGAGATGAAATCACTTCCTATAGTACCTAGTATATGCTACATTCCTATGTTCTGAGTTGAACATAATACATAGAAGTAAACATTCAGAATCTGTTTGTGAGAACAAAGCATTTGATAAACACTACTGTTCAAATCACTACAGTCATACCAGGTCCTTGTCGCAACATCACCCTTGGTAGTGCTCCCATACACTAGTATACAGTCAGACCTCTTTACAACATCACCCTTGGTAGTGTTCCCATACACTAGTATACAGTCAAACCTCTTTACAACATCACCCTTGTTAGTGCTCCCATACACTAGTATACAGTCAGACCTCTTTACAACATCACCCTTGGTAGTGTTCCCATACACTAGTATACAGTCAAACCTCTTTACAACATCACCCTTGGTAGTGCTCCCATACACTAGTATACAGTCAGACCTCTTCACAACATCACCCTTGTTAGTGCTCCCATACACTAGTATACAGTCGGACCTCTTCACAACACCGCCCTTGGTAGTGCTCCAATACACTAGTATACAGTCAGACCTCTTTACAACATCATCCTTGGTAGTGCTCCCATACACTAGTATACAGTCAGACCTCTTTACAACATCACCCTTGGTAGTGCTCCCATACACTAGTATACACTCAGACCTCTTTACAACATCACCCTTGTTAGTGCTCCCATACACTAGTATACTGTCAGACCTCTTCACAACATCACCCTTGGTAGTGCTCCCATACACTAGGATACAGTCAGACCTCTTTACAACATCACCCTTGGTAGTGCTCCCATTCACTAGTATACTGTCAGACCTCTTCACAATATCACCCTTGTTAGTGCTCCCATACACTAGTATACGGTCAAACCTCTTCACAATATCACCCTTTGTAGTGCTCCCATACACTAGTATACAGTCGGACCTCTTCACAACATCACCCTCGGTAGTGCTCCCATACACTAGTATACAGTCAGACCTCTTCACAACATCACCCTCGGTAGTGCTCCCATACACTAGTATACACTCAGACCTCTTTACAACATCACCCTTGGTAGTGCTCCCATACACTAGTATACACTCAGACCTCTCCACCACATTATCCTTAATTCCTCACTTTACTAGCCATTGATATCCTTGTCTCCTACTCACCTAAATGCACTGTGTATGTGTTACTATAGTATGGTAGGGATACCTTCATGAGGAACCCTCCCTAGCCTGCATACCATCCCAGATTTGACACCTGTAATCACACAGTCCTATATAACCTCTGAACCCTTAATCTGTACACTCGGAGGTACTTAACTTAGTGCCCTTTGACCTATGTACTATGGACCTACATCCCATTAGCTCTTGAGCTGTGATCTATGTACTGGAGACCCTGGGCCTCTTGCCCTATGCCCTTCAAGTCCAGTAACACCGGGTTATATGGCCCTGTTGGTTTATGACATCCGTGAATGACAAGTGTTGACTAGCTATATCATTATGCATGTTCCTAAACGTCTGTCTAATGTGGGTATGTATTGAGGTGGTTCCTGGGGAGAGACCCGAAACCCCAATGGGGTATCCATGGCCCAGTGATGTAGTAAATACAACAGTATTGTTCATCTCTAGAATATACAGCTGCAATATGTAGTATAACTGACAGCTGCTGTGGTCCAGCTACTTAAGTACACTGATGCACACACAAATGTCAAGAGATACGTAACTAATAGTGAATACTGGAGTAACAAAATGACTGAAAACAAACAGAGACATGAAGAAGGGTGTTGGAGGATCACTCCCGACTGGGTACCTTGCAAAGAGAAGGCACACCACTCTCTCCACAACCACCTGTGGAAGGTCGATTGACTGACTTTCCAGTTATTGATGCCAGCTCAGCTGGGGGAGGGGTCAGATATGTTATTGATGTGCCATGCTACTCCACCGTTCTAATTCCAATGTCCCGAGCTAGACACATACTACATAGAAGTACACATTCGAAAGCTGTTTGTGTAAACACAGCATTTGATAAACACTACTAAGTTAGCATAACAGTAATCTAGAAGAACTTGTTTGTGTGAACACTGCAAGTGATGGATGCTTCAGTTAGCACTTCTTCAAAGAGCTGAGTATAGGCTGCTTGCTGGTCCCTTTGTTGTCAGCTGTTGATGGCTTAGTTACCAAATATGGAGAAACAACATTACACGATCTTCTCCACAAGACTGATGTACATATGGTACAGGGCTGCCATTTTATGTATGCATCATTGCTACATATAGAGTGACATGTTGACATAATCTTATTAGTTTGAACTTTACGATCCTCTTAGTTATTGAAGCAACAGTCCAGCATTCCTATCATGCTGAGAAAGATGATGAGCTTGATTTAGAGGAAGGTGATGTTGTCCAAGTCTTTGAGAGCCGCAAAGATGGATGGCTGAGAGGAGTGAAGCAAGAGAGGTCCGGGTGGTTTCCAGGGAGTCACATAAAAGGATATACGTTTGATTACAAGTGTACTGTGTTACTGTATCACATTCAGTCCTTTGCCTTATATTGGAATGACACTTCTCTATCATCTCCTTAGGTACTAAAGCAATAATGAAGTATTCCTATCATACTGGGGACAACGATGAACTTGATTTAGAGAAAGGTGATGTTGTGCTAGTCTTTGAGAAACGGGACGATGGATGGTGGAGAGGAATGATTGGAGAGAGGGAGGGATTGTTTCCAGCAGGTTACCTGCAAGGATGTACGTTTGTGTGACAACTATCACACCTCATTCAGTCCTTTTCTGTTATACTGGAAGCTAGGGCACTTTCGATGTTGATCTTTTTATGGCAGATACTCAAGAAATAGTACAGTATTCCTATCGTGCTGAGAAAAATGATGAAATTGATTTAGTGATTGGTGATATTGTCCTGGTCTTTGAGAAGAGTGAAGATGGGCGGTGTAAAGGATTGGTTGAAGAAAAGGAGGGCTGGTTTCCAGGGAATTGCACAAGAGAAGGTATGTATGATTGTTGTACTGTTGTATCACATTCAGATCTTTTCTCTGTTCTTCCTCTCTAGTGTCCAAAGTTACTCAAGCCTTAGTAGAGACTCCCCATCACAGTGATGATGATGATGAACTTGATTTAGAGAAAGACGATGTTGTAACTGTCCTGTTGAAGCGTGACAGTCACTGGTGGATAGGACAACTCAAAGGAAAGAATTGTCTATTTCCAGCAAACAATGTGAAAGAGATAAAAGGTACAGTGGTACACATGTTATTGTCGTTATTGCCTGATGACGTCATAGATCATAGAGACTGACTGGGCAGTATAGAGCTTATGCGTCTGACATCACAGGTACATAACATGATGCAATGAGTGGCAAGAAATGGTACCGCTACTGTAGAATAGGAGCTATTTATTGATAAGGACCTGTTGTGCCATAGGACTCTCGAGTCGATATCGAATTTAGCCTGATCATCCAGTTAAAGACTTCTGGTGTCTCAAAAATAGCCTCTTCCTAGTGATCTATGACAGAACTAGCATTGAATAAAACTTACAGGACATTAAAAAAGGAGTTCAAAACGGAAAAAACAAATGTGTCAGATCGAGCTACAATGTGTATCCTATCTGTATACCTACTACTATTAACCACTGTATAAGTGTCTGCACTCTTTGAGTTTGGGTTGACACTGTCTTTGTCAGTTTTCGTTGCTGTTAGTCGGTCATAAACTCCGTTGAACTCCATTTCAAGTCATTCATGCCTGTACATCCAATTTCCATTTCATAGTAATTTTTAAAATGCTTGGAATGAGTTTACTCTGTTGATACAATTGTCGAATTTGCCATTCTCTATTGAATCATGTACTTTCTTGCCATTCTAAATGGCGGAACAGGGAAAATGATGTCATAATGATTGCACAAACACATAAACTCTATTTCTGGTACATCCCTGTGGTCAGAGCAGTATCCTATAAGCACCCATTTTAGGATAATAAACTAATTGTGAATATAAGTTCAGAACCTTGCTGTGATGTATTGTACGTAGGTCATAGAGGAAAAATGGCTGGTGAAGATGGACATTGAAATGGCTTCCCAATTCGATGTCCCGAATGACGTAAGGAGAAACCCTACAATAGCTTGGAGGAAAATTGAAACAAGTAATTCGAGTTTAAAAACTCGTGGGGCTGCCGCCCCCCCCGCACTCAAATTACTTGGCGTCTTTGTTAGGTTTAGAAGAACCTTCGCTGAAGTTATTATGTTCGGCGGAGCTTCAGCGCATGAATTCTAGCCCAATTTCAAATTGTTGGCGTTTGAAATCGGCCATCTTTATTTCGCGCAATATAAATTCTAATATAAATTCATTGTTGCGGTTACGCGCAGGAACACATTATATATATATATATAATATTATATATATATCGGACGAGCGTTACATACCAGAAGTCGAAATGAAAACAATATAGGGGCTGCCTGCGGCAGCCCCTAAAAATCGTTGAATAGAATTTTCAGATATACATTTGATTATTTTTCGAGATATATGCCAGCCATCTATCGAGGATCCTGAGGCCGTCAGTGAATGAAAACTGAGCAACTTTATTTGCGTATCACTCACCATTTAGTCTCTCATTTACTCTCGTTACCTTATTTTATAGCACACGCTGACCTACTTACATCAATACATGCATTTAGCGATTTATGTGTAAAACCGATTGACAATTTTCGCTCAAAGAAAATCGCATCTGGACCTAAATCGTGAATTTTACACATAAAAAGTGTGGGCGACCTCGATCTGACTACCTCTGCAACAGATACAATTAACCTCGCTAACGCTCTGTAACAATCAATGATTATCAATTAACAATTATACAAAGGTTGGCAAAGATACAGATACAATGAGCAGGAACACTAACTGATTAGTCTTACAAGTCAGGAAATATTTCCTGAATGTCAATCATGTTGGAGAAATCCTCTGTTGGTGGAGGAGGCTTTGGATTAGTAATGATCTGAAATGTACAGTTGTTGAAAGTACTGCCAGCGAACACAGGCGTAGACACACTCACAGACATTGCAGTCATAGTTGATTCCATTGATCCAGCTCTATTGAAGTCAGATACTATGTCACTTGTTGGTCTTCTAACAAGTGCATTATAAACTTGTAGGACATGTGGGTCGTTCATTCGGTCTCCTTCAGTGGAACAATGGCCACTCCTTTCCATGATGAGTTTTTCAGGGACATTTGACTGAAATAGCTTTGTCACAGCATACGCTCTAAGACTGTGATTTTTCATGTCCTTTTGGATTCCTGCATCATGTCATCTTTGCTAGTTTGTTTTTGCCTATAGCCATGGCAGTATACCACGGAGCTATTTCACTGTGTGGCTTAACAGATCTACATGGGCTTGCAATAGAACAAATCTTTTCCTTTGCATTGTCAGGCAATTATAGAGCAACAAACATGACACCTCTCAATATCCTCACTTTTGTATTGGTGAACTATCTCGTTGGCTTGATTCAATTGCTTTAAACCTCCAGAATGATTTTTGGATCTATGCTTGGTGTGTGAGTACCTCACCAAATGTTTTCTGTCCACCATTACTACTTCCCTTTTAAGTTCCACACCTCTATGGAGATAGAAGTTACGGCCGCTCAAGAAGATTATACAGTTCGGCAATCCTTGTGGAGAGCTAGGATCTAGTATACCTTAGCTCCACAGTTACTCTTTGTTGTTGGATTTAACAATGTGTAGTTTATGATATAGAGTCTTCAAGATTGTGCAGTGGACTAAACTCAATGTCACTGATGATGTTAACCGTGCTTGAGTAGTCTTGTAGTCGAATATGACACTAATCTGACCAGGTAGTGGTGAAGTGCTGCGGTGCGTAATGAGACCCGTCCCTCTTCCTCTCTTTAGCCAAGAATCGACAAAGCCACTTACACAAAGAGCAAAATCTTCTCCAGTATTTTGTCATCTAGGAAACGTGAATTGCACTCTCTCCTCCACTCTTGGAAAAGGTTTGCGCACTTTTGCATATCTTGAGTAGTAGCAGGGGTTGCAAAACCTCGATAGTGCCTTTTCGAAGTCCTCATCTGAAAATTTGAATATATCGGGAGCAGTGCTTCGCTGGAGGCAAATTCTCCTTGGAAGAATTTTGTCACTTAGACATTTGGGAGAAAGAGAAATAGACTGTGCTTTCCAATAGGCACTTAGATTATTCCTGCGCTTTTGCAATAAGCTAGTTACCACATGGTTTGTAAGAGGCATACCATGTTACTGTCCTCGCCCTCAGGATAGTCAGTAAACATGGTACACCTTAAAATCCATGTGGTAAGTTGGTAACTATTACTTATCAAATCATAGAACACTTCCTATATACATGTCAGTCTGATACTTTGGACTGTTCCAAGGTAGACTACCAAACTTCCATGTTTGTTAGTCTGGCAAGTTTGCCTCTAAAGGCAGAGTAGGGTCTAATACATATAAGGGCTGCCATTTTATATTTGTTATCCCTACATACGTACATACGTATACATGCACATGTACTTACACGTCCAACATGACTATTTGGACATGATATGATCTCTATAATCATCTTAGGTATTGAAGCAACAGTCCAGCATTCCTATCGTGCTGAGAAAGACGACGAACTTGATTTAGAGGAAGGTGATATTGTCCAAGTATTTGAGAGCCGTAAAGATGGATGGCTGAGAGGAGTGAAGCAAGAGAGGTCTGGGTGGTTTCCAGGGAGTCACATAAAAGGATGTATGTTTGATTACAAGTGTACTGTGTTACTGTATCACATTCAGTCATTTGCCTTACACTGCATGGAAGGGTACTTCCTCTATAATGTCTTAGGTACTCAAGCCACAGTCCAGCATTCCTATTGTGCTGAGGAAGATGGTGAACTTGATCTAGAGGAAGGTGATGTTGTCCAAGTCCTTGCAAAGGGTGAAGATGGGCGGTGGAGAGGAGTGAACAGAGAGAGGACCGGCTGGTTTCCAGGAACCTGTGTGAAAGAGATGGAGCAAACTTCTCTTCCTTCAGAAAGCAAAGGTATGTATTGCTGTTTGTTAGATCAAAGAGGTCCCCAATGTTTGAAGAATATGATACTCTCAATGTCCTTACAGTATAATTTACATGCGCTCAACAATGTGATGTAATTAGCTGTTGAGTGCATACAAAATATGTGCTTAACTTATGTATGTATTGAGAACCAATAGTTGATTAGGCGCTCAACAAAAGGTGCTTATCGAGGATGCATGCTCAACAACCAGTGTTTGCAGTAGTTGCTAAATTCTTATATAAACGTACATACCTGCCTACCCTGCCTTGTACATCCTTCTTAAAGTTTGTTTGATGTTCCTTACAGAATTGAAGAAAGCGTTAGAGTTTCAGAAGAACTTGGAGGATGTCCTGAAGACCAGTGCAAGTGTCACACTAAAGATCACCAAGTGCACCACTATCGGTCCTCCTGAAGTTGGCAAGACACACCTGAAGTGTCTCCTCCTCGGCCAGGAGTGGGACCCCAACACTGGAAGAACGGATGTCATCCGAGCTCCGGAGTGGGTGGAGCACTACATTGAGGATAGTTCAACGTGGAAGCTATTTGAAAGAGACGAGCGCATGCAGGCCATCTTCAGGAATATCATGAGAAAGAAGTACCAGGAGGAAGAGGAGGAAGTTCAAAGGGGGAAGGAGGATGACCAGAGGGGAAAAGAGGAAGTTCATAGGGGAAAAGAGGAAGTTGATGGGGGAAAAGAGGAAGTTGATGGGGGAAGAGGAAAGGTTCAGATGGAAAAGAAGGATGACCAGAAGAAGAAGATGCATGAATCACATCCAAAGACAGGAGCCGCATTTCAGCAGCACAAAGAACCCGATGAAGAAAAGAATGTACAAAAAGCAAAGAAAGTACATGAAGAGTTCTCCGAGGGCTTGAGCACCTTGGATGCCAGTTTGGGTGATGTGATGAAGGGAAACCAATTATTAGATTCAGAGCTGGAGGGACACATCCTGGGAGAGAAGCGTCTCCTGTACTTCGTAGACACTGGAGGTCAGGAGTACTATCACGACATCCACCCCATCCTCATCACCTCGCCCAGTGTGTACTTTGTCGTGTTTGACCTCATGAAGTGCCTGGAGGAAGGAGGCGGGGCTAAATTCTTCAGAGAGGAACTCATCCAACGTCCACTTTGTAGCATCCACGCCTTCGGGACTAAACAAGTGAGGCAAAGCAAGTTCCTGAAAATCCACCCATCTGATCCGAAGATCTTCATCATTGGAACACACCTGGACCAAGTGAGGGAGGCTGACAGAGAGGAGGAGATAGAGTCAGTCAGTTCGGATGTTCAATCTGAACTCTTAACAAAGCCATACAATAGATTCCTTCAGCCAGACCCCAGTGACCTGGCATTTTGGCCAATTGATAACACCCTTGCTGGCAAGCCACTGGATGAAGATTCAGAAGATTCAGAATACATCTGTGACCTCAAGTCGGAGGCAGTGGAGGGTGTGCATGATGCTGAGGTCACAGTTCCCCTCTCTTGGCTCATCTTGGAGCAGACGTTGAAGACCGTACCAGAAGCCAATTTCTTCCCTTACCGTCAGCTTTTCGATCTCTGTTCCAAGAGGAAGCTCGTACGCAGTGAAGAGGAGTTTAAAACCATGCTGTACATCTTCCACATTCTAGGTCTCTTCTTCTTCCCTCCTATTCTCAAGGATGCTCCTCTCAGGGATGACGAAGTCGTGTACACAAATCCTGATTTCTTATACAGGATGACATCAAAGCTGCTGAAGGAGTGTCGTTTTAGGGAAAGTCCCATTGCCAAGGAAACATGCCCACAACAGGGCGTCATCCAAGATTATCGAAAGCTGCTGTCAGTGATGGGAGTGAAAGAGAGCAGCAGAGAAAGCTTCCTCAATATGCTCCAAGACCTAAAAATCATAGTCAAAATCAAATCTGAAGACTTGATCCTGTTCCCTGCCGCCCTGCCTGCAACCAGCCAAGTATCCAGCAGTGAAGCTCCATCCTCTCCAGGTCCATTGCTCCTGTCCTTCACATCCTCCAGGCTGTTGAAGGTGTGCTACATCCCCACTGGATTCTTCCGTCTGCTTATTGCTGATCTTGCTGCCAACCTAACCTGGACCCTGGACCTGGACAAACTCTCTCACAACTTCGTTACGTTTGACGTTGGTACAGGTGTCCTTGGTCTCCTGGAGCGAGTGTCATTCATAGAGGTGACTTTCACACCCAGCGACAATTCTCTTCCCTCGTCATCCTCTTACAATGCCATGTACCAACAGCTCAAAGAAAGGGTTTTGTCCCTATGGTCCAATGTGTATGGACAGAAAGACGAATCCAGTGAACAGTGGGTCCACTGGGGGTTTCCTTGCGAGAGTCACCCAAAAGAACACCACACGCACATTGCCAAGTTTATCGGAGACCAAGGTGAATATGTGGGCAGTTGCCTTTATCCAACAGGAAAGTTTATTCAGCGTGTGCACAAAGAACAGCTTATGTGGTTTTTGAACTAACTAGTTCAGTACATTATTATCATTAACAGCATATAAAATATTTGTATCTTTTATTTAGTTTGTTTCAAATGCTTTATTTTGTATATGTACATATTTTGTACATGCATGAACATTGGCTGTATGTAATTGGCCTCACATTCATGCTGACCGGATTCACAATAGACAAAATGGAAACTGGTATCTACGACGCGTGTACGGGTATGTATATATACCGTATGTATAATATATCAGTTTCAATTTATTATTATAGTATAAGACTATCGTGCAATAACAATTAATATGGCTGCGTGATGACGTCTGGCTACGTAAGCTCGTACATGATCAGAATTTTGGTACACAAAATTAACGGGCGTGGGCGACATTCCGGGATGGCCGCTCGACAGGAAGAAGACGTTTATTTGCAAGTCAAGAAATACACCTTTCTTGGTGCTTCTGGGTGTCAAGATAGAGCCATAACCGACTTATTCCTTCAAAATCTCAAAGACAGCAGCGATGAAGAGGAAGACGAAGATTCGGTGAAATGGCTTAGAGTGGAGCGGCTGAAGAAAGACGGCGAGTGCATACTTCTTGAGAAGATATACGAACGACCACAGAATGTCCACACACACATGAAAGAGAAATGTGATGCTGAATGTAGCTTCCAGTACCTCATTGACGCTGAGGGTCTGATGAAGGAAGTGGATCCAAAATTACACGCATCCGCCCTGGTGACGGGGCTAGGAGCCTACATCATCGCGTTTTCGTTGGATTCCTTCGCAGAGGATGTTCCTGAGACGTCAAAGTTGGATTTGGTTCGAGAAATTTGCGATTCCGTCTGTGTTATCAAAGAGAGCGCTAGCAAAGTAGTGAATAAAAGTGCCCAGAAGCCTCAAATCATTCTGCTGGGTACGCACGAAGGTACCGTCGACCCTACCGAAGTAGAGCGTCGTCAAAAGGTAGCCAGCGATCTACTGAAGCAAGAGTTGCTCGGAGGTGAAGCCAGCTGCAACTTCGTATACCCACCAGAATCCGGGCCGATAGTTTGGGCCCATGATGTGTCGAATAATTCCTTGTTGGGTGTGTTGGACGAGAAAGTTGCCGAAGTGGAAGTCCCACTCCGCCATTCTTGGATTGAAGCATACGTGTCATCTGCTGATACATCGAAAGCAAAGAAGCTCAGCAAGCCTGTTTCCAAGGAACAATACAAGCGAAAGATCGAAAAAATTCTGAAGATGGAGGTTAAGATGACAGCAGAGGAGTTGGAAGAGCTGCTCCACGCATATCATGTTCTTGGCTGGATTGTCACTCACAAGGAAAGTGTGTTCAGCCAAGCTTATCTCTGTAAGGTCATCCGGTGTTTACCCAGCAAGAAAGGCAGAATCGACGATAAAAAAATTGGAATGATGCTTGCAGACAAGGGTCTCGCTGTGAAGTTTTTTGGAGAGCAATTCATTGTCCCTTCCATACTCACAAAGAACGTCGCCACTCCGCGGAGAAGTGCAGCCCCATTCTACCTAGCTCTTGTCAAAGGTCAGTGCGGTATCATTCCAATCTCAATCAGTGAATTCTGGAGGATGGTCAACACAGTTCTTGAAGTGAAACCCTGGGATAGTGACTCTCCCAACTACTGCAACTACATCAGTTTGCAGTATGGAGATACCTATTGCGTCCACGTATCCTTCGTTGGCGGAGTGATTGAAGTAGCTGTCGAGAAGCCCCTCCAGGTTGATGGACCACAGGCCAAGATTGTGAAAGTATTTGCTGAAAAGTGTCGAGAGATACAGAAATCCATATCAGATACTCTCATTCAAATTGTCGGCGAAGAAAGGGGCAAAGTGAAATGGGGATTCGCCTGTGAAGAGGACCACCCTATTGAGGACCCCAGCTCTCGATGTGTCAGCGTCACTGCCTGTGACACATTCAACCCCGACGAGTTTCGCTTTGTATGTCCACGCAACAGATGCCATAACCCAACCTTGACCCTCCGACACAAAGTGTGGTTTTTGAGAGAAATACATGAGAAGCATCAGGTACATGTGTGTGTGTGTGTGTGTGTGTGTGTGTGTGTGTGTGTGTGTGTGTGTGTGTGTGTGTGTGTGTGTTTGTGTGTGTGTGTGTTTGTGTGTGTGTGTGTGTGTGTGTGTGTGTGTGTGTGTGTGTGTGTGTGTGTGTGTGTGTGTGTGTTTGTGTGTGTGTGTTTGTGTGTGTTTGTGTGTGTGTACGTAGGTGTAGGTGTGTGTGTGTGTGTGTGTGTGTGTGTGTGTGTGTGTGTGTGTGTGTGTGTGTGTGTGTAGGTGTGTGTTTGACTGTGTGTGTGTGTGTGTGTGTGTGTGTGTGTGTGTGTGTGTGTGTGTGTGTGTACCGTACGTGTGTGTGTGTGTGTTGTGTGTGTGTGTGTGTGTGTGTGTGTGTGTACGTGTGTGTGTGTGTGTGTGTGTGTGTGTGTGTACGTGTGTGTGTGTGTGTGTGTGTGTGTGTGTGTGTGTGTGTGTGTGTGTGTGTGTGTGTGTGTGACACTGTGTGTGTGTGTGTGTGTGTGTGTGTGTGTGTGTGTGTGTGTGTGTGTGTGTGTGTGTGACACTGTGTGTGTGTGTGTGTGTGTGTGTGTGTGTGTGTGTGTGTGTGTGTGTGTGTGTACGCGTATATGAGTGTGGGTGTGGGTGGTGTGTTCCTGGCACACTTGTACATAATTCCCTTTATCTCTTGTATAGCTCCAGGAAGACAAAGATCATGGTGTGTATGTCATCCCTGACAAGCTGGACCAGTTCAACACTGGTATGTGCACCTATGTCTGTCTGTTTGGTGGCTCCCTGCTGATTTCTATCATCATTATTTGCCTCTTTAGATCCTGAATCAAAATATTGTCCTTTCACTCAAAGTTTGTGTATGCACACATCCTCACACACCCACACACGTGCACAAGTACACACACACACACACATACACACACACACACACACACACACACACACACACACACACACACACACACACACACATACACACACACACACACACACACACACACACACACACACACACACACACACACACACATGCACAAACTGAATGCCAACCAACCTTCCCTTATTAGATGCACGCCCATCTGATGCTGCTCTGATAGCAATCAAGCCTAACATTTCTAATTGGACAGATCTAGCTATCACACTTGGTGTGGACTCCCCTTTCGTCACACAATGCCATACTGACTATAAGGACCCCACCTTAGCCTACATGTGTGCTATGACAGTGTGGAGGAACGGGGATCGTGGTACCTGGGAGTATCTTCTTGAAGCAATTAAAACACCCTTTATTGGAGGTCCACGTGTGTCCGATGATATTGAAGCAAAGGCTAGAGAGAGAGATGACTGGACTATCTGATGGGTTTGTGCGTGTGTGTGTGTGTGCATGCGTGCGTGTGTGTGCATGTGTGTCTGTGTGTGTGTGTGTGTGTGTGTGTGTGTGTGTGTGTGTGTGTGTGTGTGTGTGTGTGTGTGTGTGTGTATGTTTGTGTGTGTACATGTGTTCTGCATATGTTTATATATGTGCATTCTTTCATTCCAAATGTGACTGTTCGCCCTGTTTTCTCATAGGTAACACATGGCAGACCTCTCAAAACTGTTCTATTCTCTTTTGCTTATTGCATGAACACCATTTTGTGCACGATACATGTGACGCTGTGTATTTTTCACTATTTTGTACAGTTACTTATTTGCGTACATTGTTGGAGTTCTTGCCTATTGTACGTACGCCATTGTACCTACACACAGTGCATGTATGGTGCTCCTCTGTTATTTGATGAGTTTTATACTCCACACTGTACGTATGCAATTGACCACAGATTTGTTAATAACTATTACTACTGTTATACTATTATAATTATTACTACTGTTATACTATTATAATTACTACTGTTGTATATAACATTATAACTATTACTACAACACGTTTGAGTGATCTCTACACATGTTAGAACTGCCCAAGATGACCCCTGAAGCCAAACTGTGTGCTCTAGAAGTTGTGAAGACCAGCAGTAAATTCAAAGTTGATCATGACACTCTCTTTGAAATCTGATTGGAAATTCTGAATTGTTCCAAGATGTTGGATAATTTCTACAACCTCAGCAGTAAATGTGCCTTCTCTAAACTAGATCCTTCACTCATTTGCAATGCTTCAGCTGATATATGTACATGGTATCATATTGAATCTCCTTCATTCGACATACCTTTGTTTTCCTAAAAGAGTAGGTACAAATACTTGGAATGTGGCCAATCCACACAAACCATCAGTGAACCATATTATATCCATCCCTTTTAAATCTGCTTCTACTACCTTCATTGCACTATTATAACTCATTACACATGTGTACCACCTTTGTAGAGTCCATACGACACACTACATAACACCAAGACACGTATGCATGTACATTCTTCTGGAGGTGTTTAAGACTTCATGATGACCATCAATGATTACGGAGAGCTCCATCACTGATAACCATGACCTCCCTAGTGTCCTTATGACACACGTACTATCACTAATATTCACACCTGTGCACCTTTCTGGAGGTACTACAGCAGAACTTGTAGCAACCATTGGGGTATTATTTTCTGTCAACAGTCATCACAGCCTCCCTGTTGTCCATGACACACTGTAACAGAAGTGCACACGCATGGAGACTCCTCTGGAGTTGTAAATACACCCGGTGGTGACCAACAGTAGGAGTTGTATTGCTGGCCACCACAGTCTCACCTGTGTCCGTAATAACACCAATGATCATGCATGTCCATCCTCTGGAGGTGCTGCAGACCTTGTGGTGACCAGTAATGGAAGTTGCATTGCTGATCACCACAGCCTACCCAGTTTCCACAATAACTACAATAGTCATGCTTTATATCTTAATCTGCTGGCAGTGGGGTGGATCGCAGACACACAGTTCACAGCTCAGATTCATTTTTATGGTCTCGTTTGACATTGAGTCTTTGCTGCATGGAGTGGTGTTCGTGCAACCTTTCTGATTTGAAGAAGCTCGAGGAGCTTACATCAAAGAACCTAAGAGCAGTACTATGACCACATGGTATGGAGTAGACTAGATGACGTCATTTTATGCCTATTTCGGACTCCGGATTTCCGCTTTACAGAGTTAGCGTTGTAGGCTAGTCTGGCTTGCTAGACTGTCCCACTAAACGCCGCAAGCGGCTAGTTTAGTCTACTCGAAGCTCTAACGCCTATGGTCTACTCGGACCTCATTTCCGGTGACAGTCGAAGGGCGTTTCGGATCCGGGCAGGAGGCGATGGTCTAACCTTGACTGGCTAGTCTATGGAGTGAGTCAACCCGAAGCTGAGGACTGAAGAACAACCACGATGTCGTTCCTTGTAGAGCTGGTGGAATACGCAGACCGCATGGAGAAACGAATGGCACTATCTTTGACAAGTGCTGTTGGTTATGTGTTCAACAAGTTGGAAATCTTGCAGTGACATACCCAATAGGAGTCAAACTACACTTCTAAAGCCGTTAGGTTTGTAACCATTACAAGCATTCCACAATCTGCTTTGGCATATGAATCTGTGCATGTCAGTACAGAAATAGGTATGTGATGAGACCAGACCCTTTCTCACTGGACAAAGTCCCAATTACAGTACTTTTACAATTGCTGCCAGAATGGGTCTGGACTATGCACAACTATACTAAGTATCCTGTGTAATTTATTACTAAAGAAGCTCAGTCACAACTGGTCACAGGAGATCCAGTGGCTGAATAGGTCACAAGTTGGATCTGAGACGATGTCATGCTTAATTTGTACTGATGTGTGGTTTTCAGGCAAAAGATTAGTCTGATAATCACCCTCCTCATGATATGGGAATCTCACACGGATATGTATATCAGGGAAGGATCCTGCCACCTCACTTGTAAGGGTTGGTTGGATAGTTCCAATTCCACAGTATTATGGCAAAGGGTGTGCATGTGAATGCAAGAGCCTCGCTTGAAAGCAGCCACATGATATACGTAATTAGGATAATGTTATGTTAGAACATTTGCATGTTTGTGGTGGTATGCGTTGAGAAACAGAATAGCTGCAGCTGGGTCTATGGTATTTTCTTGTCAAACTGCTGTGTGGGATTAGCTGTGGCTGTAATAGCTGGTGAAAATTATTGTACATAATGTGTATCAACAATTGACAATTGTGAGTGTTTTCAGCAGATGGACTGGAAAGTAGACTCTCACATGTCACGTTGACACACTGCACTAAGAACTTCTCCTTCACTAATCAATCCAGGCTTCGTAGCTATGTCATTGCACATGTTTAAACTTCATATCAGTTACTCCAATATTGCTAGTTGTCTGATACAGTGTTGTGTTGCAGAGAAGATCGAACCAAATGTTGGACCTGAATCACGATCGAGAAATGGCTCAGTAGAAGTCTGTGTGACTCTTGCACAATCAATCAAGGTGTTGAAAATTGATTGCCACAAACTCCATTGTAGTACAGTTCCTTGAGCAAACCTTGAACTAGCTACATATGTATGTAGCTGTTCATGATGTGTTTCTGTCCGTTATTCCTTGTTTACTTGCTCTAAAGTAACTGACTGGTTTTCATGAATACCCCCCCCCCCCATGTACATCATTGCTATGGTTATACCTCAGTTCACACACACACATGCACACACACACATGCACACACACACACACACGCGCGCGCGCACTTACATAAAACACGGAACTATATACTACAATCACGTGTCATCTGTCTTACTGCTTCCACAGGGTTGGGCCTGCCCCTGGGCTGCCTCTGCCAAGCTACCTACGAGTGTCCAAGGTGTGGGCATCCTGCCTCCGTGTGTGTGCATGCATGTTTGTGTGTGTGTGTGTGCGTGTGTGTGTATGCATTTATGTATACGTGTGTACATACATAAGTATGTACGTATGTATGTAACTGGGTGATTATGTAAGGGTATGTAAATGTGTACTATGTACAGTACGCATGCATTCATGTGTGTGTGGTGTGTACTCACATGTACATTGTTATCTGTACAAGTACATGTGAATTAGTGACTCCTTGTGCATAGCTTGGTAATATATACTGTCAGAAAATACAAGCTACATAGTTGTGATATTGTCAATGTTGACAGAGACAAACAGAGAAGATCTCAAAATCTGACAGTGACAGTAAGCTGATGAAGACAAATCCTCATCTGTAAGTAGCTCTATATCATATCTTGAAATGATGTGTTGAGCTGATACCTAACACTACACACAAAGTGTCTTATTAAGAGTTGAATGTGTTTGATATTCACAGTACATTGTACTCCCTGTCCCTCGAGGACACATTTGAACATTGCTATGTGTAGAATGACTGAGAAGGTGTCCTGACTTCATAGGTCCACTACAATTGTAACAACATAATAGCAGCTAGGCTGTAGTGTAGTGTAGCAGTGTGCAGAATTGTGTCCTCCACGTGAGTTTATACTACACTAACCTATTTTGTGTATGACATTGTGAATCAATGAAAAATTCCACACTTTCCAGCTTATGTGTTTGATTTGTAACTAATTTACTTACTCTGTACTAGGTAATGTGCTATATGGTCCTATTTTACAGGAGGAAGACTTCCGGTCACCTTCAATGGAGACAGGCAAGCACCTCTCACCTGCTGTACAAAAGTCAGGCATGACAGAAGCTTCTCTGAAGACTAGAGCTGCCACTATTTTGTCAGCCTCTTCCAAAGAGAAAGATCAGCAAGCCAACTGAGGTATTTTATCTGTACCACTTGTCAAATTGAACTGTTTTCTACACAACAAGGTGTTCACACAATCATCCATACACCTGTATATTATACCTATAAGTCCATATACCTATATATTAGCAAGGGAATGTACTACAGTCCAGCTTGCTTAGTAAGTACCAGATCTGTATTTCTTATCAGATGTACTTACTATCAGTACTGGTTGACATAGTGTACATGAGCTAGGGACTGAGTAAAGTGTACTCACTAACCAGGAGTGTGTACTAACCAGGATTGTGTACAAACCAGGAGTGTGTACTAACCCGGAGTGTGTACTAACCAGGAGTGTGTACTAACCAGGAGTGTGTACTAACCAGGAGTGTGTACTGACCAGGAGTGTGTACTAACCAGGAGTGTGTACTGACCAGGAGTGTGTACTGACCAGGAGTGTGTACTGACCAGGAGTGTGTACTGACCAGGAGTGTGTACTGACCAGGAGTGCGTACTAACCATGAGTGCGTACTAACCAGGAGTGTGTACTAACCAGGAGTGTGTACTAACCAGGAGTGTGTACTAACCAGGAGTGTGTACTAACCAGGAGTGTGTACTAACCAGGAGTGTGTACTAACCAGGAGTGTGTACTGACCAGGAGTGTGTACTGACCAGGAGTGTGTACTAACCAGGAGTGTGTACTAACCAGGAGTGTGTACTAACCAGGAGTGTGTACTAACCAGGAGTGTGTACTAACCAGGAGTGTGTACTAACCAGGAGTATGTACTAACCAGGAGTATGTACTAACCATGAGTGCGTACTAACCAGGAGTGCGTACTAACCAGGAGTGCGTACTAACCAGGAGTGCGTACTAACCAGGAGTGTGTGCTAACCAGGAGTGTGTACTGACCAGGAGTGTGTACTAACCAGGAGTGTGTACTAACCAGGAGTGTGTACTAACCAGGAGTGTGTACTGACCAGGAGTGTGTACTAACAAGGAGTGTGTACTAACCAGGAGTGTGTACTGACCAGGAGTGTGTGCTAACCAGAAGTGTGTACTAACCAGGAGTGTGTACTAACCATGAGTGTGTACTAACCAGGAGTATGTACTAACCAGGAGTGTGTACTAATCAGGAGTGTGTACTAATCAGGAGTGTGTACAAACCAGGAGTGTGTACTAACCAGGAGTGTGTACTGAACAGGAGTGTGTGCTAACCAGGAGTGTGTACTGACCAGGAGTGTGTACTGACCAGGAGTGTGTACAAACCAGGAGTGTGTACTAACCAGGAGTGTGTACTAACCATGAGTGTGTACTAACCAGGAGTATGTACTAACCAGGAGTGTGTACTAATCAGGAGTGTGTACTAATCAGGAGTGTGTACAAACCAGGAGTGTGTACTAACCAGGAGTGTGTACTGAACAGGAGTGTGTGCTAACCAGGAGTGTGTACTGACCAGGAGTGTGTACTGACCAGGAGTGTGTACTGACCTGGAGTGTGTACTAACCAGGAGTGTGTGCTAACCAGGAGTGTGTACTAACCAGGAGTGTGTACTAACCAGGAGTGTGTGCTAACCAGGAGTGTGTACTGACCAGGAGTGTGTACTGACCAGGAGTGTGTGCTAACCAGGAGTGTGTACTGACCAGGAGTGTGTACTGACCAGGAGTGTGTACTGACCAGGAGTGTGTATTGACCAGGAGTGTGTACTGACCAGGAGTGTGTACTAACCAGGAGTGTGTACTGACCAGGAGTGTGTACTGACCAGGAGTGTGTACTGAACAGGAGTGTGTACTAACCAGGAGTGTGTGCTAACCAGGAGTGTGTGTACTGACCAGGAGTGTGTACTGACCAGGAGTGTGTACTGACCAAGAGTGTGTGCTAACCAGGAGTGTGTACTGACCAGGAGTGTGTACTGACCAGGAGTGTGTACTGACCAGGAGTGTGTACTGACCAGGAGTGTGTACTGACCAGGAGTGTGCACTGACCAGGAATGTGTACTAACCATGAATGTGCACTGACCAGGGGTGTGCACTAATCAGGAGTGTGTACTAACCAGGAGTGTGTATTAACCAGGAGTGTGTATTAACCAGGAGTGTGTACTAACCAGGGGTGTGTACTGACCAGGAGTGTGTACTAACCAGGAGTGTGTGCTAACCAGGAGTGTGTACTAACCAGGAGTGTGTACTAACCAGGAGTATGTACTAACCAGGAGTATGTACTAACCATGAGTGCGTACTAACCAGGAGTGCGTACTAACCAGGAGTGCGTACTAACCAGGAGTGTGTACTAACCAGGAGTGTGTGCTAACCAGGAGTGTGTACTGACCAGGAGTGTGTACTAACCAGGAGTGTGTACTAACCAGGAGTGTGTACTAACCAGGAGTGTGTGCTAACCAGGAGTGTGTGCTAACCAGAAGTGTGTACTAACCATGAGTGTGTACTACCCAGGAGTGTGTACTAATCAGGAGTGTGTACTAATCAGGAGTGTGTACAAACCAGAAGTGTGTACTGAACAGGAGTGTGTACTAACCAGGAGTGTGTACTGACCAGGAGTGTGTACTGACCAGGAGTGTGTACTGACCAGGAGTGTGTACAAACCAGGAGTGTGTACTAACCAGGAGTGTGTACTAACCAGGAGTGTGTACTAACCAGGAGTGTGTACTAACCATGAGTGTGTACTAACCAGGAGTGTGTACTGACCAGGAGTGTGTACAAACCAGGAGTGTGTACTAATCAGGAGTGTGTACAAACCAGGAGTGTGTACTAACCAGGAGTGTGTACTGAACAGGAGTGTGTACTAACCAGGAGTGTGTACTGACCAGGAGTGTGTACTGACCAGGAGTGTGTACAAACCAGGAGTGTGTGCTAACCAGGAGTGTGTGCTAACCAGGAGTGTGTACTAACCAGGAGTGTGTACTAACCAGGAGTGTGTGCTAACCAGGAGTGTGTACTAACCAGGAGTGTGTACTGACCAGGAGTGTGTACTGACCAGGAGTGTGTACTGACCAGGAGTGTGTACTGACCAGGAGTGTGTACTAACCAGGAGTGTGTACTGACCTGGAGTGTGTACTGACCGGGAGTGTGTACTGACCGGGAGTGTGTACTAACCAGGAGTGTGTACTGACCAGGAGTGTGTACTGACCAGGAGTGTGTACTAACCAGGAGTGTGTACTAACCAGGAGTGTGTGCTAACCAGGAGTGTGTGTACTGACCAGGAGTGTGTACTGACCAGGAGTGTGTACTGACCAGGAGTGTGTACTGACCAGGAGTGTGTACTGAACAGGAGTGTGCACTGACCAGGAGTGTGCACTGACCAGGAGTGTGTACTAACCAGGAGTGTGTACTAACCAGGAGTGTGTACTAACCAGGAGTGTGTATTAACCAGGAGTGTGTACTAACCAGGGGTGTGTACTGACCAGGAGTGTGTACTAACCAGGAGTGTGTGCTAACCAGGAGTGTGTACTAACCAGGAGTGTGTACTAACCAGGAGTATGTACTAACCAGGAGTGCGTACTAACCAGGAGTGCGTACTAACCAGGAGTGCGTACTAACCAGGAGTGCGTACTAACCAGGAGTGCGTACTAACCAGGAGTGCGTACTAACCAGGAGTGCGTACTAACCAGGAGTGCGTACTAACCAGGAGTGCGTACTAACCAGGAGTGCGTACTAACCAGGAGTGTGTACTAACCAGGAGTGTGTACTAACAAGGAGTGTGTACTAACCAGGAGTGTGCACTGACCAGGAGTGTGTACTGACCAGGAGTGTGTACTGACCAGGAGTGTGTGCTAACCAGGAGTGTGTACTAACCAGGAGTGTGTACTAACCAGGAGTGTGTACTGACCAGGAGTGTGTACTGACCAGGAGTGTGTACTGACCAGGAGTGTGTACTGACCAGGAGTGTGTACTAACCAGGAGTGTGTACTGACCTGGAGTGTGTACTGACCGGGAGTGTGTACTGACCAGGAGTGTGTACTGACCTGGAGTGTGTACTGACCAGGAGTGTGTACTGACCAGGAGTGTGCACTGACCAGGAGTGTGTACTAACCAGGAGTGTGTACTAACCAGGAGTGTGTGCTAACCAGGAGTGTGTGTACTGACCAGGAGTGTGTACTGACCAGGAGTGTGTACTGACCAGGAGTGTGTACTGACCAGGAGTGTGTACTGACCAGGAGTGTGTACTGACCAGGAGTGTGTACTGACCAGGAGTGTGTACTGACCAGGAGTGTGTACTGACCAGGAGTGTGTACTGACCAGGAGTGTGCACTGACCAGGAGTGTGTACTAACCATGAGTGTGCACTGACCAGGGGTGTGTACTAACCAGGAGTGTGTACTAACCAGGAGTGTGTATTAACCAGGAGTGTGTACTAACCAGGAGTGTGTACTAACCAGGAGTGTGTACTAACCAGGAGTGTGTGCTAACCAGGAGTGTGTGCTAACCAGGAGTGTGTGCTAACCAGGAGTGTGTGCTAACCAGGAGTGTGTACTAAGCAGGAGTGTGTACTGACCAGGAGTGTGTGCTAACCAGGAGTGTGTGCTAACCAGGAGTGTGTGCTAACCAGGAGTGTGTACTAAGCAGGAGTGTGTACTAAGCAGGAGTGTGTACTGACCAGGAGTGTGTACTAACCGGGAGTGTGTACTAACCGGGAGTGTGTACTAACCAGGAGTGTGTACTAACCAGGAGTGTGTACTAACCCAGGAGTGTGTACTAAGCAAGTTGAATATTGCACAATCAGAAGTGACTGTTGCTGGGAGCACATTCCCCATTCCACCCCATTGGACATTCCCATAACAATGTAGATCAGCTGCTGGACTAGCAAATACACGAGTACACAATGTCATCTAATGTTAAGATTCTATCTCATTGCTTATTACGTGCAGTGCTGGTGTGTGTGGACATACTAGTACACAATGTTACCTGTGTATGTACAGTATATGCATTGACATAACAATGTCTTCCTTTGTACTATGTGCAGGGAGTATGGTCTATCATAGCCATACCTTGCTGCATGCTGCCTCCATTTTATTGTGGCAATGATCTGTACACAGTCACCAGATTGAAGTCATTGTGTTGACTGAATATCATATCTCCAAACAGGTTGGATTCTAGAAGATTAAGAAAACAGTTGATGTGACATCCAAATTGCAATTCAGCTCTATATATTATGTATTTATAGAGAAAGACCTAATTTCAGATTTATAGCGTACATGTTAAGTTTGTATTCTATTGTTACATGCATACAGTAGAAAATTATAATCCACATACTGTAATTATTATTAATAATATTTCATAGTGTTCCTATAAATTGCAATATTGATATAATGTATGTGCAATTTTGTTGCATGTTGTTTGGCTATATTATATATCGGCCATAAGGGGTTACATTTATTGTTGCATACACATAAATTAATTACTAATATTTGGGTCCTGTGCATCTACGGTTCAGTACCTCCCTTATTATACTATCCATGATTATACATTGCAGCCATTTTGTAATTGTTGCGAAAGGATCACATGCATGTGTTGTGGTTGGAGGGACACGTGAGTCCGTCACGTCACGTCAGCGCTGAATATAAAACGCGCTACGCATTCGATTTTGTAATTTTTTTCAAAGGAGCAGACTGGGAGTTGCTGCATTGCGCCTTTATTTCCGAATCGATCTACGTATACGGACTATTATAGTCATCGTTTAACGGATCGCCCACGGACGTCTTCAAGTTGCATCATCTCCACCTAGTGTATAGGTAAGTGTAAGGTAGAGAAAGGGTAATATTTCTGTAATGAATACTACTGTAGTTTGATAATGATTCACTGCCGCAGTGTAAACGTATACGAAAGAAACTTTCTCAAATTGACAGTTAAATACATGAAAGGTAATTATATCTCTTATTGATACATAAACCTTGTGCTGCAATTTCTGCAAAATTCACTGATGATGGTGTCGTAGAACGCTACAGTGAGATACGTATGTCTTCGTGAAAGGGATAACGTGTTATGGACGTATTTAGGTATACTCTACCTATTGACGCGTGTCCGAATGTTGAATCACCTATCTGAGTACAGAGATAGCACTGACATGAACTTGTATTAATAGCTCAATGCTAGACTGCCCAAGAACATCAATTCCAAGTTACCTCATGTTCTAAGTTAACCCACTTCACCCTACTAGCTGAGTGTTATCTGACAATAGTGAGTCTAGGACTATAATATTTATTTATTATTAGATTTGAGATTTCTGTATGTAAACAAGGGGAGCTCAATTCCATGGTGATGAATGTATTCATTGACACATCAGAGGTGATTTCCCTGGGATTGTACCTAATTAATGTTATGAATTTGTTTAGCAGTCCCACCCCAAGTATTCTTAATATGGGAATTTGACTGTGGTTGTCCACTTGTGGTTGATGTGTGTGTGTGTGTGTGTGTGTGTGTGTGTGTGTGTGTGTGTGTGTGTGTGTGTGTGTGTGTGCGTGTGTGTGTGTGTGTGTGTCATAGTATGTATGCATAATGCAGGACTATAATAAGGAGTTGTTTCCCGCTGAAAGCCAAAGTGCCCTAGTATCAAACTTCAACATGTGACTGATTCATAAATTCAAACTTTCAACCAGCTGTTAATACATAGGATCTGATATTGCTCTAGCAATTACTAGTTGATGGTCTACAATTAGTGTAATTCCTGGTTTCAATTTATCGTCATGTTACAGATCTTTCGTACATGATCGATGGCAGAGCGTGTGGTAACACAGTATGAAGAAGACCCAACACGTGTGGTGGACCTTGAGGTTTGTTGTGTGTATAATATATAGAACCCACATTTTTTGACCAGACCAACCAGAAAGAGTTAAACTAGCATGCATGGGCAATTGTCCGTGATAACACAGGTTAAGAATTATACAATAGTGACTGAAAGTAATGAATCAGATAACTGCATGTATCACGTACTGCCAGGTAGGTTGTGAGTGCATAAAAGTACTCGATAACATTTATTTTCCACTTTAATTGCTGCTAATTCACGAATGGCTTCTCAGCAATGTTTCTTCAACTGGTTCACAGCTACCATTTCAAATGATGGCATAAATTTGGCCCCTTTCTTTTGGAGGGTGAAGTAGTTTATTATGCATTTTATAGAGTATATGTCCTTGTACATGTACTTGTATGTGTACTTCACCTCTATATTGTTACCTGGTGGTGTCAGCACTGAATTTGCACACAGTTAACCTCGGGAGATCCACTGATATGGTCTCATCATCTTCCTAAAGCTGCTGGTCCATGTATGCTGCAGCCATTTCTTCAGTGATCTTTGAAGGCTGTTCAATATGAGTATTGCACGTACTAGAAGTCGTGGTTTTGTGACCAGCAAATTATAGGTCCATTAGCAAATTGTAGTTCGTGCTAATTCTACCTCTTACTTGTTTTCTGCTCCTTTTCACAAAAAAGCAATGACCCTTTCCTGACCATAGGACAGCAGTTTAGTAGGTATCTTCAACACATTTCTGGACTCCACTCAACCAGACGAAGCTAGGTAACCCTTCGGAATTAACCTCTTAATGTCCACATTTATTTGAAATCTTTAGGGCTTTCAGAGTGTTTACATGCAATAACTAAAGAACCTCTCCAGAGGTAGTTTAGTTATTATGTGGTATGTTGTGTCAATCAGTTGCTATTACTTTTGAAAGCGCACATTAATTTAGTTGAGCAATGATTAGTAGACATATTATGAATAGGAAATAACCCATTATCCACAATGCAACATCAAATAAAGTGTGCGTACCTCAGGGAAGGGTGCACATATCACAAATATGTGCACTGCTTTTCCCTTGAAGTCGCCCCTGCAACATACCACATGTGTATTTGTATTATACCATCTGCAGTATGTTGAGTTGATCTTTCAACGTTTACCCATGCATACTGGCAAATGAGCCATGATCTACAGTCTGACACTAACAATCTATGTATGTGTAGGCCTTTTGTTATACATGCCAATACATTCCTAATTTGGTTTGCCCTCTGCTGTTTGAGAAAGCCTCTATTCATGTCACCACTGACTCTTGACAATCCGATTCACACTTAAATGTTAGATCCATATTATTCTTGGTTGGAGAATGACCCATGTCTGACTACTATTACCAGCTCTGAACAAGCTATTGGTAATTGTATTGTATACAATAGAACATGCCTTATTATGCTCACCGCCCACAATAATGGAGTCAATGGTGGACGAGTTTGTGCAAATATATGTGCGTAGTAGTATAGGCAGCTGTGAGGGAATTGCGTTATTCTGCCATCTACTGCAATTGTAGCCTGACTTGAGGCTTTCTTGAAGGAACACCACTTGTCAACGACATAAAGTAGGACCCAACTGGTTGAAAGAGTGGCAAATTTCTTTGAAACCAAGGATATTTATTACACATTTGAAGTGAAGGTATTCGTAGACCTCACCATCGATCAAGTGCCAAGTACTAAGACTTACCATTGGTGGGGTAGGTGTAAAAACGCAATTCCCTTAGAGCTTCCTAAACTCCTCAATACATGTGTGTGAACTCGTTCACACACATGTATTGAGGAGTAACTGGTAGCATATTCCATATTAAATTTAACTGATAAAACTGACAACTGTGCCATGTGCTGCTCGTTCATCATTGACCCCAATGACCCCATTATTGTGGGCAGTGAACATACGTAAAATGCATACAGTCTATTACATTGATATTAACCTGCATATTACTTAATAAGTAAAAATATATAATTGTTGTGTTTTATGTACATGCAGAGTGATGGTATGGGGGTGAATGACCAGCAAGGGTTCCTTGGGAACAAAAGGAGGAGCCATCTTGGATCTGAATCTGGTGGATGTGTAGATATTGTGCCTCCTAAGAAAGCCTCTCACTTGAAGGAAAATTGCCCTTCCCAAAAGGTACATCATCACAAATGAATTAAACACAATACATGGTGATTTACATTCATTAAAATAACCTGTGTTCCTACTCATACATTATAGGAAAGTGGAGACAGACAAGGAACTAATGAGGAGGACTGCTGTAGTCAACTCCCACACTCACCGATACCATGTACTGAGGAGGTAAATACGTACGTATGTATTGGTTTACAGTTGTATTCAATGACATTACATTATGTTGGAATGAGATACTGTATATGTACATATATGCATTTGTGTGCTGGGGTGTGTGTGTGTGTGTGTGTGTGTGTGTGTGTGTGTGTGTGTGTTTGTGTGTTGTACATGATTTCATGCATATATCGTGTATAGTACACAGGTCTATATTCTTCTCAATTGCATTCTATCGTTCTCTCTCTGCTAACCTAAGCAACCGATTTGCCGCATCTTAAACATGTAATTTGAGTTGAAAAACACGTCGAGCTGTCACCCTTTGCTCTCGAAGTACTTGAGCGTCTCTTTTAGGCCCAGAAAAACCTTCACTGAAGTTTTTACGTTCATAGATGTTGTTGCGCTCGAATTCTAGTCCAATTTCTAATTCTTGGCATTTTGAAATCGGCCATCTTTATTCACACAATAAAAATTTTAATATAAATTCACTGTTGAAATTATGCTTAGGAGCTCATAGTATTATCTACATAATAATAATTTTTATACCAGAAGTCGAAATGAAAATAATATAGGGCTGCCTGTGGCAGACACCAAAAATGTCCTACAACTTCCCTATTATTCAGTAATGCAGTGGTATGAAAATGATATTGATTGTTCCTTTCTCTGCTAAATTTGAGAGATTCCCTGGTAGCATATTCCATATTAAATTTAGCTGATAAAACTGACAACTGTGCCATGTGCTGCTCGCTCACCATTGACCCCAGTGACCCCATTATTGTGGGCAGTGGACATAAAATGCATACAGTCTATTACATTGATATTAACCTGCATATTACTTAATAAGTAAAAATATATAATTGTTGTGTTTTGTGTACATGCAGAGTGATGGTATGGGGGTGAATGACCAGCAAGGGTTCCTTGGGAACAAAAAGAGGAGCCATCTTGGATCTGTGTCTGGTGGATGTGCAGAGATTGTGCCTCCTAAGAAAGCCTCTCACTTGAAGGAAAATTGCCCTCCCCAAAAGGTACATCATCACAAATGAATTAAACACAATACATGGTGATTTACATTCATTAAAATAACCTGTGTTCCTACTTGTACATCATAGGAAAGTGGAGACAGACAGGGAACTAATGAGGAGGACTGCTGTAGTCAACTCCCACACTCACCAATACCATGTACTGAGGAGGTAAATACGTACGTATGTATTGGTTTACAGTTGTATTCAATGACATTACATTATGTTGGAATGAGATACTGTATATGTACATACAGTACATGCCAAAGACTATTTACGCATTTCCGCGAAAATCGTTGCTTCCAATTGCAGATTATCCGCGTTATTTGTCCGCACGAGTCCGCGGTAAAGTATGCGGACATACTTTCCGCGGATAAATTTCGTATATTGTACGTACGTATGTTAGTTTGCGTATGTACGTAAGTAAGTAAACATTAAAGGGGAGAGATCGAAACACGAGATTGAAAATCTACTACCTTCCGCGACGAACAGTGTATTACAGGATGTAGGAAATCGTTTATCTACATTTAACGCATTTCTTATTTTACCTTCGGTTCGTGTACAATATTAAGACTTATTATTAATATCTTAGCTTGTTGTCTGAATAAAAGTTTTCTCACTCATTATGTCGACGATCGCGAAGTAGTTTGAAGAGTTACGTATGTAGGTACTGTACACACGTACGTATCATAATACAAACCACGTACATTCACGCTGCAATAATAATACGTACGTACGTACTCGTACGCGCTGATATCCGCGGACACCTGTAATGACTTCCGCGGACACCTGTAACAACTTCCGCATAAAGCTGTAAAATACATTCTGCAGGCATACACGGAAATGCGTACATAGTCTTTGGCATGTACTGTATATGCATTTGTGTGTGTGTGTGTGTTTGTGTGTTGTACATGATTTCATGCATATATCGTGTATAGTACACAGGTCTATATTCTTCTCAATTGCATTCTATCGTTCTCTCTCTGCTAACCTAAGCAACCGATTTGCCGCATCTTAAACATGTAATTTGAGTTGAAAAACACGTCGAGCTGTCACCCTTTGCACTCGAAGTACTTGAGTGTCTCTTTTAGGCCCAGAAAAACCTTCGCTGAAGTTTTTACATTCATAGATGTTGTTGCGCTCGCATTCTAGCCCAATTTCTAATTCTTGGCATTTTGAAATCGGCCATCTTTATTCACATAATAAAAATTTTAATATAAATTCACTGTTGAAATTATGCTTAGGAGCTCATAGTATTATCTACATAATAATAATTTTTATACCCAAGTCGAAATGAAAATAATATAGGGCTGCCTGTGGCAGACACCAAAAATGTCCTACAACTTCCCTATTATTCAGTAATGCAGTGGTATGAAAATGATATTGATTGTTCCTTTCTCTGCTAAATTTGAGAGATTCCCTGGTAGCATATTCCATATTAAATTTAGCTGATAAAACTGACAACTGTGCCATGTGCTGCTCGCTCACCATTGACCCCAGTGACCCCATTATTGTGGGCAGTGGACATAAAATGCATACAGTCTATTACATTGATATTAACCTGCATATTACTTAATAAGCATTTTCGCAGGTATGTATGTCATCTCTTGTGACCTGTACAGACTGGTGGAGATATGTAGTATCCTTTAATTATGGTCCTTGCTGTACAGAGAATATGACTCCAATCAATTTATTTTTTGGGGTGTGTAGAATGGAGACCAAGAGGTACCTCATGGTGATCTAACTGGACAAGCTCTCCCACAATCTCATCCTCGGTTTATACAACCAAAGCCAGTCCCAAACATACCTGATGATGATGTCCATGATTGTGTGAGTAATGCAACCGCACTGCTTAATATATGATAGTATGACATCACTGTATCATTTCATTGTGTCTTGTAGTGGTCAATGAATCCAGACAAGGTTCCATCTGACAGTGAACCAATGTCTGAGGCTTATAGGAAGAGTCTCTATGCTGTGCGACCAGAATTTGAGGAGAAGGTTTTAGTGAATAACATCTTATCAAAAGTACACATGGATGCTGGAGGCTTTCTGAATGACCACGAGGAGGAAGAAGTGACGGCATGCTCTACAAACCGTGAAAAAATGCGTGTATTGCTCAAAACTCTAAGAACCAAAAAGAATAAAGATTTCGTGACTTTCTGTGAAGTTTTGGAATCATCAGGCTATCAGCACTTTGCAACAAAATTGAAAAAAGCAGCTGGGATCAACTGTAAGCCACCCAAAGGTATGGCATTGGATGGTTAGTTTGAACATGATGGTGCAGTGATGTGAATATTTTTTTGGTTTTGTTCTTCTCAAGATCCTGGACCAGAAGCAACCCACAAAATCTTGAAAGAAAAGAAGGTTGCTTACTCCTTGCATCCTGTCATTGAGAAGCTGAAAGCACCCTTTTGCACTGTTGTGAGTGAATTCCGGAAGCAGGTACGCCCTCTCTCAGATGACCTGTATGATGATGTGGTAACATTATGCCAAACCACAATGGCTGCCAAAGCACATGTCAGCAGATTACCTGATGTACCCAGCCACCGCAAGGGCTTTATCGATCATATGATAAAACATACCACGTTCTTCGATATTCAGCTGATCCACGAAGTTGCCAACCTCCTCCAGCAGCCAACCCTCACAAAAGCCGTTGTGAGGTATGAAGCTGCCCTTGAGCCCCTTATGAGGACCACCATTGCTGGGCTGACTGACAGGTGTGAAGTGATGCCCATCAACCAGGATTCCCCCAAGGGCACATGCCGGCTAGTGCTGAAGTTCCCTGATGATGCTAATGTCAAGGATCTATATGAAGCCAAGGATTACCTGGAGAAGGTCCTCCACATACCAGATGCCAAGCTGATGGCATTTGACTTCGGGTGTATTTTCGCCTATTTTAAAATCACCTGCACACCCAACACCTTGAAGGACCTTCCCAAAAGGTTCACCAAGCATTCCGATCAACTGCAGGCTATGGGGATCAGTGGAGCATTCCTCATCGACCACTGGGCCTGGAGTGCTGACAGTGATGATGTGTGGTACACCGATGATGAAGTGAGATAATCAGAATACATGAAATGTCACATGATACAGTGAATTCTTATTAATCTGCGGCCACTTTATTCACTAAATATTACCGGTACTAATCTAAATTACAATAATTATTAATGTATATTTTATCCAATGAATTCATCATAATTTTGAAAATAAATTGCAGCAGATTAATAAGTATTCAGTGTATTGAGTGGAATACTTCACCACAAACAATTCCATCTCATTGATGGTTTCAGAATGATATTTCTGTATAGTAAATTGACTGATCCACTTGCAGGTAGCATTATAATTGTTGTGTTTTGTGTACATGCAGAGTGATGGTATGGAGGTGAATGACCAGCAAGGGTTCCTTGGGAACAAAAGGAGGAGCCATCTTGGATCTGAATCTGGTGGATGTGTAGATATTGTGCCTCCTAAGAAAGCCTCTCACTTGAAGGAAAATTGCCCTTCCCAAAAGGTACATCATCACAAATGAATTAAACACAATACATGGTGATTTACATTCATTAAAATAACCTGTGTTCCTACTCATACATCATAGGAAAGTGGAGACAGACAGGGAACTAATGAGGAGGACTGCTGTAGTCAACTCCCACACTCACCGATACCATGTACTGAGGAGGTAAATACGTACGTATGTATTGGTTTACAGTTGTATTCAATGACATTACATTATGTTGGAATGAGATATATACTGTATATGTACATATATGCATTTGTGTGTGTGTGTGTGTTTGTGTGTTGTACATGATTTCATGCATATATTGTGTATAGTACACAGGTCTATGTTCTTCTCAATTGCATTCTATCGTTCTCTCTCTGCTAACCTAAGCAACCGATTTGCCGCATCTTAAACATGTAATTTGAGTTGAAAAACACGTCGAGCTGTCATCCTTTGCACTCGAAGTACTTGAGCGTCTCTTTTAGGCCCAGAAAAACCTTCGCTGAAGTTTTTACGTTCATAGATGTTGTTGCGCTCGAATTCTAGTCCAATTTCTAATTCTTGGCATTTTGAAATCGGCCATCTTTATTCACACAATAAAAATTTTAATATAAATTCACTGTTGAAATTATGCTTAGGAGCTCATAGTATTATCTACATAATAATAATTTTTATACCCAAGTCGAAATGAAAATAATATAGGGCTGCCTGTGGCAGACACCAAAAATGTCCTACAACTTCCCTATTATTCAGTAATGTAGTGGTATGAAAATGATATTGATTGTTCCTTTGACATGACCATGTATTACGTATATTCATTAGCTATCAGGCGCAAGGCCATTCATCTTTTGTTTTGAGCGAGTGTACCACGTGGCGAGTTGGCCAGTGAGTCTTTGAGACAAGTGATAAGCAGTGATGGTGTGATCTACGATTTCGTTGCCCAAAGTGGCAGATTTGAGGAGTTTGCGAGCCGAGCGTTACATATATCCATTCCCGAATATAAAAATGTGAACTGTTCATTCGTGGAATATTAGTCCCATGAAAATTACGGGGAGTACCATATACAGTTGAAACCTCATAAACCTTAAGCAAGTACTTTGAGTTAAAACCTTGCATGGAGGTGCCATCCCACCTCAACCCTCCCGCAATCGAATTACTTCAATCTTCATTTCAGGTTTGAAAGAACCTTTGTTGTAGACAATACATCCAGCGAAGCATGTAGAATATTTACCAGCTAGTCTCTGTGTCCTGTTTCATTGTTACTCCATTGTGTGCTTACATTTTCCTCACACTTATCATCCTTTATAGACAAATATGGTGGGGAAGATAGAGCAACCGGGGTACCTGAAAATGGAGATTATGGACGCAGATAACTTTCTTGGTAGGTTTGTACTCTGTTCCTACAGTATAACGGACATTGTTGTTGCAAAGGATGACCGTTCAATGGGATGATAGTCCAATTAGATGACATCCCAATGTGATGATGGTACAATGCGATGGTAGTCTAATATGATGATAGTCCAGTACTTGTGATACGAAACTATCAATTTACATCACGTCTATTAGATGACTATTCGGTCTAATAAAGTGGGAGTGGTTCCTGGTTAGGCCCACTCAGCTACTTCCAGTGATTAAGTAATTAATCAATCAGCCGATCCAGGGGAAGTTGACAAAGATGACTCTTCCAGATAGCAACCTGCACCAAATAAGTGACCAAGACTGACACAATCACCACCGTCTGATGGTTCAGTGTTGCCCTGTCTTGTGTCATGACTGTGATGGTTTAGGTGTTCGTCACACTTGACAAAATTGAATTTTTGATAATTACAGACAGCATTCACAGACATTGTGACACATGTGTTCA
The DNA here is from genome assembly GCA_964020155.1 of Chondrilla cf. caribensis. Classification (NCBI taxonomy): domain Eukaryota; kingdom Metazoa; phylum Porifera; class Demospongiae; order Chondrillida; family Chondrillidae; genus Chondrilla; species Chondrilla cf. caribensis. Next base: position 446,890 of record OZ026557.1, on the reverse strand, counting down.
AACATAGCCTGCTAATTGGGTAGGTGTGTAGAATTGAACAGACCCACTGCTAGTGTGAGGTTCACTTAGGCCCACCCCAATACACCATCCCCTATGACCCAATACCGTGGCATGTCAGACCATACGTGTACAGTATATGTAGTCAATTAATTGTCTTCAATGCTGCACCTCTTCCATTTGAACTCCAGTCATGTGTACTACATAGTTCTATGCGATGCTATTTGGTCTATAGACTGCGATAGTATGTAGATACAATAGACAGTAACTTGGAATGGGTATCTCTCCACGCTGTTAATCTTAACTGTGGACAAGTGTCTTTTACCATTGAATCACCTGATAATCGAGGTATTAATTGTGGTTGACTGGTTTATGGCTGTCAGTATAGCTCCATCTCCTAATGTTCTACAGTCTACACCGAACTACTGTTGTATGTTTGTGGTTGGAGTGGAAGTTTAACTCCAACAATTACTGGTCTTGTTCTGTAGACCATGCACCATCTGATGAAGGTCTCTTCAAAGTATTGCAGGAGTTTCCTTATTGGGTAACTTATGTTCTTCCACTGGGTCTGGAGCCTCAGCAAGTGGACTATTTCTGTCGCCAGCTACGAGGAGACAAGGGAGTACTAGCCCTCAGACACTGGAGGGACGGTCACTGTGGAGAGGACCAACCTGGTACATGGAGGTTCCTTCTGAAGGTCATTGGAGATAATATAGGACCTGTTCCTGCTGCAGACCTGGAGAAGAGAGTCTCTCATAATAGCAACTGGACACTACCAGTAGGTTGATTTGGAGAGTTGTAGCCTGCTTTACCCCTCCCCCTCTGCTAACAACTTGTTTGTCTCAACCCCTCTACTAACTGCTTTTATCCCCACCCCTCCTCTAACAGCTTGTTAGCCCCTCCCCCTTTGACTAACAGCTTGTTAGCCTCACCCCCTCCACTAACAGCGTGTTAGCCTCTCCCCTCGGCTAACAGCCTGTTAGCCCTTCCCCATTCACTACAGCTTGTTAGCCCCACCCCCTCCACTAACAGATGGTTATCCCCTCCCCTTCCGCTAACAGCTTGTTAGCTCCACCCCCTCCACTAACACCCTGTTAGCCCTTCCCCATTCACTAACAGCCTGTTAGCCCCTCCCCCTCTGCTAACAGCTTATTAGCCCCTCCCCCTTCACTAACAGATGGTTATCCCCTCCCCTTCACTAACAGTTTTTAGCTCCTCCTCCTCCACCACCAGCTGGTTAGCCCCACCCCCTCCACTATCAGTTTGTGCCCAACTCACCTTTACATACAGCCTATTTGCTTCTCCTCTGCTAGAAGCCTGTGTATCTACTGTAACTCTTAAAGACACAATTAGGTACATTGAATATGTATTGTATCTTTTGCAGGACACTGTTCCTCCTGGTGACTGTCACTGTTTCACCGGTATGAAGTCCTCACCTACAAAGTTCAATGTAAGTGTACACCTTACGTATGATATATATGTGTGTACATTTCATAGCAGTCTCATCCTAGCTTAGCAAAATATCCATGCGTTCTTTGATTGAAAGAGATTTCTGCTAAAGCTTAGGAGCTGCCATATTTCGCACTAAGCTATAAAAGTCACACTTTGGACCAGGAATTTATTCGTGATATCAGAATATTTGTATAGTATCCAGTTTTATGTCATCCGAATATTTTATGCAAACAAAATCAAGGCTACAGGAATCATTGGTGATGAATAATATTCCATCTTATGCGTATTCGTGTGAAGTGGTCATCCCAAATTAGCTACTCTGAAGCAATCACAAAAGATTGATTCTGCACTTAGTCTAGTCTAAGCAGAAGTACTCAAGAAGAACTCTGAGTTGGAAAGGAAATACAATTGAAGTACAATTACAATACTATTTAATTGCAAACATCCTATATTGCCATCTCAAATTAGGTACTCTAAAACAATCATGAAAGATTGATTCTGCACTAGTCTAAGCAGAAGTACTCAAGAAAAACTCTGAGTTGGAAAGGAAATCACAATTATTGATCACTGTTAACTACTGGTGTCTTTTGACATTTCATTTTTCACTTTCAACCAGTTCATCCACTGGTAGTTATACCCCATTTACACTGGCCAGGTTTAACCAGTGTAAACGGCGTTTCCGGCCAACCACAACCTGGCTGGCCAATCTGGCCGTGCATGGTCACCCTCTGCAAACCTGGCTAGCCTGGCTGGCCAAGTTGTTTTTGGCAAGTGTAAACATAAAGTAATCACAAATTATGCTTCAGAACGTGCAAATTCCCACTTTTTCATTACTTGGTTGACATTATGCATTACTAGGCTACCCCACACCTGTACAGTAGAACTAGGTCACCCCACACCTGTACAGTGGAACTAGATACCCCCACACCTCTACAGTGGAACTAGGTCACCCCATACCTGTACCGTGGAGCTAGGTCACCCCATACCAGTACAGTGGAACTAGGTCACCCCACACCTGTACAGTGGAACTAGGTCACCCCACACCTGTACAGTGGAACTAGGTCACCCCACACCTGTACAGTGGAACTAGGTCACCCCACACCTGTACAGTGGAACTAGGTCACCCCACACCTGTACAGTGGAACTAGGTCACCTCACACCTGTACAGTGGAACTAGGTCACCCCACACCTGTACAGTGGAACTAGGTCACCTCACACCTGTACAGTGGAACTAGGTCACCCCACACCTGTACAGTGGAACTAGGTCACCTCACACCTGTACAGTGGAACTAGGTCACCCCACACCTGTACAGTAGAACTAGGTCACCCCACACCTGTACAGTGGAACTAGGTCACCCCACACCTGTACAGTGGAACTAGGTCACCCCACACCTGTACAGGGGGACCGTATTCAATCCTCAGTTCCTAAACCTCTCATCCAACCCAGCCCACCCTTTCCAGTGTCCTAACACACATGTACATACTGTAGTGTGTATTCTCTAACCCTAACCCTGTTTGACCCTCCCCCTCTACTAGCATCCTGTTTATCCCTCCTCCTCCATTAACAGTTTGTTTGCCCCACCCCTCTACTAACAGCTTGTTTGCCCCTCCCCCTCTACTAACATCCTGTATGCCCCTCCCCCTCCACTAAAAGCCTGTTTGCCCCTCCCCTCTACCAGCAGCCTGTTTGCCCCTCCCCCTCTATTACAAACCTGTTTGACTCTCCCCTTCACTAACAGCCTGTTTGCCCCTCCCCCTCTACTAACAGATTTTATGTCCCTCCCCCTCCAGTAACAGCTTGCTTCCTCCCTCTATTACCAACCTGTTTGCCCCTGCTCCTCCACTAAAAGCTTGTTTGCTACTCCCCCTCCACTACCAACCTGTTTGCCCCTCCTCTTTGGAATGTTTGCCTTCCTTCAAGAGCTCACCACGTGAGCATATCCAACCATGCTGTCCTTCCTCGTCTCCCCTATTTTATGTCATCAATATCGGTAGACAGAGTAGCCCAGCCCCACCCTGGGAGGCTGACCGCCGATCACCTATCCATTCATGCAACCCAGATCTGGATCCAGATACATATACGGTACATACACAAGGTGAACGATCACCAACAACTTGCTCAGGCTCACCCCATGATGGTTATTACCCATGTAATGCAGTGAAAACTCGTTAATCTGCTGCAATTTGTTTTCAAAGAATATGATGGTTTAACGAGTTTGGCAGATTAACTGGATATTCGTTATTACTTGTACATTATATTGGTACTGGGAAATTGTGCTGATTAAAAGGTTTGGCGGATAAAGCGGTGGTGGATTAATGAGAATTCACTGTAATATAATTTCACTGTTGCGGTAATATATATGTATATACAATATCCATTCTAACTATTCGTCACTCTTAGGTTTTAACAGGGCAGCCATTTCCTAGCTCTATTTTATATTCTGAACCTGACAAATTTCCAGTGCTCTAATATTTTGTCACTCACATGTAGCAATCTAACATTTTGTCATAAAAGTCCATCCCTCCCCATTCTCAGTCTGCAATATTGTCTCCTAGTTCCACCATGCCAATAATAGTACCAATATGAAGTAAGGCACCCGTGGTATTTCACGTGGTAGGTGACTACAAACGTCGTTTTTTTCCATAGTAGCCAGGGTTGGTCATGCTTGTTGTGTATCTTGGCAACAAGCGAACTCTCCTACAGTTGATGTCTAGATGTCCTGATAGATGTGATAACACTGAACAGCTGTCCTGACCATCAGTGTTGAAGAAGCCATTTTGCGCCCTCAATTCAAACTTGCTCTAAAACGTCCTCAACATTGTAATAATTCATCAAAACATTCTATGTTTTCGTCTGCGTCATCCATGTTGTTTTTGTTTATTCTCATGACATTGAATGACGAAACAAAATTTTGCTGCTTAACGAGAGACATATTTTTGAGCAGCTATGGTATATATCGAGCATTACATGCCAGAAGTCAAAATGGAAATAATACAGGTGGTCCCTAAAACATTCCTACGTCATACTTATAATACAATTGAAGTACAATTACAATACTATTTAATTGCAAACATCCTATATTGCCATCTCAAATTAGGTACTCTAAAACAATCATGAAAGATTGATTCTGCACTAGTCTAAGCAGAAGTACTCAAGAAAAACTCTGAGTTGGAAAGGAAATCACAATTATTGATCACTGTTAACTACTGGTGTCTTTTGACATTTCATTTTAAATTTCACTTTCAATCAGTTCATCCACTAGTAGTTAGTCGTCATGACTTGTTTGACATTTTGCATTTCTTTGTGTGAAGGGCTAATATTGTTTAATTGGAGTGTCTTGTAATGTCTCTTGGTTACTGCTTGTCATTTATTGGTTCACATTTCAAGTTATCTGCTGGTGGTAAAAACTCATTAGACTTACATTTACTGTTAATTGCTACCTCTTTGGTCTATACTATAGGAATGTATATCTAAGCTGAAGGAGTTTTACTTGGAGGACAGTGTCATACAAGACGACCTCCTTGAGATGAATCCAGAGCTTAAGTACCTTCCTCTCTCCTATGTCAAAGTGAAAAAAAAAACTGATGAAAAGGAGAAAGAAAGACTCAGAGACCCTGTGCCTGTGAAATACGAACCTGTAGAATACGATGATATCATCAGTTCGGTAGCTGGCGGACAAAAGTGTGTTCTACTTCAAGGTGGTCCAGGCAGTGGGAAGTCGACCACACTGCGCAAGATTTGCCACGATTTTGCCAAAAGTAACCTCCCTCCCGAAATCAAAGTGGTAGTTCGTGTCATTCTGGGAGAGCTAGAAGAGGGGTCCAAACCAAAGATGGAAGACCTGATGCAAACCTGCATTTCAGAAAAGAGGAGTGATCTCATTGAGGAGATTACATACTTCGCACAAGAGCACCACGGAGAAGGGGTTCTGTTCCTTTTCGATGGTTTTGATGGCCTTGCCAGAGACCTACAGAAGAGGTCCCTTGTTGTGGACATACTCAAGGGCAAAGCGTATCCAAGGTCATCTTACATCATCACCTCTCGCCCATCAACCACAGCACAGCTACCTCCACAAGCAGTCCATCAAATGGATCATGTTGAAACGCAGGGATTCACCGAGGATGAGATGGAGCAGTTCATCCAGCAGTGGTTCCAGACAAGACCTGACACAGGGAAGAAGGTCATCGAAACCATCATCGATAATTCCAAGTTACGTGACATGTGCCGCAACCCACTGACCGTCCTCATTGCTTGTACCATAGCAAGCGAGGAGCAGATGTTGCCAGACAGGATGACAGTTCTCCTCAAGTGTTTGATGTGCCTTTTAGGAAATAGCTATTTGAAGAAGAAGGGCCAAGACCCATCAATTGTGCAATGGGAGGACCTGGAGGAGCAGTGTTCGTCTTTCAAGGAGATAGCTGACCTCGCACTCCATGGATTTCTCAAAGGTCAGTTCGTTTTCACTGATCATGATTCCAGTCTTCCCTATTGCCCCTCTAAATTGGACCACATGGGTCTCTTCAAAGTCACCTCGCAGAAGAAAAGTGGCGTAGTCGTGAAATATTATCAATTCTTCCATTCTATTGTTCAAGATTTTATGTCAGCTTGTGCCTTGTCTCTGACATCTTCAGACAATCAGACAGCCTTCTGGGGAGAGCATCTCAAGATAGGTCCAATTATTGATACAGAAGACGGAGGGGATCGTAATCTCTCTCTCTTCGCTGATCAACGCCTTGAAGCCGTTTTCCAATTCTATGCTGGTCTCACAAGCCTACGTGATGCTGGTATCCAACAGCTCCTGTTCAACATGGTGGATACGGGCAAAGGACTGGTATTGGACCGCCACTCTGTTGCCAGTCAACTCATTATTGCTGCCTATGAAAGCCAAAATGAGGAAATTACTGAACGCCTATTCTCGCTCTACAAGCCATCTTTGATAGTAAGAGCCTTGGAACAACCACAAGCAGTAGAGTGGTGTCTGCGACAATCATCCTTTTCATTATTGTCTCTGAATGATGTGGTGAGTTATTCCGGTCGTATGTGATACATGACATGGGTTGTTTGGAGGGATCCTGACTAACTCTGATGAAACCTGTAAACCAACCACTCACCTTTACTGACACACTTTATTCAGTCTCCTACCTTTGTTAGCTCGCACAATGTTTTCAGCTATTGTTGTACCATATTGAAGAATTTGAGTGTCTACTCATTATATATGTATACTGGTATATTTTCGTTATAGCGGGACAAATCATTGAAGGTCATAAAACAGGTTTTCAACACTAGCAAGGAAAGATTGGAAGAAGTTGATTGGACAACTGGTGAGTTCAATTGGTACTGGTATTTTGAGTATTAATCCATGCTGGTTACATTCTGTTTACAGGTGAGCATGGTGGAGAATTTGCTTTGGAAGCAATTGCTAAATGTACTAAACTTAAGGTTTTGATACTCAAAGGCAAGTGGAATGAATTCTCTTCTAAGTCTTTTCTGAATGTACTCACCAAGTCAACATCTCTTCAAAGTCTGTCCCTTAGAAGAGTCCAGTTATTAGATATGGTGAGTTATCGGGAAATTGGTAAAATGTGGAACCTTCTGACTATAATTCAATGTGCTACACATGCAGGACGTTGAGACCATTGTTGGTGATATCAGCAGAGCTATTGTGCAACTCATTGACAAGAACCTTTCTGATGTGACGTTGGAGGAGTGCTGTGACGAACTCACTAGAGGAGTGGTTGACGGAGTGAAAGGCTTAGACCACAAATGTAGCTTAACAATTTCAGGTGAGATTTTTGACTGAAATCTTGGCCGGAAATGACATATTGACAGTGGGCTAGTTACGTATGTTAAAAGGTTTACTTTACACAGTATACTAGCAACTAACTGTCATGGGGGCAAGCCCAAGCAAGTTGTAGGTGCTTGTTTACCATGATTGTACAATCAGCACACAGGGTAGCCCTATAGTTTTATTGCACTATACTGAGGCTGGATGCAGATGTGACTGTCAAACCCAGGTTCTTTGCATGCAAAGTCAAATAATGTAGGAATGGCACAGAAGACATTTTTGCTAGGAGAAAATAAACGGCTGTTCTATAAACAGAGGTTGAATAGATGTAAATCTGGATGTTTTGATGGTTAAATAGAAAGCTTTGGTTGTATATTTACTTTTCTCTGTGGATTAAAGCAAATACTAGTGCTGTACTAACAAGTCCTAAGTCCAAAGTTTCCCTATACCGATGACACTGAGTACATACGGTTACTATGGTTGTGAGCCTTTTTAATGTATACATTGATCATTTATTTATTTTTTGCTTATTCTCCCACTATTGTAGCTCCCTCTCAAAAGACCCAGTTAGGTCCCTCCTGGATGACCCAGTACATGAAGGCCATAGAGAGACAAGGCTCAGTGTCTCTGAACATCATCCGATGTGTTCTTGTTGGTCCTCCAAAGGTGGGGAAGTCTTGTCTAAAGCATCTCCTTTTCCACAATGAACCAAAGGAAGTGACTACAAGTACTCCTGTACTGGAATCTCCCGAGGTTGTCACCTTCACTCCCAAGCTATACATAAGCCGCCAGGGATCATCATCCATGTGGCAGCCTATCAATGCCGATGAAATGGGTAAAATGGTCAAGAAGTGGACCACAGCAGAGCAGTACAATTTCAAGACCCAAGAGACACATTCCACCATGATAACCAAAGTAAATCAGGGTGAAGCCGTTAGCAGGACAACCAAGGCGCAGAAAACCAAATCTGCCCAGAAATCTACCTTGACCAGCAGAGATACTGTTACAGAATCTGATCCAATGCAAAACAAAATAACAGCCTTCAATCCCCAGCCAGCTAATCTGAGTGAATTGCCATCCTCTTTCTCTCGTGGTACTGCAACAGAGAAGACAAGTGCACAATCAACAGCTTTGCAATCAGCCCACGATGATCTTCAACTTGATCTTGAAAGGGGTAATTTGTCATATGCTTTGGATCAGGGGGAACTCACTCTAATCCATGTTCTCGATTCTGGAGGTCAACCTGCCTTCCAAGACACTCTTCCTCTCCTCATAGGTACTCCGTGTACCTACGTCGCTGTCTTCAATGCTTCGGTGGACCTGGACCAGCCAGTGGACATCACCTATCGTGCACAAGATGGGAGTGAGACCAAACTGGACCAGCAGCTCAGTCAGAAGGATATGATGCTTCGTACCTTCTCCAGTGTCCACACCATGGAGTACAAGTGCCACGAGGGGATCCAACAGATCCTTCAAGATGGATCCACTCTACCACACAGTCGTATTGCTGTGGTTGGCACTCACAAGGAGATGCTGGAGACCCTACCCAATGGAGATGATCTCAAAACGAAGATAACCACTTTTCTAGGAGGCATGGAAGAGTCTAAGCCTTATCATCTACTCCATGACCAAGGTGGCAATCCTTACTTTCTGATCGACAATCTGCAAAAAAATGATCACGACTACATCAACTCACTCCGAAAGACCCTCTCATCCGAAGAATGTGCTTTGCCCTTAAACATTCCTCTGATGTGGTTGATGGTGGAACTTACGACACAAAGGATGGATCGGAAGTTCATTCGTTACAATGAATTAAAGCGGTTCTGTCTCGAAAAGAAGTACATCAATAAAGAGGATACAAATTCTCAGTTCCACTCTCTTCTCATGCTCCTCCACAATCTTGGATTCTACGCCTTCTATGACCTTGAAGGTATCTCCAAAGCTGACAACTGGGTGTGTACAGATGCTGCCACTCTGTACAGGGAAGTATCAAAGCTACTGGTCGTCCAGTATAAGGATACTTACACAAAGAAACCTACTCGTGAGTTTAGGAGAACAGGGATTATTGAAGACAAAAATGTTGCAGAACTTTTCAATGAAATCGAGATCGACCCAGAAATAGATCACCACTGGTTCCTCAATGTTCTCCATCGAATCGGGATTGCAACAAAAGTAGCTCTGGAGGAATGCCAGCAGTATTTCATCCCGCTTGTTCTGCCCTTCAACCGTGCTGACCTACCGAAGAAGACCAGTGTGTCTACGCTCTGTTTTACACTGGTGTTTTCTGACCAGTCAGGACCGTTTTGCAAGCAAGCAGAGTGTAACCTCCCTCGAGGGATTTTCCCTTATTTAGTTGTACACCTAGCTGACCAACATCACAAGGTGTCAGGGAATGAAATGTGGCAGATAGATCCGTACCAAAGTGATCGTACGCATATCATGTTCGATTGTACAACATTAGTCATTTGCCTTATTGAAGAAGCTGATCACATGGAGCTTGCCATTATGTTGAATGAAAATTATTTCCCCTCAACTATGGGATTAGAGGAGATGCAAGGAAAACTCCATTCGCTTTGCAGGGACATTCGCCAAACTGTAACTACAGCTATCAACAGCACCTGTGAACGGATGTTTGGCAGGCAGTTTACAGGAAGAGCCGAAGTTCAAAGCGGGTTTCTGTGCCCCTGTGGAGAGGGTGGTCCTCACCTCGCATTCGTGTCAACAGGATCAGCTCAGTGCTCCATTAGAAAGACCCTGTTGTCAAGAAAGCTGAGTTCTCAAGAGAAGATCTGGTTCTCACCTGTAGAGAGTGGGGTTAAGGTGTGTGTGTGTGTGTGTGTGTGTGTGTGTGTGTGTGTGTGTGTGTGTGTGTGTGTGTGTGTGTGTGTGTGTGTGTGTTGTGTGTGTGTGTGTGTGTTTGTGTGTGTGTGTGTGTGTGTGTGTGTGTGTGTGTGTGTGTGTGTGTGTGTGTGTGTGTGTGTGTGTGTGTGTGTGTGTGTGGAGGGGGGTGGTTGGGTGGGTATGTGTGGGTGTGTGTGGGGGTGTGGGTGTGGGTGTGGGTGGGTTGTTAGTAAACTTTATATTGTATGCTGATCAAGAACTTTTTCGTCCTTTAGTTCTCCCTGTTTGAAGATTTCAGTGTTAAATTTTGGATCATGGAGGAGATTTCTGACACTAAGCCATCCAGGGATGGTAAGTACAGTGCAGCTTCCCAGCATGGACCAATTACAGGAACAGGTACACACACGTGCACGCACGCATGCACACATACATACACATACGCACACTGAAGCACACAAAGTGAGTTGTTGTGTGTACTAAAGTATACACCTGCAAACTGCCTTGCTATATCAGATACGTACAGTGGAACCTCTATAAAAGGACCCTCCCAATAAAGGACACTATAGAAATTACCTCCCTACAAAGGACACCTTCTAAGGCACCAAAAATAGATTTCCTATAGTGCAAATACATTTTTTACCTCTCAAGAGTGACAACCTCTCTACAGTGTCCCAATTTGTCCTTTATAGAGAGGTTCCACTGTAGACTAGTTTGCATATGCACACACAAACCAATGACTGTACAGCAAGTACACACGTCATACACTTGCACACACACACACACACACACACACACACACACACACACACACACACACACACACACACACACACACACACACACACACACACACACACAACACACACACACACACACAACACAACACACACACACACACACACACACACACACACACACACACACACACACACACACACACACACACACACACACACACACACACACACACACACACACACACACACACACACACACACACACACACACACACGACCTTCTTGTACTATATAAGCTTCCAATACACAGACCATCCACCGTCAGATGCTGGATTGCAGGGAGTGGTCAACATGTTACCTGATAGTTGGAATTCTTTGGCTATTTCATTGGGAGTTTCTCTTGAAAACGTTACAGCTTTCAGTAAGAAAGATTTAGGTCAGTCGGTAGGACCTGTATGGTATATATGGAGACATTGTACACACACAGTACTATAGTTATGCTATAATATTCATTGTAAACACACAGTACTATAGTTATAACCATATTGTACTCAATTGTACACAGACCAGTGCTGTCATTGTACTGTAACAATGCACACACATGTCCATTTCACACTGCACAATGTAGGATTGACTCTTGTCCACTGTTCTCTGTGCACAGGTGGATTGCTGGCACTGCAGTATTGGAGAGATGGTAAGAGTGGAAAGGGCTATGACACCACCTGGACCTTCCTCTTAAAAAAGGTATCTGAAAATAATGGTTCCAATGTAGCGGATGATTTGAAGAAAGACGCAATGAAGAACTATCCATCTTGGTGGAAACTAGGTCAGAAGCCATGTTGTTGTGAACACTATTAAGCCTGTCCATGTACAGTGTTCACTGGTTGAACTCCCCTCCTCTCTCGGGAAGCACTTGTGTGTAGCATCCGTACATGTGCCTGTTGTAAACACCTCCACAACATCCTCTCTCCTCAGTATATCTCTACTCCATGACACCCTTTGTAGCATTCTTCCTCCACAGCACACCCTCTCCACAGCAGGCCGTCTCCACAGCAGGCCGTCTCCACAGCACACCCTCTCCACAGCACACCCTCTCCACAGCACACCCTCTCCACAACACACCCTCTCCATAGCACACCCTCTCCACAACACACCCTCTCCACAGCACACCCTCTCCACATCACACCCTCTCCACACCCTTTCCACAGCACACCCTCTCCACAGCACACCCTCTCTACAACATAATCTCTCCACAGCACACCCTCTCCACAACACACCCTCCCACATCACACCCTCTCCACAACACACCCTCCCACATCACACCCTCTCCACAACACACCCTCCCACAGCACACCCACAACACTCATCTCCACATCACCACCTACATACATACATTCATAGAATCTATAACTCATGCAGCCTCCCTCAGTGTTGTTGAAGCATCACATCTTTCTCCTTGTCAGCATCTTCACTGCTACAATCTCTCATAAATGCTACACTTCATAAAGGTTGTGTTTCCACAGCTCACCGCAATGATCCCTGTATTTCATCTGCAGGTTCCGCTAACTGAAGTGAACCTCACCTCCTGTTGGCTCCATTCTGACTTTCCTTTGTCTCACTAAAAACCTTTTGCTCATTGTCTCAATTGTATCATTCACAACACACTTGACCCTTCCTTTGATTTTCATGTTGGTTATTATGTACAATATGTTTCAATTATTACAAATTAATTAGAATTATATTTTATAAGCAATTATTACTAACATATTATTAATATATATGTGAATTAATCTGCAGTTGATGTGACGTGCTTGCATCCATTAGTACGTATGTATACACACAGTACATGTGAAGTACATCTGTTATAGTACACACAGTACATGTGAGGTGCATCCGTTATAGTACACACAGTAGATGTGAGGTGCATGAGGTGCATCTCTCAGTATAATATTATAGTGTGTTCTATTATTAACATACCCACCATGGATTAATTCAATTACATGTGTGTGTATGTATATGTACTGCACATAGTAATATGTACTATATAATATCTTGATTTCACAGAGGTATAGATATATACCAAACATTAATATAATAATTTATAACAGATTTCATTGTATAAAGTGTAGTAATTACAGTTAATGGATTGGTGAAATACTCAAAAATAATATATAAAAATACAACAAATCCAATCAATTTCATTAGACAAAATAATATTCTCAGAATTATTCTAAAACACTTGTACTCTGTAGCCCTCTCCTTCGCTGACTAAGATATTTCCATCAAAAGACACAGCAAGACCTTTGGGTTCTCTGAACTCCCCCAGCCTGTTGCCATGGCTACCAAAGGTTTTCAGAAGCCTCCCCCTGGGGTTGAACACAGCGACACAATTGCTAGCGCTGCTGGCACACAACACGTAGCCTTCTACCGTGGCTATCAATTGACGTGGTTGGAGCACTTCGTTGTGGCCAAAAGCCTTCACAAACTCCCCTTTCTGTGTGAATATCTGAATACGATTATTCTCGGTGTCTCCAATGGCAACATTTCCATTGGGGAGGAAGGCAATTCCCGAAGGGAGGTTAAATCTGCCACACTCATCACCGTCCCGCCCAAATGTTCTCCGTACACTCGAACCATCAGGAGAGAAGATTACAATACGATGGTTGCCAGCATCAGATACAAATATCTCTCCCGATTGACTCACGGCCACATCCCACGGGTGGTGTAGAACTCCCTTCCCGATCGACACGACACTACCATCCGGTTTGAACAGGTCCACGACATGACTGTGGGAAACAAACACTTGACCGTCGTCATCCACTGAAACTGTGCGTGGGCGTGAGATCCGTCCTCGGCACTGTGGGACATCACCGAGAAGTTCCATCCGCTTGGTCAAAACGTGGATTGTATCTCGATTGTTGTCCACCACAAAAATCTCCCCCCTGGACGACACGGCCACTCTTGCGAATCCCCCCACCACCCTGGTGAGCCCCTGGTAGACTGGGAGTGGTAGTGTACCTCGGGCAACACCGAGTGACTCTACACTGGGGATGACAAGGAGGGTGAATTTGAAAGGACTCGAATTCACATGACGACCGTCCAACATCACATCCAGTTCACAGATTCCCGTGTAAAACTTCTTGAATTTCACCAAACAGGTCCCATCAACTGTAACCACATTGCCTTTGATGGTGGGGGAACAGGTCGAAGTGGATCTCAAAAAAGCCGTCACATGTCCATCAAGCTCTGTCACTTCTCTAGAGCCTTGCGCGTGAACTTGAAGCACTAAATCGAGGTCGGCCATCTTGTGCACCAAGCCAGCCAAGTGTGGCATCACTACGCATTGAGAGGGGTCAGGTCCGAGGTCAATTTCACCCAACTTTGACAGCTTTTCAAGGAGAGATTCAACCTCATTTCCAAATTGAATCTTCAGTGTATTGGACTGAGCTGGAGGCACAACGGTTTGGAAGCATCGAGAATGGAGATGTGTAGCGTGCAGATCTACAATCTTCCTCAATGCTAGGAGTTCTTCGGTACTTCCAAGGTCCTCAAAAAAGCGCAGAAAAGTGCTGCTACAATGTAGAGTTGACAGACACAAGCGTAGATCCTCGATGGCTCTATCCAGGACACTTGTTTGCACTACTGTAGCGTGGGCAATCTCTTGTAACACACGGACTCGACGTTCGTTCAGCGCTTCACTAAGACGAGTGAACAGCTCTTCTGTAGCTGCAATGGCATTGTCGGCTGATTGGTTGATCTCCTCCTGCCTGTCTTCGAGATTGGAAACTTGCTGTAAGCATTTCGATTCCCAATTCAACGCTGCAGCCTTGGAAACCTTCACAGCGTTCAATAGGGGAGGAATTTTGTACGTTTTGAGGAACTTGGGCTTGTGCTCTGTGTGCCCTTCCACAATACAGACCTGGCAGACTGTGACATCACAGGTTTCACAGTAGAATTCACGGGATTTCCCCTCATGGTAGCGACACTTGGCGACTTCATATTCCTTCATGAAAGTTTCGGAAATTTTACTTCCTTCATCGTAATAATTGCTAGATTTGCCAACCATACGGACTTTATGCCCTTCACAAATGTCCAACAAGTTATGTGCATCCAAACACTTTGAACAAAAGAACTTTTGACAGTTCAGGCAATATGCCACGGCTGATACATCTTCTCCGTCCTTCACATGTCGCTTACTCCCACAGTAAGAGATCTCCCCGGAGTCAATGGCATTGAGCAAGAGGCATCCCTCGGTGAGACGCTGCAATGGTGCATTCGAAACAATCTTGTCACTTGTGCACACTAGGTTCTCGCATTCTGTCCTGACACACTTGACAACACCATCGTTGTTGGTGACTCTCGAGAGACACTTCTCACACACAGAGTGTAGGCAGGGCAGAAGTTGAGGGTTGCAAACATCCTCACGGCACAAAACACACTGACGGAACGCAGGATCAAGAATCACTACATGGGTGTGAAACAAACAAACAAACAACATAAGAGAGGAAAACAACATCAAAGTACAAACAAATAGCCATAGACACATCAACTGTATAGGATCAAAAATCACTACATGGGTGCAAAACAAACAAACAAACAAAATAAAAGAGGCAAATAACATTGAAGTACAAACAAACAGCCATAGACACATCAATTGTATATTGTTTGCTGGGTGAATAGTTGAGATACAGTTCGACCTCTCCACGACAAAATAACCCTTGGTCCCCAAACTCACCCGCTGTTACAACCAGCTTGATGCTGTAACCAGTACAATCACCGTGTATGTGGGTGGATACACCAGCGATTACAAATACATGTTGGTATGAAGAAAATGTCAATATAATGACAGCGATGTTGTGAAGAGGTCTGACTGTATACTAGTGTATGGGAGCACTACCAAAGGTGATGTTGTAAAGAGGTCTGACTGTATACTAGTGTATGGGAGCACTACCAAGGGTGATGTTGTAAAGAGACATGACTGTAATCTATTGGAAGCCTAAAGTTGGTATGAAATTTTAATCCAACACACGCTACCTCGTTCTGTTCATTTATTAGCAGCGGTATTGTGAACGCTTGTGTATTGACCAGATCGACACCAGTGCAAGGGCGGGTGGGATATGCGGGGATATGGTGCGAGTAGGAGACTAGAGGTTGCTATGATTGGACACGCACAACTAACTAGGAATCGATACCAATAGCAGGTTGAGCGTAGTACAGAGATTCTATTGTTCGAGGGTGGTAGTTTGGAGTGTCTATG
This sequence comes from Chondrilla cf. caribensis, assembly GCA_964020155.1. Lineage (NCBI taxonomy): Eukaryota > Metazoa > Porifera > Demospongiae > Chondrillida > Chondrillidae > Chondrilla > Chondrilla cf. caribensis. The sequence goes on along the minus strand of OZ026557.1, from coordinate 430,820 downwards.
GTGGAACATGAATGGACGCGTGGGTAGCGGAAACTCACTTTCAGAGAAAGTTTTGTTTTCAGCAGCAAACGTTTGACAAACTGACAGGCCTCTTTTGACACTCTCCTTGGTGGCGTCCTCGGACTTCAACTTCTTCAGTTCCTCCCTATCGACAGAGTCCACCTTTATTGATTTCGCCATGTTAATTGGTACAATGTGTACAGGAGATACTTGAGTCACGTGATTCTACGTCACTTTGTAGCACTTAGTCTCGCGTAGCCAGAAAGTATACTTCCTGTTCCACGTGTTTACAAGGGGACAACCCGATTTGCAATAATCTATACCTTACATGTACATCTTAGTTCTACATACAAATGCAAAATTAATTTTATAATTTAATACAATTAATAATTTTTACATTCACATTTGAATTATTAATTAATAATTATGTCTGGGAATTATATAAACTTTGTCTTAATAGATGTCTTTTCCACTCGGGAAGGGATGCGAATTTTGTGGACAACTCATCTCTGTCCCTGGTCCCCACGATAACATCCCTCCTCACTATGGGCACCTTCCTGTGAAGCACCACTGGATGATGCTGAGGTTTGGAGGAAACCAAGCATGAATGAAGGGGTCCAAATGAACCATGTGTGTGTGTGTGCGTGTGTGTGTGTGTGTGTGTGTACATGCGTGCATACGTGTGTGTGTGTGTGTGTGTGTGTGTGTGTGTGTGTGTGTGTGTGTGTGTGTGTGTGCGTGTGTGAGTGAGTGTGTGCATGCATGTGTTTGTGTGCGCGTGCATGTACGTAGGTTCAAAACGAATTTTCTGAGTAGAGAT
>OZ026557.1:382500-425000 GCA_964020155.1 Chondrilla cf. caribensis | reverse complement strand
TCAAACCAGCTGCACTCAATGCCACACTGCAACATTCTTGGGCTTCTTAACACTATTATTATCATAAAACTAATCAAATTACAATCAGCGTTATAAGGACGCTTCACAGACAAACGAACATCGTTGAAAAACAGTTCTTACTTTTTCAATCAGGAACTTCAGACAGTCCAATCTTCCCTCCTGAGCAGCAAAGTAAGCTGGGGTCGCTCCATTGTCCGATCGCACATCCACAGCTCTTGAAGAGAGAGAAATGAGATTATTCATTAACTATAATACACTCCCTATACTCTGCTGGTAATGATATTCATTGACATCACTCCTGAAGTACTGACAGTACTGTAGCTACAAACATTGACAAGTATGCAGTAGGCCTTGTGTACTGGACAAGCTAAGCTATTCACTCCTCAGACCAATTATTACGCCAAGGTTGTAGACAATGTGTCTGTCGTGATGCAAAGTTTTGATGCTGACAACGACAACAAACAAAATGGCGGACAACACACCAACACACAGTTTCGTATGCCATATATACGATTTGTATAGTTTATTGTAGCGACATGCATCTGCTTGAGATAAAAGAGGGTCTTCCGTGCGTGTGTGATTGTAGGACATGAGATCTAGAGTAAACTTACGTTCGATCGCGCTCAACTATCCATTTCAGACAATTCAAACTGCCCTTCGCTGCAGCTAAATGAACGGATGTAGTGCCATTTTGTGCTTTGTCAAGAGGATTGCAGAATTCAGACTCCACCAGCCATGAAACAATGGAAAGATGCCCGAATCGAGCAGCCAAGTGGAGCGGTGTGGCCTCGCAGAAATCACGCATGTTCGGGTAGCATCCGCCCGTGTTGATTAGCCACTTGAGGCACTCGAGTTGACCAGTTGCAGCTGCGTCGTGCATCGGAGTAGCGCCGTTGTTGGCTGCCTTGTTGGGATCCAAACCTCGCTGTCCGACTAGCCATATTAAACACTCCAGTTTCCCTGCTCTTACGGCATAGTGGATCCCGGAAGCACCAAATTTATCCAAACAAACTTTCAGATTGCCTTCGCGGGACAATTCCTCCAATAAGGGTATGTTTCCTTTGCTGCATGCTCCAAGAACCCGTGTCGTGAACATGTCATTTGTGTCTTGTTCTCGATAGAGAAAGAGGGCGGGAACTGCCACACAGAGTTGCCACGCCCCCGTTGAATTCCCGTGGGAATCGTCGACGTTTACGTACGTTTCGTTTCGATATTCACGCAGCAATAGGGCGTGGTCCGTTTTATTTGGGAAGATGGCTAGTGTCAGAAGACGCCCGCATTCGGCCAAGCTGGCAGGGGTGAAGTACGACCTGTACCACCCCAACCTACCCACCTTGAGAAGGATGGATATGGACACTGTTGGACACAAGCTACCCACCGAACACTGCAGAACAACCACGCTCACTAGCAGAGGTTCGCGTGGGACTGTTTATTCCGTCCGTATTGAAATATGTTGCCATACCATGGGTATTATGGTAATCTGTTATCTTACTGTAGCTGACTTTGATAGTTGCAGAACGGTAAACTTCACTTGGGTGGAGAGTGATAGGAGAAGAAGGGTTCACTCTTTGGTGTGTGTGTGTGTGTGTGTGTGTGTGTGTGTGTGTGTGTGTGTGTACGTGTGAGCATGTGTGTAAGTTGAGTTTTCCATCAATTCTTTTTCAGAATTATCTCACCACTGAAACAAAGGAAGTCTTGAATAATTCCAAACCAGTGGACCTCCAGTAAGAGCACATGTAGATCCATCCCACATCTCTACATGATATCTACAATTTCCTTGAGCCTCAACAACACTTGGTCTAATATTCTCTATCACAAGATTGAGTGTTTTGACCTAGTGGTCCCCTTCAGCATGAGCTCGGGGTCGAAATGCTCAATACCAGGCTCATGACCCAAGGTTTAGTGTTAAGTGTTGTTGAGGGCCGACTGGAAGTACTTTATCCATTATGAGTGCAACAAATCCACCCTTTCAAATTCACCACACCATAAAACCTACCTCCTTGTGGTTTTGTCTATGGTGTTATATGCACACTAATAACTAATATATCAACACTATCGTAGTCACATTGTTGTGTCTATGTTGTCTAATTTTTACACCAGCCTCAGTTTTGAATCGCAACATTTCCATATTATGGGTAGTGGATGTCTGCATATGTACAGCCACTAGCTTGTATCCCTGACCCTATTCTACTATTCTGCAGTGAGTACACACGTGTGTGGAAGGAGACATTGCAGAAATTGAGTAATTTTCAAGCAGAAAAGGAAAATAATGCAGAAACACGGAATGAAGGACATCTCAGTATGTGTGTATGTGTGTGTGTGTGTGTGGTGTGGTGTGTGTGTGTGTGTGTGTGTGTGTGTGTGTGTGTGTGTGTGTGTGTGTGTGTGTGTGTGTGTGTGTGTGTGTGTGTGTGTATGCGGGCATATACAACCTGCGTACATGTATAATATGTGATCTTTGTACTGTATATTTTGACTATTGTACATGTACAACTGGGTTTGTCTGTACGAACAATGTCATGTGTTATTGGCTATGGCCTCTTACCCTCTTGCTACAGATGTTGAATATAATGGTTATACCGGCAGGCTGGATCGGCCCGGTTTCCCCAAGTCATGGGAGGTGAGATGTGTCGTGTTGTGATGAACGGTCACACCTGGGTCATCCAGCATTCCTCCGTGGTTCACAGTCATGACCCCACTCTGTCCTCAAGGCCCAGAAATGCAATGTTCCGAGAATTACATCAGATACATTATTCCTTCCTAAAAAATAGTGGACCTTATTGCATAAATATCCAAATCTTGTGATGTGACTGTTTGTTTTCCAGGAGGTGCATATGTACATAGGTGTGTGTCAGGCTGAATTCGTACAGTTCCAACATGTATTTGCATCACTTACGTACATACTCCACCTTTCTTCCTGATCTCTCACAGCTCTTCTCTCGACATCGTGAGCAGTTTCTGAAGCCAAGACCTGCCACTGCAACTCTGTCTCGTCTTTACTGACAGTTTCGTTGTCATCAAACGGCTGATGGTATCATCACCATCTACTGGAGACTTTAATTTGGCCCCTTAAATGTCAATTTTATGTACACAGTCTAACTGGTAGTATACACACCTGTAAACAATATCTGTGTATGTCTGTATACTTAGTGTACAGACTTAAGTTAAATATAAGTTATATAATAATTATTACTATTATAGTTTTCCTTTTTGTTTTGTGTTTGTTTATTTCTATTTGTTCATAAGCATTATACAAGTAGGTTTTGTTTTGATATTGAGTTGGTGGTCAAGGATATCACTGAAATCGTATTTGAGCACAAGTTGAAGTCAGCTAGTTAGTCAGGGTAGCAATGATACCACTGAGTGACTCTAGACAGATTTAGATGCTTAGAGCCTAGATTTAAAGAAGAGCAATAAATCCTCATATATCCAACCATTTCATTTAATATCGATAAATTTGGGCCACTACACTGTTTTTGGAGACATCAATCATTATTTCAATCTTACAACAATAATGTCAATTGGTGTTAGATAGATAATGACGTATATGTATACAAACGTTCATAACCTAGGACACAGGATTGACTCAGTGAAAGTGCGTGATCATGGAAAAACAGAATAAATTGATTTACACATGAGCCAATACACTGACCTGGCATGGCAAAGGTGGCGAGATTAACAGATGCACAAAAAACAAAAAAAGAGAAAAACAAGGATAGATGGAATAAACAATATAGGATGATAATTACCGAGCGTTAGCGAGGTTAATTGTTTCCGGTCCATAGCGAGTCGAAAGTTGGTCGCCCACGCATCTAATTGCTTTTCGTCGGGACACTCGCAGAATTATGGCCCATTAGCACTTTCTTTGTGCGCAAATTCCTCGAGTTCACAACCGGCTGGTCGCGATCCGTCCCTCCCGTCGGAAGGGGGCACGGACGCGTCACAGACGGAGGTAGAAGACTTTCGTCGAGATCGGCAGCAGTGGCCGAGATACGGACAAGAATGACACTCACGTTTCTTTGACTCAGGGGCTGGGTGTTCCGGGTGGGGCGCCGTCGGGAAGCTTAAAACGATCAACAGGAAGGCTGTCAAAGTTTTTACGTACAGAATTTCGATTCCTCATTGCGCCGAAAGGGGGTTCCTCAATTCGTCGTTCGGGAGCTCGAATTGGTCAGCCATGGTGACGTCCATCTTGGCAGACATTTGTACATGACGTGGCAATTACTATACGTAATCGAAAAGATGGCTAATCTACGGGTTTCAGGCTATTGCTCACTTACCTTTCCCTCGTTGTAGAGACGAGTGGTTCTCATATGAAAAGACGTCAGCCCAGAGGGCTTGCGATCAGGTGAAATGAACCGACCTAATGGCTATATGGACTGATGACATCCGCATAGCGTCATACTCGTTCTGTAGTAGAGCATGCATAGATAGGGGTAGGGTTAGATCTTGGATCCTATTCTGAACCAAATATTATAGGTCAAAAAAGGACCCCAGACCTAACCCCAATCCTAACTCTACCTACTACCACAAACCCAACATCATCAATCCATATGACCAGTGTCCGTTAACTTCTTTTTACCTGATCCCTAAATATTTTTGTCCTCATTGTGAGATGTTTGCTCTTGCTAAGCACTTTACAGTGTTGTGCAACAGCTGTAGCTCTTGGTATGACATCAAATATATAAATATGTCTGAACATACGTACCACACCTTAACAAACAAACAATAATACACTGAACACACTTCAATCAACCACAATAGAAACACAAACACAGTTGATGCAATATGAGAGACAAGCTGTCTCAGAACAATTACAAATGGAATCATGCATGCATCCAGTTCAGTACATGCATCAGTGGAACTAATTTCTTTGCACGAGTTGTCGAGACATGGCCATGCATCATGTTACAAAACGTGCAACAAGATGTAACTGTGACAAAAGTTCTCTAAAATAGCTAGTACTCCCAAAGAAACAATATAGACATGGATTGGTACCAGATGCTTACAAGATTTGACTCACAAATTGGAGAAACGTTATGTGGCGAGCATTACCACTTAATATAAACAATTATACAAAAGCAAGGTGGTCAATGTGGATATAAAGGTCATGTATAGCGGTAAACGTATCACAACATGTGCGGTCACTATACTTGATAAACTATCACCAAACATGAATAATTTACCCATATTCTACATTTTTGCAACAAACAGCAAAATAGCATGCAACTTTTCAAAGAATTAACCAGTATGAAACTATAGTGTTACAGCCAATTACAAATGTTATCAAACGCTCAAACCTGCCAGTGCCACTTGACCTTTTTCCCAGCAGTCTCCATCATTCTACCATTGCTGACCTCCCACATGAAGATATACACACAGGAGACTCTTAACTTCTATCTAAGCCATTCACCTTGACATACAGAAGTACACTATAATTGGAGTGCATCATGAAATTTAACTATTATCTTATAATACACACAACAGGCGTACTTTGCCTGTTTCATTCAAGTTGATCTAATTCTTTTTATTCCTGTTATGATTCAATCTATATATATCATTTGAATTTCAAAACAATTATAGATTTTACTGATCAGGAATACTACCCACAGTGTGCGGAGTATTCCTGTGACAATTCAATCTATCCAATGTGATCTCATGATCAATTTTAAAAACAAAAATATATATTAATACAGCAAAATACGGACGTATTCTACTTCACGTAGCGAGGTCCTGAACCACGTTCACAACTAGTAAACAACACAAAAAATGAAAAACAACAACACGGAATAATTAGAGATTATACATACGAATGCAATCAGTACAGTTGACATTGTTAAAGTCATGTCACAGTCTCACTACTCTATTATCACTGTATTATCATTATTAGTAAAATTATTACCGAGCGTTAGCGAGGTTAATTGTTTCCGGTCCATAGCGAGTCGAAAGTTGGTCGCCCACGCATCTAATTGCTTTTCGTCGGGACACTCGCAGAATTATGGCCCATTTGCACTTTCTTTGTGCGCAAATTCCACGAGTTCACAACCGGCTGGTCGCGATCCGTCCCTCCCGTCGGAAGGGGGCACGGACGCGTCACACACGGAGGTGGAAGACTTTCGTCGAGATCGGCAGCAGTTGTCGAGAGACGGACAAGAATGACACTCACGTTTCTTTGACTCAGGGGCTGGGTGTTCCGGGTCGGGCGCCGTCTGTAAGCTTAAAACGATCATCAGGAAGGCTGTCAAAGTTTTTACGTACAGAATTTCGATTCCTCATTGCGCCGAAAGGGGGTTCGTCGATTCGTCGTTCGGGAGCTCGAATTGGTCAGCCATGGTGACGTCCATCTTGGCAGACATTTGTACATGACGTGGCAATTACTATACGTAATCGAAAAGATGGCTATTCTACGGGTTTCTATTGCTCACTTAACTTTTTCCTCGTTGTAGAGACGACTGGTTCTCATATGAAAAGACGTCAGCCCAGAGGGCTTTGTATCAGGTGAAATGAACCGACCTAATGGTCAGTGGACTGATGACATCGGCATAGCGTCATGCTCGTTCTGTAGTAGAGCATGCATAGATAGGGGTAGGGTTAGATCTTGGATCCTATTCTAAACCAAATATTATAGGTCAAAAAAGGACCCCAGATCTAACCCCAATCCTAACCCTCACCTACTACCACAAACCCAACATCATCAATCCATATGACCAGTGTCCGTTAACTTCTTTTTACCTGATCCCTAAATATTTTTGTCCTCATTGTGAAATATTTGCTCTTGCTAAGCACTTTACAGTGTTGTGCAACAGCTGTAGCTCTTGGTATGACATCAAATATATAAATGTGTCTGAACATACGTACCACACCTTAACAAACAAACAATAATACACTGAACACACTTCAATCAACCACAATAGAAACAAAAACACAGTTGATGCAATATGAGAGTCCAGCTGTCTCAGAACAATTACAAAAGGAATCGTGTATGCATCCACTCATCATGCACAAGTGAACACAAGTGGAAGTTGTGCAAGCATACTGTAATGAGTAAGTTCCGCAACCAATCAGTGGAACCAATCTCTTTGCACAAGTTGTCAAGAAATGTGGCCATGCATCATGTTACAAAACATGCAAACTGTGACAAAAGTTCTCCACAAATAGTACTCCCAAAGAAACAATCAATCTGGATCAGTACCAGAATGCTTACAAGGCTTGGCTCACAAATAGGAGAAATGTTAATAGCCCAAGCATTACCACTTATTATTATAAACAATTATACAAAAGCAAGGTGGTCAATGTGGATATAAAGGTCATGCATATTACACATATCACAACATGTGCAGTCATTATACTTGATAAACTACAACGAAACAAATAATTTACCTATATTCTACATTTTTGCAACAAACAGCAAAATAGCATGCAACTTTTCAAAGAATTAACCAGTATGAAACTAGTGTTACGGCCAATTACAATTGTCACCAACCGCTCAAACCTGCCAGCACCACCTTGGCCTTTTTGCCAGCAGTCTCCATCATTCTCCCATTGCTGACCTCCCACAAGAAGATATAACACAGAAATCTTAATTTCTATCTAAGTCATTCACCTTGACTTACAGAAGTACACTATAATTGGAGTGCCGATCATGAAATTTAACTATTATCTTATAATACACACAACAGGCATACTTTACCTGTTTCATTCAAGTTGATCTAATTCTTTTTATTCCTGTTATGATTCAATCTATATAATATATCATTTCAATTTCAAAACAATTTTTTATTTAAAAGTATATTACGAACCAGGAATACTTCCCACAGTGTACGGAGTATTCCTGTGATGATCCAATCTATCCATGTGATCTCAATTTCAAAAAGAAAAACATAATACAGCAAAATACGGACATATTCTACTTCACGTAGCGAGGTCCTGAACCACGTTCACACCTAGTTACCGAGCGTTAGCGAGGTTAATTACCGAGCGTTAGCGAGGTTAATTGTTTCCGGTCCATAGCGAGTCGAAAGTTGGTCGCCCACGCATCTAATTGTTTTCGTCGGGGCACTCGCGGAATTATGGCCCATTTGCACTTTCTTTGTGCGCAAATTCCACGAGTTCACAACCGGCTGGTCGCGATCCGTCCCTCCCGTCGGAAGGGGGCACGGACGCGTCACAGACGGAGGTGGAAGACTTTCGTCGAGATCGGCAGCAGTTGCCGAGAGACGGACAAGAATGACACTCACGTTTCTTTGACTCAGGGGCTGGGTGTTCCGGGTGGGGCGCCGTCGGTAAGCTTAAAACGATCATCAGGAAGGCTGTCAAAGTTTTTACGTACAGAATTTCGATTCCTCATTGTGCCGAAAGGGGGTTCGTCAATTCGTCGTTCGGGAGCTCGAATTGGTCAGCCATGGTGACGTCCATCTTGGCAGACATTTGTACATGACGTCATAGCCCTTGTTACGTAGTAGGAGAAGATGGCGACTCCACGTTTTTCCGTTATGGTCTTTCTCATCTTGTGGGAAGTTTTCCTCTTTGTGGAAACTAGTGGTTTCCATGTGACAAGACATCAGCCCAGAAGGCTTTTTGCATCATATGGTGGAAATAATCGGAAAACAGTTTTCAACGATCAACGCAATGGTACTCGGTATAACTCGCGTAGGTACTTAGAACGACGTAGAAAGCGATCAAATTCTTCATGTGTATTTTCAAAATCTTCCAAAAAATGTTATATGACAATGATTTATACTATGCTAATACTCTGTGGTGATGTTGAATTGAATCCAGGTCCTAAACATTTTTGTCCAGCTTGTGAGATGATTGTAATTGCTAAGCACTTTGCAGTGTTATGCGACGGCTGCAGCTCTTGGTATCACATTAAATGTATAAATATGTCTGAAAGTACGTACCACACCTTAACAAAAGTGAAATATTTTGACTGGTATTGTAATAATTGTTCCTATGTGACTTCTACTAGTACTCATACCCGTAAAAGGAAACTTAGAAATATGAACTTCGCTAAGTTACATGTACAATTGTCACAACCAATTGCAACTATTTCAACAAAATGTAAAAAACAGAGGCACGTCTTGCAAGAACATTCTTATGCACATTTCCCTCAAGAAATGGAAGTTGACAGTGTAAGTTTATTAATTATGATAATCTATACATACATGTACAGATGAGAGCATAACACATGTTTTACTATCATAGACGAAATAAAATTCTTCTTCTTTTTCAAACAGGTGGAAGATTCCCGCTATATGGAACCTATGCAAGAAGAATCAAACAATTATCAAATATTGCAAAACTCAAATCAAAACAATACATTGCAAACTAATCATCACAATCAATTACAATCATGCACTGTGACATGATGTGTGACACAGACAAAACCAATTCAAACACAAAAAGAAATGCAAACACAGACATTACCCATGGTCCATTCAAACACATCTGACAAAACATCTCATGATGAAGTGTCAATGCAATGTGAGAGTACTGTCTTGCAACAATTGCAAAAAGAATCATGCAACAATGCATCATGCACAAGCGAACACAGTCAAAGTCATGCAAACACAATGAATAACTTCCATAACCAACAAGTTCAGTGGAAACAATCACTTTGCACAACTTGTCATGAAATGTGGCCATCACGTTACAAAACATGCAAACACATGTATGAATGCAAAAGATGTACCTGTGACAAAAGTACTCCAAAAAAGTACTCCCAAGCAAACAATATGAACCCTGGTTCAGTACCAGAATGCTTACAAGACTTAACACAAATTGAAGAAATGTTGATAGCCCGAGCATCACCCATTATGTACATTTACAAAAAGCAAGGTGGTCAACGTGGATATAAAGGTCATGTATTAAACTTATCACAAGATGTGCAATCACTACTTGATAAACTACCACCAAACATAAATAATTTACCCATACTTGTACTAAGACGATCTGGTACCAATGATACCTATGCAGATTTTACAGTACGCAGAGACAAGATTCTTAATGCACTAATTTGGTTACAAAAAAACAATCCTTTCTACAAATCTATTGTTATTGATCATATCAACATACAGCAATTACCTGAGAATGGTGTACCAGAAGAGATATTTCAGATTAACAATGCAGTTAGTCCAACAGTATTACAAACCAACACTGTTGAATCCCAGCATGACATCAATTGTAATGAAAGTGAACAAACTAATACTATGACAGAAACCAATGACAATAATAACATTGATAATACATATGACAAGGATGAAATTAATATGAGATTAGATAATGATGACAACCAAGATTTGTCAGAACATAACTATACATCTTTTATATCAATACCACATCATAAACAAAATGAGATAGAATCAATAAGAAATGTAATCAATGATAAAAACTCCCCATTACAATGGCCTCCATTATCGCAAACACCAATCAGTGAATTCCAAACTGAAGGCCTTGCAACCATGGCTTTCCCAACATTATTTCCATACGGAACAGGAGATCCAACTACAAAAAACCGTCAACATGATGTAACATATACAGAATTTTTAAAACATTTGATACGATTTGCTGAAATAGTGAACAACAAAGCTGTATGGCGATTTGCATCACATCCTAGATTCCCATATTGGGCACTTAACATGAAACAACGACATCACTTGCTGACACAAGCTAATGTATACCTAAAACAAAACCCTGCTGATGCAACTCTAACTGTGCAACAATTGAGAGACATGGTTGGCAAAATGAACTCAGAACAGTTGATGTCACGCTTACAGAGATATGTTAGCAAATTACAGGGCACCAAACAATACTGGTATCAACGTTCATTAGAACTAAAAGCATTGGTACAAAATAAAGGTGCACCAACATTCTTTTGGACAGTTTCATCTGCTGATACATATTGGCCAGAGTTGCATGCATTACTACCACATGACACTGATAAACCAACACATCCAATGAGAATAAAAGCTGTCATCAACAATCCCCATATCACAGATTGGTACTTCACAAACAGAGTTTCAGATTTTGTAAAATATTGGCTATACGAAACACTACACGCAGAATGGCATTGGTATAGATTTGAGTATCAATCACGTGGCAGTCCACATGTTCACGGGTGTGCTAAACTTAAAAATGATCCTGATCTTTGTCATTTGATCAAAAAAGCAGCATTGGCATGGAAAATTGAAAATAGCTTACAAAGTAACATAGATGATATACCTACTACTGTACAAGAACAAATACTAATTGAAGGCAACATAGCTAAACAAACTGTAATCAAATACTGTGACTGGTTAACAACAACATTCAACAATTCAACTCCATCTGAAAATTGGCGGGCACCTACACCTGAAAATCACCCAGCAGCAAAAAATCCAATCGACATCACAGATACTGAAGAAGATTATATTACACTTGTAAATACTGTCCAGAGACATACAAGATGCAATGCAGCATATTGTCTACAAAAGAAATCTGGCCATTCACAACCAACTTGTAGATTTGATTATCCACGTCCAATGCAACATGCAACTGATATACAATTTGAAACTTTGCTTGATGGTAGAACAAGGGCAAGAGTGATAACTAAGCGAAATGACCCATTAATAAATACTCATAACCCTACAATGCTCAAACATTGGAGAGCAAATGTAGACCTACAAGTAATCATAGACATTGAAGATTGCGTAAGATATATGACCAAATATGCTGCCAAAGCTGAAGTCCAATCACAAACTGCAAAACAAATTTTTCAAACATGCGTAACCAAACTAACACAAGCCTCACAAACACAAAGTGCTATTCGCTCAGCTATGATTAAGTCTATAGGAGAACGTGATTTTAGTGCACAAGAAACAGCCCATATGTTACTTGGTTTGCCATTATACAGTTGCACTTATACTTTCACTACCATTTTATTGGATAATTCAAGAAGTGTGGTGATTCATCCAAATTCTTCACCTTTACAACTGTCAACAAACTTATCACTAATGGACTTTTATGCCAAAAGAGTTCAACAAACAGTTGACACTAGCATACAAAACATTAACTTAATGACATTTGCCTCTCATTTCTATGTACATCAAAATAAATTAAAAAAACGAAATAAAGAAGTTATTGTACGTACTTTCCCTAACTATTCTTCACATTCACAAGGAAAGAATTATCCACAATACTGCAAATATCAACTTATCAAATACAAACCTTGGCATACACAGCTGTCCAATGCATGGAATAATCTTCCTGACACAGATGCCACATACATTACAGCTTATCATGATTTTCTTAAAACTGTCAATGCACAGCAATGTTTACCACAATTGCAGGAAGAGCTTGAACACATAGAACGTTATCTTCATGATCACCAAGAAATAGAAAATGACATAACATTTACACAAAACACATTACACAATGATCAAGATGATTGGATGCTACTATGTCAACGAAGTATGACTTTTCAGCATCAATCTGAAGGTGAAAATGTACACTCAGATGCAGATGACCTATATTGGCAACAATCAGAAACCAGTCTCACACAACAAGAAATTATTGAAAGTGCCAATTGGATTTATCTCAAAAAGAAGGAACATCCTGGTTTACTATATCAAATGGAATCAACAGCAGTAATAAACATCAGTGCACTGAACAACGAACAACGTTTGGCTTATGACATAGTACACAAGCATTACACACATAGCTTGAATGAAGACACTGCTACTGTAATACCTAATGCATTACATATGATAATATATGGTACAGCCGGTACAGGTAAATCTTACCTCATACACGCAATATCATCATTACTAAAAGAATCATGTTTTCTAACAGCAACTACTGGTATAGCAGCATTCAATATACATGGTATGACAATTCATTCCCTCTTACAATTACCAATACGACAACTCAGAAATACAGAATTAAAAGGTTCATCACTTATACGGTTACAAGAAAAACTAAAACACAAAAAGTATATTATCATAGATGAAATGTCAATGTTAGGTCAAAGAGGACTTTCATGGATAAACAAACGTCTCAAGCAAGCAACAGGACATTATGAACAACCATTTGGTGGACTATCTATCATACTTATTGGAGACTTTGCACAATTACCACCTGTTGGTGACAAACCTCTATACATTTGGCCTAATACACAGAACCAAGATTACAATGATGGGTACCTCCTATTTAGACTATTCAATACCGTAGTGCAACTCAAACAACAAATGAGGCAAAATAATTCAACACACAACTTTAGAGAGTTATTAACAGCAATACGCAATGGACACATAACTCAACAACATTGGCATACTCTTTTAACAAGGACACCAACTAATGTTTCTAATTGCAGAGAATTTCAAAATGCTACTCACTTATTTTTTGATAAGGAAAGTGTTACACAACATAACTATAAAATGCTACAAAAACTTGGAAATCCTATTGCGAAAATTGAAGCCATCAACTCAGACAACATAGCAGCTGCCACAAAATCAGATGAAGCTGGGAATTTAGATTCTATTGTTTTCCTATCAAAGAACTCTAAAGTCATGCTAACTTCAAACTTATGGCAACAAACAGGACTATGCAACGGTGCCATAGGTATTGTAAAAGATATTTTATATAAAGAAAACCAAAAACCACCTTCACTTCCAATCTCAATACTAGTAGAATTCAACAAATACAAAGGACCAGCATTCATAAGTGAACATCCTCTCTGGGTACCAATTCCACCCATTACATTTGAATGGATGACTAATACTATACATTCACGAAAGCAAATACCACTCAGACTGTGTTATGCAATGACAATTCATAAATCACAGGGTCAAACATTAGAAAAAGCTGTTATTGATTTGGGAAATAGTGAAAGAACTCCTGGCCTCACATTCGTAGCACTATCACGACTAAGACGACTTGATGACATTTTGATCAAAGAAATGACTTTCAAGAGACTTGACAGCATTTCAAAAAGCAAACACATCATGGCAAGAATCAATGAAGAAAACCGCCTGGAAACAATTCATGCAACACTTCAATCTACATCTCGTACACATACATAAACATATGAACTAAACAAAATATGTACACACAAGTAAACTGCATCTCACATATGCATAATATTTTCATCACAAAGCCCATTTCAACTGAATTCATTACCAAAACACATTACTTAGTCAATTGCTTCCACAAATGTAGCAAAATTGGTCATCTAAGAATACATCGAAGAATTCCAGCTAATATAATACATTATGTAAATCACATAATATACACTTAAGTTAATACTATCATCTATAGGTATATCAGTTCAAGGTCAGTGAATATATATAGTGAATAAATGTCCATACATACATATAATACTTACTTTGATTTACATCTACAGTACTTCTGATCTTTTCTTTACACATGATACAGGCCATAGAACATCCTGAAGATACAATTTCTGGCAAAAGCTGACCTTCATACACTCATCAAATTGAATACATGGATTTCAACATCCCATCTCTATGTAAGTAATAAGTATCCATAATATTATTATACATAATGCAATGCCTATTCAAATTTCACATACAAGTCACAGTACTACAAATCAATTTCCCTTTTCTTCCGTACTTCCTTATCCTATTTCCTCCACTTCCTTTTCCTATCTCCTATACTTCCTGTTTTATTTCCTGTACTTCCTGCTTGCAAGGCAACTATTAATATCCCATTGCCATTCATTTCCCCTGACAACATTCCACCTATACTATACCCCACATTGACATCTTTACTAATTCCTTGATATCTGTTACCAAGGTGACAAACTCTGTACTTCCTTTCATATTTCCTTTCCTACAAATATAAAAGCTTGCACTGAATTTCATCAATCTTGCTTGTTGTTTAGTACATAGCTACCATTAAAATTGAAAGATGGCTGAAAGTTCAAGTGAATATAAAGGAAAACGACCAGCGACAACCACTTTGCAAGCACCAGAGGTACCTATTTCCCCTAAGAAAGCAATTGTGGACGACATACGTGGTAATGCAAATGTTGAAGGTTTAGTCACACATCTATCACCTATGAAGAAGAAGAGATCAGACCACTCACCATACTTTGATGGTCAACTCTCAGACGGTCAGCAGCTGATAAGATTTGTGGGATTCTCTGAAGCACTGCACGAAGACTTAGCCAGATTCCATCAGACAAGAGAAACCGTCCTAATGAAAAACTGCAATCTATACAAAGGGAAGAATGACAAAGAAACACAGCTATTTATTAACACTGGAAAAACTACCTTTGAAAAATCTGATTCTGTCTATGACATAAAACCAGATTGCAGCATGATGAACACTACCATTACACTAGACGAAACACCATTGCTTCAGAAGTACACAAAAGTCGACTTTAAAGCCAAAGTGATAACTGTAAAAACCCCAATGACAGTGGGACATGCAACAAAGAAGACTATTCAAAAAGTAATCATTGCTGATACAACAAAAACTGCCACTTTACAATTGTGGGAAGAGGACATCAACACTCTTGATGAAGACACTTCATATCAATTCACTAACATTACCGTGGGTGAATTTTATCAAGAAAAGTATTTTACATTTACAACAGAATCATCTGCCACACAAATACCTGATATTGCAAATGTTGCCGACCATGACGATGACATGCAAATGTCACACAACACCAGCAAAGAATGTGATGATGCCATCGTAGTTGGTGTTACTAATTTCCAGCAAAATGCAAAGTGCTTGACAAGAAATTGCAAGGGAAAATTGAACATGTCTACTACAAACAGCAAGATAGCAACTTGCGAAAATTGCCAGATGATTCAAAGACTTGATCAGTGCGAAACAATCATAACAGCCAAGATCCTTGTTAAAGCACCAAGCCTGCCAGCACCGCTAAACCTTTTTGCCAGCAGCCTCCACCTCTCCACCATTGCTAACCTCCCACAAGAGGATGTAACACAAGAGGCCCTACTTCTATCTCAACCATTCAGCCTGACATACAGAGGAAGTACACTTAGTGGAGTGTATCGCAAAATGTAACCATCGTAACAGCTCATAACAGATGATCTTGTGTTTCCAGGAATAACTTGTCTGTTGTGTTTGTATTTGTGAAATTCACATTGATCTTACACTTTTCATTCCCATGATGACTCAATCCATACCTTTAATTTCGATTTCAAGAATAATTCTTGATTTTTCAAATTTATTACTGATCCTTATTGTACAGATTTTTCATGTTATGACAGCTACAATCTATTGATTTAATTTCAATTTTTACTAATCAATATTGTATGGATTTTTCCTCTTATGATACAATTTATAGATTTAATTTCAATTTCAAACCAAATTCTTAATTTTGAACTTCATTACAAACTAAAATTATTATACTGAGCTAGCTAGCTAGCTACCACACATTAAACTTGCAAACTTTAGCTACAAACCATAAATATAACATTATTTCACAGATATCATAATAATACCTATTAATGATGATCAAATACCTTCACAATGATGACTTTTTATAACTTCCTTCGAACTTCAAAATACACTAATTCATTGTGACAGTATCTATGATGTAAACATACGCCAAACATGCCGCCATTTTAACTCCACGTACGTACCTAGCGAGGTCCTGAACCACGTTCACACCTAGTTGTTTCCGGTCCATAGCGAGTCGAAAGTTGGTCGCCCACGCATCTAATTGCTTTTCGTCGGGACACTCGCGGAATTATGGCCCATTTGCACTTTCTTTGTGCGCAAATTCCACGAGTTCACAACCGACTGGTCTCGATCCGTCCCTCCCGTCGGAAGGGGGCACGGACGCGTCACACACGGAGGTAGAAGACTTTCGTCAAGATCGGCAGCAGTTGCCGAGAGACGGACAATAATGACACTCACGTTTCTTTGACTCAGGGGCTGGGTGTTCCGGGTCGGGCGCCGTCGGTAAGCTTAAAACGATCATCAAGAAGGCTGTCAAAGTTTTTACGTACAGAATTTCGATTCCCCATTGCGCCGAAAGGGGGTTCGTCAATTCGTCGTTCGGGAGCTCGAATTGGTCAGCCATGGTGACGTCCATCTTGGCAGACATTTGTACATGACGTGCAATCTACGTAATCGAAAAGATGGCTAATCTACGAGTTTCAATTGCTCACTAATGGAACGTTTTCCTCGTTGTAGAGACGACTGGTTCTCATGTGAAAGACGTCAGCACAGAGGGCTTTGGATCAGGTAAAATGAACCGACCTACTGGCCATATGGACTGATGACATCCACTTAGCGTCATGCTCTCTCTGTAGTAGAGCATGCATAGAAGGGTAGGGTTAGATCTTGGATCCTTTTTTGAACCAAATATTATAGGTCAAAAAGTATCCCAGATCTAACCCCAATTAATCATAACTCTACCTACTAACACTAACCCGACGTCGTCAATCCATATGGCCAGTGTCCATTATCTTCCTTTTACCTGATCCCTAAGGATTTTTGTCCTCATGTGAGATGATTGTTCTTGCTAAGCACTTTGCAGTGTTGTACAACAGCTGTAGCTCTTGGTATGGCATCAAATGTATAAATATGTCTAAACATACGTACCACACGTTAACAATCATACAATAATACACTGAACACACTTCAATCAACCACTGTAAATAGAATCATAAACACAGTTGATGCAATATGAGAGTCCAGCTGTCTCAGAACAATTACAAAAGGAATCATGCATGCATCCACACATCATGCACAAGTGAACACAAGTGGAAGTTGTGCAAACATACTGTAATGAGTAAGTTCCGCAACCAATCAGTGGAACCAATCTCTTTGCACAAGTTGTCAAGAAATGTGGCCATGCATCATGTTACAAAACATGCAAACTGTGACAAAGGTTCTCCACAAATAGTACTCCCAAAGAAACAATCAATCTGGATCAGTACCAGAATGCTTACAAGGCTTAGCTCACAAATAGGAGAAATGTTAATAGCCCAAGCATTACCACTTATTATAATATAAACAGTTATACAAAAGCAAGGTGGTCAATGTGGATATAAAGGTCATGCATATTAAACATATCACAACATGTGCAGTCATTATACTTGATAAACTACAACGAAACAAATAATTTACCTATATTCTACATTTTTGCAACAAACAGCAAAATAGCATGCAACTTTTCAAAGAATTAACCAGTATGAAACTAGTGTTATACAGCCAATTACAATTGTCACCAACCGCTCAAACCTGCCAGCACCACCTTGGCCTTTTTACCAGCAGTCTCCATCATTCTCCCATTGCTGACCTCCCACAAGAAGATATAACACAGAAGTCTTAATTTCTATCTAAGTCATTCACCTTGACTTACAGAAGTACACTATAATTGGAGTGCCGATCATGAAATTTAACCATTATCTTATAATGCACATGCACAACAGGCATACTTTACCTGTTTCATTCAAATTGATCTAATTCTTTTTATTCCTGTTATGATTCAATCTATATAGTATATCATTTGAATTTCAAAACAATTTTTTATTTGAAAGTTTATTACGAATCAGGAATACTCCCCACAGTGTACGGAGTATTCCTGTGATGATCCAATCTATCCATGTGATCTCAATTTCAAAAAGAAAAACATAATACAGCAAAATACGGACATATTCTACTTCACGTAGCGAGGTCCTGAACCACGTTCACACCTAGTTGTTTCCGGTCCATAGCGAGTCGAAAGTTGGTCGCCCACGCATTTAATTGCTTTTCGTCGGGACACTCGCAGAATTATGGCCCATTTGCACTTTCTTTGTGCGCAAATTCCACGAGTTCACAACCGACTGGTCTCGATCCGTCCCTCCCGTCGGAAGGGGGCACGGACGCGTCACACACGGAGGTGGAAGACTTTCGTCAAGATCAGCAGCAGTTGCCGAGAGACGGACAAGAATGACACTCACGTTTCTTTGACTCAGGGGCTGGGTGTTCCGGGTCGGGCGCCGTCGGTAAGCTTAAAACGATCATCAAGAAGGCTGTCAAAGTTTTTACGTACAGAATTTCGATTCCCCATTGCGCCGAAAGGGGGTTCGTCAATTCGTCGTTCGGGAGCTCGAATTGGTCAGCCATGGTGACGTCCATCTTGGCAGACATTTGTAGATGACGTGCAGTCTACGTAATCGAAAAGATGGGTAATCTACGAGTTTCAATTGCTCACTAATGGAACGTTTTCCTCGTTGTAGAGACGACTGGTTCTCATGTGAAAGACGTCAGCACAGAGGGCTTTGGATCAGGTAAAATGAACCGACCTACTGGCCATTTGGACTGATGACATCCACTTAGCGTCATGCTCTCTCTGTAGTAGAGCATGCATAGAAGGGTAGGGTTAGATCTTGGATCCTTTTTTGAACCAAATATTATAGGTCAAAAAGTATCCCAGATCTAACCCCAATCATAACTCTACCTACTAATACTAACCCGACGTCGTCAATCCATATGGCCAGTGTCCATTATCTTCCTTTTACCTGATCCCTAAGGATTTTTGTCCTCATGTGAGATGATTGTTCTTGCTAAGCACTTTACAGTTTTGTACAACAGCTGTAGCTCTTGGTATGGCATCAAATGTATAAATATGTCTAAACATACGTACCACACGTTAACAAACATACAATAATACACTGAACACACTTCAATCAACCACAATAGAAACATAAACACAGTTGATGCAATATGAGAGTCCAGCTGTCTCAGAACAATTACAAAAGGAATCATGCATGCATCCACACATCATGCACAAGTGAACACAAGTGGAAGTTGTGCAAGCATACTGTAATGAGCAAGTTCCGCAACCAATCAGTGGAACCAATCTCTTTGCACAAGTTGTCAAGAAATGTGGCCATGCATCATGTTACAAAACATGCAAACTGTGACAAAAGTTCTCCACAAATAGTACTCCCAAAGAAACAATCAATCTGGATCAGTACCAGAATGCTTACAAGGCTTGGCTCACAAATAGGAGCATTACCACTTATTATAATATACACAATTATACAAAAGCAAGGTGGTCAATGTGGATATAAAGGTCATGCATATTAAACATATCACAACATGTGCAGTCATTGTACTTGATAAACTACAACGAAACAAATAATTTACCTATATTCT
Source organism: Chondrilla cf. caribensis (assembly GCA_964020155.1). Lineage (NCBI taxonomy): Eukaryota > Metazoa > Porifera > Demospongiae > Chondrillida > Chondrillidae > Chondrilla > Chondrilla cf. caribensis. The sequence goes on along the minus strand of OZ026557.1, from coordinate 404,849 downwards.
ACATTTTTGCAACAAACAGCAAAATAGCATGCAACTTTTCAAAGAATTAACCAGTATGAAACTAGTGTTACAGCCAATTACAATTGTCACCAACCGCTCAAACCTGCCAGCACCACGTTGGCCTTTTTGCCAGCAGTCTCCATCATTCTCCCATTGCTGACCTCCCACAAGAAGATATAACACAGAAGTCTTAATTTCTATCTAAGTCATTCACCTTGACTTACAGAAGTACACTATAATTGGAGTGCCGATCATGAAATTTAACCATTATCTTATAATGCACACAACAGGCATACTTTACCAGTCCTGTTTCATTCAAGTTGATCTAATTCTTTTTATTCCTGTTATGATTCAATCTATATAATATATCATTTGAATTTCAAAACAATTTTTTATTTAAAAGTTTATTACGTATCAGGAATACTCCCCACAGTGTACGGAGTATTCCTGTGATGATCCAATCTATCCATGTGATCTCAATTTCAAAAAGAAAAACATAATACAGCAAAATACGGACATATTCTACTTCAAGTAGCGAGGTCCTGAACCACGTTCACACCTAGTTATAATTAACTGCTGGTGACTGTAAAACAAAGACAATAGTTCTGAAATTAAAGTCACACTAATCTAGGTCAATCGTCCAAAATAGCACCATCAAAATTTGCTTTAGTGCTATTTTGGACAATTGTCCTACAATGGCGAACACACTCAAATAATAATAAGTATTTTCTCATAGATGTCCTACTAGTTATAGTCATGTAGAAACCAAAGGCTTCCTATCCAGGATGAATAAGATTATACAATACAAAAAGCCGCGAACTGTTAACTTATAGAACCTTCAATTGTGGTCTAATCCAATTATCGGACTCAATTGGGTACATGAGAAAATGGCGGTCAGAGAGAGGAAATTCTTCGTTGGTGGAAACTGGAAGATGAACGGCTCTTTTGAGTCAATCAGCGGTATCATTGCTAACCTCACTCAAGGAAATCTCTCTCCATCCACTGGTGAGCATCACAGAAGCCATTTGTTACGTTCTTCCAGTTAGCTAACCCTCCGCGTCCCATTTGTGTTCAGAGGTGGTAGTGGCCCCTCCTGCTTTGTTCCTGGCTCATGTTCGACAGAAGCTACCAAAGAACATCGGAGTATCTGCTCAAAACTGCTACAAAGTCAAAAGTGGTGCTTTTACTGGCGAAATAAGGTAAGTGTTGAAATATTGTGCAATAAAACTTGCCTAGTAGGAACCTTACAGAGCAAACATAATCAGTAAGTATTACTCTTGTCTTGTTGTGTGCAGTGCTGAGATGATACAGGACGCAGGGTGTGATTGGGTCATTCTCGGACATTCTGAGAGAAGAAATGTGTTTGGAGAATCCGATGAGGTATGTATGTGGGGGGAGTGTGTGTGTGTGTGTGTGTGTGTGTGTGTGTGTGTGTGTGTGTGTGTGTGTGTGTGTGTGTGTTGTGTTGTGTTTGTGTGTGTGTGTGTGTGTGTGTGTGTGTGTGTGTGTGTGTGTGTGAGTGTGTGATGTGTGTTTTATATGTATATATATTCATGCATATGTGTGCTTACCTGTATCTGTGTCCATAATATATTCATTGATCATAGAAGTAATGAAACACTTTGTTCAGTTTGCCCTTGCTGTCTTACTGCTCATAGCTTGTAGGAGAGAAGGTCAGTCATGCCTTGTCAGCTGGTCTCAATGTTATTGTGTGCATCGGGGAGCTCCTGTCCGAGAGAGAGGGGGGGATGACTGAGGAAGTGGTTACTAGGCAACTGAAAGCTGTCATTGGTAAGATTAGTATATTAGATAGCTAGTAGGACTGGGAATCGACTGTAAATTTTAAATCAATTATCAACGCATAGAAACTGATATATATTATAATATTATGTATACTGATAATCAGATTTGAAATAAAAAATGATTAATCATCCCAGCACTGATAGCTAGTATGCATGTTTGTGTTGAACCACTCTGGGAAGGATGCACGGGGGATGGATACTTTGTTTGGGATAACGAAGCCCGAGGTGTTCCATGGAGGATCCATTTACTGTGTTTCCTTCCTAAAGGTGATATAAATAACACATAGCCACTTGCTGACCTTTCGGTAGCTAATTGATTGGTTAATTGTCACATCATGGGATATCAGGTATAAATAGGATAATATATCAACCTTTGATGGTCCCACCAATTGGGCTACGTTGGCTCGTTGAATGCATTCTTCTAATGATTGAACCAGTGAAGACGTACATATTCCCCTTCCTAATGCAGTATTTGTGTGTGTTGGTGATTCTTTGCTCCTTGAAAATTTTAGCAATTTTCTGTTGATTCTTATCATACCCAGGTCATATCACTGACTGGTCTAAAATTGTTCTAGCATATGAACCAGTATGGGCTATTGGTACTGGACAGACAGCAACTCCTGAACAAGTGTGTGTGTGTGTGTGTGTGTGTGTGTGTGTGTGTGTGTGTGTGTGTGTGTGTGTGTTTGTGTGTGTGTGTGTGTGTGTGTGTGTGTGTGTGTGTGTGTGTGTGTGTGTGTGTTTGTGTGTGTGTGTGTGTGTGTGTGTGTGTGTGTGTGTGTGTGTGTGTGTGTGTGTGTGTGTTTGTGTGTGTGTGTGTGTGTGTTTGTGTGTGTGTGTGTGTGTGTGTGTGTGTGAGTGTGACAGTGTCTGTGTGTGTGTGTTATGTGTGTGTGTGTGTGTTACTGAACTCTTGCCCTCCTTTGGTATAGGCTCAAGAAGTGCATTTGTTCCTGCGTAAGTGGATCTCTGATAATGTTGACACAGCAACTGGTCAGGAGACGAGGATCATCTATGGAGGTATGTACGTGTATGTACGTAGGTATGTATGTGTATGGAGGTATGTACGTGTATGTATGTATGTATGTAGGTGGACTGGTGAAAATCAACCTAAACCTGGTGGTGGTGGTGTGTTGTGTATATATATGCTGTGTGTTGTGTTGTGTGTGTATACAGTGTGCATGTACATATGTGTGTGTGAATGTGTGTGTTGTGTCCTGTGTGTGTGTGTGTGTGTGTGTGTGTGTGTGTGTGTGTGTGTGTGTGTGTGTGTGTGTGTGTGTGTGTGGATTTGTACGTGTCCACTCCTATGCATGTATGTGAATCCCACCATACTTTTATATGGAAAGTGTTAGCATTCTTCAATTCCTAGCTACTCACCCATGTAACCAGAATACTATCCCCTACACTCATCGATACTCCCAGCCTCCCTTCCCTTCAACGACTTAAGGAGTCTCCATCATGCCCAGTGCTACCTGGATGATGGTGATGAGGTCCTGACTGAAGTGAAGAATGGGATGTACCTGCATGTGGGTGTTTATCAGCTTGGGGGTAGACTTTGGTTCAGGTTTAGCTTGGTTCAAATGCTTGGGGCATGTCATCATGGCTTCCAGTTCATCCGAGATGCCATCGATTCATCCAGCGACATTCAAATGGATTAATCTCATTGTCCTCTCCTTCCCAACATTAGGGTCCGTGAATGCCAAGAACTGTCGGGAGCTGGCGACGAAGCCCGACGTGGATGGTTTCCTTGTTGGTGGGGCTTCCCTGAAGCCAGAGTTCGTGGACATAGTGAATGCCAGGCAGTAGTGGACTGGCATGTCTCATCGTATGTTAGGACTGAACCAAACGCGTTTGTACATTAGAATGCGTTTTTGTTTGCGTGTTTGTACATTGAAAAACGTTTTTGTAAACGTGTTTATCCGCTAAGATCCGTTAGCTGCGCTACGTATCAGAAGTTAATTCGGAGCTGAGATGGATATACCGTTAGGACCAAGAAGCGTCTCCTACGACCACGCCAAGAGAAAGAAGCTACTCAGCCTCAAGTATAACCAGAGGTGAGTATAGTTGCTAGTGGAGAAGCGCCACTGTGGCGCGCTGCGCGCTCATCTGGGGACCGTGTAAGCCACGCAACTTGTACATCCCTGGACACCTGCTCGTGTTGAGCTGAGTGGGCCGCGTGGACGATAAAGATACTGATACATACTAACAATGTTGGTGTTATTGTAGTCTACAATAGTTAAAACTGAAATATTTACAGCTCTTGGAGGTAAAAGTTACACACTAACTAGATATGAAACTAGCATTGAACTGGGAATCTGCTAACGTACTTCAATCGAACTAAGTTCGAAGTTATTGTTTATCACTGCTTCATCAGACTAGCACCACCATGTTTCTGCTTGAAGTGATGCAGACAATGTATACAATACACGACAGTCAAGGTAATAGTGGAGGTACAAGCAGCAATGTACAGTGACTATAACTGGAGTTCATTGGTTATTTGGAAATAGCTATAACTAAAGCTAAGGAATTTAGTTATTTAGCAGTAACAATGAGTGATCTCCTGAGCTAAAGTATCACTGTCATTTTTGAAACATGATTGTGTATACATGTACTTATTTATCGTTAACACCTGGTTGAATCTTTCGGCTTTTAGGAACATTTAAAAGCTCAGTTTATTTAGAAGTTGGCATCTGGGATGTTTGACCCTGTAGGTCGTCTGCAGCAAACAAAACGTCCAAGATACCAGCTTTGAGGAAACTGTGTTTCTAAGCATGCCTGAAAACAATAAAGTTCCTCTTGATGCTAAGAACAAGTTACACTTACCTGTAGCTTGTATTCTCTACTGAATGTATGTTATTTTTTTTACCAATTGTGAACTTTGCCGTTCATCAAAGGGCACCTGTTCATTGCCATGAGAACAAACAAGGCTGTTGGAAAATTTTGCAAATGACATTGGTCTTTTGTATTGAGCTGGTAACATGCCCGTCTGTAAAGTATGTACTGTATCCCATCACTGAGGTATCCTGTTTCTCACATGTGCATTATGATGCCATGTATGTACGCAGATCCCATGAACTCCCATGTCGAGCAGTGGACTGTGGGCCCTCCACCACCCTCCACCACCCTCCACCACCATGAACTCCCATGTCGCGCAGTGGACTGTGGGCCCTCCACCACCTTCCACCACCCTCCACCACCATGAGCTCCCATGTCGCGCAGTGGACTGTGGGCCCTCCACCGCCCACTACCACCATGACCCAATATCTTTATAATCCAACACTCTTCGTATTCCCAGTACATCTTGAGACGCATCCATAATTGTAGAGTATACTAATAAGCTCTTTATAATCCAACAATCTTTGTAATCTGACATAACATGTTTACTGCCTCAAAAAGTGTTGGATTATCAAGTGTCAACTGTGATAACTGTTGGATTATCAAGATTTGTCACAACATAAGTACTTGTAGTGTGTATGTTGGGTGCAGGGCTATAGATAGCCTCTTTCTAACCACTTGCAAGCCATGTTGCACTATACTAAACTCCCCCTGCATTTCCGTCCAGTTTTAATTATTTATAATTCCTGGTCCAACCTAACTTCTATTTTATTATTATAGGGTCTTCCTCTTTACTCAATCCCATGTACCATATTAGGTAGTTTTGTATGCACACACATCTACAGGTGTGTGATTGTTAGAATGTTGTAGATTTTACAGGTTTTAACGTTTTCAGTATCGGGTCAAAACCACAGCTTGAGTTTCCCTTCAGAGATTACAATTCCAAATTCTTTCCAAACAAAGTGACGTTGATAGAGCTCATTTAAGGGTTTACAGTTTTGCCAGTTCAGGTCAGAACTAGTATTGACCAGTGGTAGTATTGTTGAATGCTGAGCAATACTATTAATCTGAATATTGCTGATGGCTCCGAAGGAATGGAGTTTAGTGGGGTTGAAGGATTGCTACCAGTGAAGTGTGGATCGAATCAGTTAATCTGCCGGGGAGATTGTCCACAAGATTCTTACTTTAAACTGTATTCTTTGAGCTCTACGTGTTGAGATCTCCCCATCATTGTAGACTGTACTGAGTGAACCTCTGTAATCTACCCACATGTTGAGACCTCCTCATCATTGTAGACTGTACTGAATGAACCTCTATAATCTACCCACATGTTGAGATCTCCCCATCATTGTAGACTGTACTGAGTGGACCTCTATAGTTTACCCACATGTTGAGATCTCCCCATCATTGTAGACTGTACTGAGTGAACCTCTATAATCTACCCACATGTTGAGATCTCCCCATCATTGTAGACTGTACTGAGTGGACCTCTATAATCTACCCACATGTTGAGATCTCCCCATTATTGTAGACTGTGCTGAGTGAACCTCTATAATCCACCCACATGTTGAGATCTCCCCATCATTGTAGACTGTACTGAGTGAACCTCTATAATCTACCCACATGTTGAGATCTCCCCATCATTGTAGACTGTACTGAGTGGACCTCTGTAATCTACCCACATGTTGAGATCTCCCATCATTGTAGACTGTAGTAAGTGAACCTCTATAATCTACCCACATGTTGAGATCTCCCATCATTGTAGACTGTACTTATCACACGTACATGTCTTTGTACGTTCCCTGTAATGTACACACGCACCATAACATGTGTGGCTGAAGTGAACTGAATGTATTTCATCCTTTTCACAGATCTATTATAGATTTTTCCAAAGTATGTGGTAAAAAGGCTGACTTTTTGGAAAATGTTGAGAAGCACAGGTATGTATGTACATAAACTTATGTGTGTGGGTTTGTGTATGTGTGGGTGTGGTGGGAGGGTGTGTACCTGTATGTGTGGGTGTGGTGGAAGGGGTGTGTACCTGTATGTGTGGGTGTGGTGGAAGGGGTGTGTACCTGTATGTGTGTGGGTGTGGTGGAAGGAGTGTGTACTTGTATTTGTGGGTGTAGTGAGAGGGGTGTGTTTCTGTATGTGTGGGTGTGGTGGAAGGGGTGTGTACTTGTATGTGTGGGTGTGGCGGGAAGGGTGTGTACCCTTATACCCATGTGTAGGTGTGGTGGGAGGGGTGTGTACCCTCATACCCATGTGTGGACACATGTGTCTGTGCTGCTGTCTACCCTGAACACCGGACACCAATGATCAGAATCTGCCGATATACACAATCTTCTCCTCTCTCTCCCCCTCTATCCTCTAAGGACCATCACAGAAACAGATCGTATTGAAGATCCATCTGCTGATTACCACTTGTGGTGGACCCTTCCTCCGGAGAAGGTGCTCTTTATAAGAAAGATTGGAGATCCCGCGGTGGCTGCTAAGTTTAAAGAAATTGCTAGGTGGATAATTGAGGTCTGTGTGCGTGCGTACATGCACGTGCGTGTGTGTGTGTGTGTGTGTGTATTTGTGTGTGTGATTTAATGATATACAGTAAAACCCCACATATCAGGTCCCCATAGTAACAGGCAACTTGATCAACCAGACAGTCTCTTTCAACTGTTACCACTGCCTAAAAGAGACACCCAAGTAATTCGAGTGCAGGGGCAGCAACCCCGCGAATTTTTTAACTCGATTTACTTGTTGTTTGTTTTTTTTAATTGTACACTCTGTGTAAGTATAAGAAGCACATTTAACATCCTCTTATCAGATCAGTCATCATGGTGAAGCGTATTGCAAACCTAACATAGACCCCCAAGTTACTCGAGTGCAAGGGGCAGCGTGAATTACTTGTTTCATATTTTTCCTGTTTGTTTTATGTTGTCAGTGAAATAGGTGTGATTATGTGATGTGTTCTTTCTGTTGAAATGTTTGTTTACTGTGATTACATAGATTGGTCTTGCTTATCTTTGTTGTTGTTTACCTTTTCTTATTATTTGTTTATTTAGGAGAAGGGATTAAAGTTAATTATTGAGCCAAAGGTGTACAATGACCCTGACATTGAAGAGCTAAAAGACAAATTCAAGGACGACTTCATCACCTGGGACCAAGGTAGGCGGTGTCTGGAGTGTTAGTCTAGTGTAGCCATGCTTGATCCTCCATTTTGCTTTGCTAGTAAGTACTTGTGCAATACTAAACATGCAGGCAAGACTCCAGCCCACATACCAGACTACTACTGCCTACAGAGCATATACATCCGTACGTACATACTGTTCGAGCTACGTTCACACTACAGTGGGACTACCATAATCCAACACTCTCTATAATCTGACCACATTCCCAGACACACCCTCAGTGATAGGCCGTACTATAGAGATCTTCTAATAGCACAACCTTTGCAATCCAACATGTACATATTTACTGACCAAAAAAGTGTTGGACTATCAAGGGTCAACTGTGAAGTGTTGGATTATCAAGGATCAATTGTGAAGAGTGTTGGATTATCAAGGGTCAACTGTGAAGAGTGTTGGATTATCAAGGGTCAACTGTAGAGTGTTGAATTATCAAGGGTCAACTGTGAAGAGTGTTGGATTATCATTGTCAACTGTGAAGAGTGTTGGATTATCAAGGATCCACTACACTCCACATTTGGTGTATAAGTACATAGACAACATGTTTTGTGCTATACCATATACACACTAATCTTCACAGGAGGTATATTTGTTGTGAATCAATCACTCAATGTGTAGCTTATTGTGTGCGTATCTTTTAGGGTAATAAGCTTCTCGTTGCCATGTATTTTGAATTGCTCCCCTCCAGACACACAGCAGGAGAGATTGGGCGAGGCTGACTTTGCTCTCAGTCTGGGCGGTGATGGGACACTCCTATACATGGCATCTTTATTCAAAGTACGTGTGTGTTTGGTACAATTATCTGTGGGCCAGATGCAACGCCCACTGCACATTGCTACCTGTCCCTGTCCACTGTACGTATATCTCTCCCTATACCTGTCCACTGTACATCACTACCTGTACATGTCCACTGTACATCACTCCCTATACCTGTCCACTGTACATCACTACCTGTACATGTCCACTGTACATCACTCCCTATACCTGTCCACTGTACATCACTACCTGTACATGTCCACTGTACATCACTCTCTATACCTGTCCACTGTACATCACTACCTGTACATGTCCCCTGTACATCACTCCCTATACACATCCACTGTACATCTTTCCCTGTACCTGTCCACTGTACATCACTCCCTATACCTGTCCACTGTACATCACTCCCTGTACCTGTCCACTGTACATCTTTCCCTGTACATGTCCACTGTACATCACTCCCTGTACCTGTCCACTGTACATCTTTCCCTGTACATGTCCACTGTACATCACTCCCTATACCTGTCCACTGTACATCACTCCCTGTACCTGTCCACTGTACATCTTTCCCTGTACCTGTCCACTGTACATCACTCCCTATACCTGTCCACTGTACATCACTCCCTATACACGTCCACTGTACATCACTCCCTATACACATCCACTGTACATCACTCCCTGTACCTGTCCCCTGTACATCACTCCCTATACACATCCACTGTACATCACTCCCTATACACATCCACTGTACATCACTCCCTATACACATCCACTGTACATCACTCCCTGTACCTGTCCACCGTACATCTTTCCCTATACACATCCACTATACATCGCTACCTATACACATCCACTGTACATCACTCCCTATACACATCCACTGTACATCACTCCCTGTACCTGTCCACCGTACATCTTTCCCTATACACATCCACTATACATCGCTACCTATACACGTCCACTGTACATCACTCCCTATACACGTCCACTGTACATCTCTCCCTATACACATCCACTGTACATCATTCCCTATACCTGTCCACTGTACATCGCTACCTGTACTTTACATGACTACGTATATCCAGGGGACTGTTCCTCCGGTTGTCTCTCTGGCGATGGGTTCTCTTGGCTTCCTCACTCCCTTCAATGTTGAGAATTATCAAGATGCAGTGGAGCGTGTACTGGAAAGTGTGTGTGTGTGTGTGTGTGTGTGTGTGTGTGTGTGTGTGTGTGTGTGTGTGTGTGTGTGTGTGTGTGTATGATTGTGTGCATATGTGTGTGTGCGTGTGTGTGTGTGTGTGTGTGTAAGATTGTGTGCATATGTGTGTGTGTGCGTGTACGCATGTACATGTGTACATGCTAACATATGTCTGCACATACATGTATATGTATGTGTACATAGATATTTACTCTTAACAGTAACAAAATACATAACGTCATACATGATATTTATGTATGACATGTATTGACATGTTTACATATATATATATATATATATACTCACTGAACTGTACATACAAATGTACTTGTAAAAGTGTATATACTCAAGGCTGTTAGGACTGATCTGACTAACGTTTGCTGCAGAATATGTCAGCATCACCCAGAGGCTTAGGCTGGAGTGTAAGTTCCTCAGCGAACAGCAGTTAAAGGTCAAGATGGAGGAGGACATGTGTGCCCTGTCTCCCAACTCCTCGGATACCCCGAAAATGACCTTCATTGTACCACAGAAGCAGACCTCGGGAGGACTGCAGGCAGCGAAGAAGAAGGAGTTCACTTCAATGGAAAACAAGACAATACATAAAACTGCTATGGTTAGTGGTGAACATACATGTACATGCGCACTATAATGAATATATATGAACATACATGTACATGCGCACTATAATGAATATATATGAACATACATGTACATGCGCACTATGATGAACATATGAACATACATGTAAATACCATCGTGTGTGTACCACCTCACGTCAGGTGCATGCATGACACTGTATTTCTGCTAATATGTGTTACTTTGTTTTAGGTTATGAATGAAATTGTAGTTGATCGAGGACCGTCACCTTATCTGACAAATATTGAAGTCTACTGCAATGGACGTCTGATGACAACTGTACAAGGAGATGGTGTGTGTGTGTGTGTCTCTCTCTGTGTGTGTGTGTGTGTGTGTGTGTGTGTGTGTGTGTGTGTGTGTGTGTGTGTGTATCAAGTACTGTAGAGCATCCTTCCATCCACAGGTATCATAGTGGCTACTCCCACTGGTAGTACAGCATATGCTCTGGCAGCTGGAGCCTCCATGGTGCATCCTAGCGTGGCTTCCCTCATCATATGCCCAATATGTCCTCACTCACTGTCCTTCCGACCAGTTGTCATCCCAGCTGGTGTGGAGATAATGGTGTGTGTGTGTGTGTGTGTGTGTGTGTGTGTGTGTGTGTGTGTGTGTGTGTGTTGGTGTGTATTTGTATTCGTTAATATCATCTATCCAATCAGATCTGTGTATCCAAACATGCCAGGAACTCAGCATGGGTTGGTTTTGATGGGAGAGACAGACAAGAGCTAAAGCAAGGCGATAGGTAACCATTCACCTCCACTCAGTCCCTAGCTGAAGCAAGGCGATAGGTAACCATACACTCCACTCAGTCCCTAGCTGAAGCAAGGCGATAGGTAATCATACACTCCACTCAGTCCCTAGCTCATGTACACTATGTCCACCAGTACTGATAGTGAGTACATCTGATGAGAAGTACAGATTTGGTGTCCCCTCCAAGGCACAGTGGAACTTGTATTAAAGACCACTTTTACACAAATACTACCTCTCCTGGGTGACCACTCTTGAACTATCCCCTGTGTCACCTCAACTACATTGTACCACCTCTCCACTAAGGCCACCTCTGCACTAAGACCACCTCTCCACTAAGGCCACCTCTGCACTAAGACCACCTCTACACTAAGACCACCTCTACACTAAGACCACCTCTCCACTAAGACCACCTCTACATTAAGACCACCTCTCCACTAAGACCACCTCTACACTGAGACCACCTCTACACTAAGACCATCTCTACATTAAGACCACCTCTATAAAGTAACCACTCTTGAACTATCCAAAACTTAATCTCAACTACGTACACTGGTGCACCTTTATATCAAGGCCACCTGTCTACAGAGACCACATTATCTTGTTCCCCTGGGTGGTCTGTATAGACAGGTTCCACTGTACTTGTAACCTAGTTGGGCTGTGGGTGTCGAGTGTTGTTAACATTGAGTTCATTGAATGTCTTTGTTTGTTTGTTTATCGCCTCAGTGTTGTGATAACTGCTTCGGAACACCCTGTCACATGTGTGAACAATACAGGTCATGTGACTGACTGGTTCGATAGCCTATCCAGGTGCCTGAATTGGAACGTTCGAGAAGTACAGAAATCAATGGCTTAGGATAAATGCATTAATATTTGAGATAGTGGTATTTTGTAATGGTTCAATAAAATAATCCAAATTGATTATTGTACATAGTAATTTATTGCATATTATGTTACATATTTATGAAATACATATACCAATATGAACAGAGTTTATCAATATTGGACAATTCTTCACACACGCCAGGTTTATTCAATTGTAATAATCATAACATAGACAAATTAATAGCTGCTTCATTTAATACTGTAAACATACATTGTATATAATATATACAGTATTATGTAATTAGAGAACAAACCTTATAATATCTATATAATAATATTATGCCCACTGGGGAGTGTTTATGACTTATGACATAACGTATTTTATTGTTCACCTCCAGTAGGGTGTACAGGTCTGTAGCACCTCCAGTAGGGTGTACATGGTCTGTAGCACCTCCAGTAGGGTGTACATGGTCTGTAGCACCTCCAGTAGGGTGTACATGGTCTGTAGCACCTCCAGTAGGGTGTACATGCATCTGTATTTGTGCTATGGTATGTCAGATGGACACTGGAGAGGCCGGTGATAAAATTTGACATTTTTAGCTGGTCACCACAAGGTCCACAGCATTTACTGGAGGGTGTGTATATGTGCATAATTCGTATTTGTATTGTAAAGCTTGATATGGACACAGGGCAGCCCATGGATGTGGAATCACTTCGGTGGTCACCACGAGATCTATAGTATTGGAGAGAATAGGAAAAAACACTAAACACCTTTTTGCATGACACATGGGAGAGGGGGCATGTCAACCTGATAATTTCACAAGACTTAGCTGATGGGGCTGGCATGATCTAATTTCTGAAATAATCCCCATCTCCGTATGTGGTCCATAACCGCAGCTACATTCGGAGGTGCTTAATAATTTTCCAATGTATGGGATAATAAATAGGAGAATAAAACGCCAAGCATCTTATTGTGTCACTCCTGGCAGAGTGGGCGTGTCAACCTGATTCTTTTACTAGACCTATCTGGGGGTGTGAACTAACTTATGAAACAATTCCCTTCTCCCTACGTGGCCCATAACCACAGCTACGTTCGGAGGTGCTTATTATTTTGCAATCATTATAAATGGGAGAGTATAGGAGAATAAAACGCTAAGCACCTTTTTGCATAGCTCCTGGCAGAGTGGGCGTGTCAACCTGATTCTTTTACTAGACCTATCTGGGGACGTGAACTAACTTATGAAACAATTCCCATCTCCGCCCCCCGTGGCCCATAACCACAGCTACATTCGGAGGTGCTTATTATTTTTCATTCATTATGTATGGGAGAGTATAGGAGAATAAAATGGTAAGCACTTTTTTGTATAGCTCACGGGAAAGTGGGTGTGTCAACCTGATATTTTTACCAGACCTAGCTGGAGGCATGAACTAACATATTAAAAAATCCAGATTTCATCTCTGTATGTGGTCTGTAACCACAGCTACAATCGGAAGTGCTTATTATTTTTTCAATGTATGGGAGAGTATAGGAGAATAAAACGCTAAGCACCTTAGCTCCTGGTAGAATGAGCATGTCAACCTGATATTTTTACCAGGCCTAGCTGTGGACTTGAAATGAATATGAAACAACTTCCTTATCCGTATGTGGCCCTGCAATCATGGATTGTATTGATCACTCAGGTAATTTTACATTCTATTGCTTGTCACCCTGGGATACCCCGTCTCCATAGTAAACTTATCAACATAAATTTGGATGCATACACACCCTCCTGGGTGTGCTGTAGTACTCGTGGTATCAGCAAAAATGTCAAATTTCTTGCTGATCACCATGGCCTGTCCAGTGTCCACATCATGCACTATAGCTCAAATACGGATACATGGACACACTCCTGGTAGTGGGACAGTCCTTCTGATATCAAACAAGATACATTTGGTTGCAAATTGAAAATTCTCCCCAGTGTCCATATCAAATTCACCAACACAGTTTTAGACGCATACACACCGTCCTGAGAGTGCTATAGGCCTCGTGGTGACCAGCAAAAAAATGTCAAATTTTATTGCTGGTCACCACAGCCTCTCCTGTGTGCGCGTGATGCATCATAGCTCGACTACAGATACACAACCGCACTCCTGGAACTAGTACAGACCTTCTGATAACAAAAGTGGTACATGTAGTTGCAGATCAAAGGAATTCCCTGGTGTCCATATGGCAATATATAATAATGCAAATCATTTTGTATGTACATTCCAATATAAGTGTAATACGCCTTGTGGTGATAACTCAGGTGATTTGACATCCCATTGCTGGTCACCAAGGGCTGCCCAGTGTCCGTGCCAAACTCACCAAGGCAATTTCGGATGCATACAAACCCTCCTGAGTGTGCTATGGGCCTCGTGGTGACAAGCAAAAAAATGTCAATTTTATGCTTGTCACCAAGACCTCTCCTGTGTACACATAATGCATCATAGATCTAATACGAATGCACAGACACACTCCTGGAACTAATACGTTCCTTTCGATAACAAAAATGATAGGTTTTGTTGCTGATGAAAATCCTGCCTGGCACATAGCATTATACGTTTGTATGTACATTTCAATATAAGTGTAATACGCCTTGTGGTAATCACTCAGGTGATTTGATATCCCATTGCTGGTCACCAAGGGCTGCCCAGTGTCCGTACCAAACTCACCAAGGCAATTTCGGATGCATACACGCCGTCCTGAGTGTGCTATAGGCCTTGTGGTGACATGCTAAATAATGTCAAATTTTATTGCTTGTCACCACAGCCTCTCCTGTGTGCACATAATGCATCGTAGCTCAAATACAGATACATGGACACACTCCTGGAACTAATACGATTCTTCTGATAACAAAATTGATACATTTTGTTATGAATGAAAAATTCTCCCCATTGTCCATATTATGGCACATATAATAATGTATATAATTTTGTATGTACATTCCAATATAAATGCAATACGTCTTGTGGTGATCACTCAGGTAATTTCACATTCCATTGCTGGTCACAAGGGGCTGCCCAGTGTCCATGCCAAATTCACCAACACATATTGGGATGCATACACACCGTCCTGAGTTTGCTATAAGTCTCGTGGTGACAAGCAAAAAATGTCAATTTTTTTCCTTGTCACCGCGGCCTGTCCTGTGTTCACGTGATGCATCATAGCACAAATACAAATGTACAGACACACTCCTGGAACTAGTACGGTCCTTCTGATAACAGAAATGGTACGTTTTGTTGCAATCAAAATTTCAACTCTGTGTGACACACAAAATAATGCATATACTTTGTATGTACATTCCAATATTATACGTGTAATTCGCCTTGTAGTGATCACTCAGGTAAATTCACATTTCGTTACTGGTCACCAAGGGCTGCCCAGTGTCCATGCCAAACTCACCAACACATATTGGGATGCATACACACTGTCCTGGGTGTGCTATAGGCCTCATGGTGACAAGCAAAAAATGACAATTTTTTTCCTTGTCATCGCAGCCTTTGCTGTGTGCACGTAATGCATCATAGCACAAATACAGATGCACAGACACACTACTGGAACTGGTATGATCCTTCTGATAACAAAACTGATACATTTTGTCATGGATCTAAAATTCTCCCAGGTGTCCATAAGGCGCATATATTCTTTCAATGTATGGAATAATATAATATACAGTATAGGAGAAAAAAACGCTAAGCACCTTTTTGTATAGCTCATGAGGGAGCGGGCGTGTCAACCTGATATTTTTACCAGACCTAGCTGGGGACATTAGATAACATATGAAACAATTCCCATCTCAGTATGTGGCCCATAACTCTAGCTACACTCGGAGGTACTTAATATTCTTTCAATGTATGGGATAATATAGGAGAACAAACATTAAGCACCTTTTTGCATAGCTCATAGAAGAGTGGACATGTCAACCTGATATTTTCACCAGACCTAGCTGGGGTCATGAACTATCATATGAGACAAATCCGATCTCCGTATGTGGCCCATAACTCTAGCTATAACCAGAGGTGCTTAATATCTTTTTAATGTATGGCAGAGTATAGGTAGAAAGTGCTAAGCACCTTTTTGTATAGCTCATGAGAGAACGGGTGTGTCAATGTCATACCGTGAGGCCGTGGTGACTAGCGTTAAAATTTGACATTTTCCAGCTGGTCACCACGGGGTCCATAGCACTTACTGGAGGGTGTGTATGCATGCGTATTTCTGTTGTAAAGCTTGATACAGACAGTGGGTAGCCCATGGTGACTGAAACCTGGATGTGAAATCTCTTGGGTGGTTACCACTAGATCTATAGCACATATACTGATATGTACAAACAAAAATATATACTATATGTATATATACATTATAAATAATTTTTATTCCATGATAATAATTCTCCTCCAATTACATAACTATAATTCAATAATAGTTATATTCAATTGGATACAAATGTTATTCACTTCATGTAGATAATCTTTGATCTAATTAATAAATTCAATTAAATTAAATGTATATGTTATGTACGTATGTACAACGTTCATTAATATGAATTGACTTATAAAATTAAAAGCAACATAAATTAACATAAGCAACAATGTAATTTATTTAGAGCTGGGTACATGATTGGAGGTAAAATTGTATCTCTGAAAATGTCGATATTGTGAAATTCTTGATTGGACCTCCCCTACCAAAACCTCACTCCAGCTCATTGACATTCGAGGAGCTTTGGTCTTGCCTTGAATCATGTTGGCGCTCCCCAATGTGAACTCATCTGAACAGAATATTCCAAGCTGATGGCACACAGATTGTAGAGTCTTCACTGGGCTCTCCCTCAAGTCCACGGCATGGACATTCACAACCTTCACATAAGAATGAGTTGTCTTAAACGTTTCAAATGACTTCACTAGGGAGAAAAACGTGAGAATTGCTCTTCTAATAGCTTCTTCTTCAGTTAAATCACTGTCGGTAGAGAGAATGTTGCATGCTATTAGAGCTATGGAGTCAAATGGATTCTGTACCTCGTGGAGGACTACTAGCGGGATGCCAACCAGCGCAAACAACTGCTTGACTGCATGATCAACTTCATCGAAATTCTGCAAAATGCTTTCTGCAAATTCGTGACCAATGTCGAGACCAATAATGTTTATATATCCTTCGTACACCCCTGAATACAGATTGGGCAGTACGCTGTAGTGCCAGCTTTTTGGTTTTCCTCCGTTTTCCTCCATCTCGTGGAGGTGTGTGTGGGCGCGACTGAAAGCATACCTGGAGATCTGGTTGTAGAAGACCAACCTCTCGTCTTCTGTGAACTTGAGACTCTTGCCATTCAGGGACAGTAGGAGTTTGGGCAGGGGTGCAAGGACAGCGTGCGGGTGTGCATTCAAGACGGTGCCCAGCACCCCGTCCAGCGCTCCGGAATTTCCCGTAATGAAAACAAACTTTTGGACTTTCCTGAGCGAATACTTGGACAGGCTTCTGTAGACTCCCCAGGATATAGCTACAGACTGTCTACCTTGGGACACGTCAACTTCACCTAGCCCTTTGAAAGGCGACTGTGTCTTGCAATCCTTGCCTTCAGCGGCGGAGACACTACCCTGTCTCCTACTTCTGTGCGTTTCTTCGGAGGTTGGGGTTCCGCTGATTCGTATTTCTTCTAAAGACCCATTCTCTGAAGCATTCTTTTGAAAGACGACGACGATCGCTAACAAGTTGAGACATAAAATGATGAAAATGAGAGCTTTAATGCTGAAAAATCTAACGACCCATGCTCCATACTTTAGCAAAGATGCGTACATCGTCAATAACTTGCAGTAGGTTGTCCTTCAAGAAGATACTGATTCTCTACAAGGAAAGCGTCTTCATCTGGCACGAAGTATTTATCTCTTTGCATTCACTGCATTCCAGTCGTCGCTGTAACGCTACGGGGTATGGTGCCTGCGAAGCCGGTCAACTTTGAGCCATACCAAACTCAAGTGAGCTATTGTCACTTGGAAACTGTGTTCTTCAACAAACATTCCGCCTATATTGGCACAAAGACCGAACACAGCTGCGACCATAGCTGCGACGTTCCGCACTTCGTGGAATCTGAGACGTGAAAAAGACATTAATAGTTCGCCATACTTGAGTCTCTTAGCACATGGAGAGAGGGCCGTTAAGTTGGCATACTATTTCAATTCCTTTCACAAGGGATGGCGAAAGGTAGCGGTGCGTCCTGTTGCTGTAACCTGTCGTCTCTCGCTCCATAGGTTACCGAAGCAGAAATATCACTGATCCCTTGCTTGGTGTATGTACATAGGCCTCTTGGGGTAACGTCAATTAAAGCCCTTAGGCGATTATTGCTGTCCATTTATCGCCCATGCACGCAGAGTAGATAAGATCAATGACGTAAGAGGTTTGTTGCAGTCTTTTGCTATCGACATTCTTGGCGTCCTCCGCGCACTCTCTACCCTCTGTTGGATTCTAGAAGATTTAGGGGATCCGGAGAGCCGAGATTTGGTGTCAGTTTCGTACAAACGTCCCTTGAAATCACGAAGTCTCCTTTCGCGGGATCGCCAAACGCATGGAGCGAACCTGGGACGCAAAAACACTTCTAGAAGGTGAGATTTATCGTCTGGTTCTTGTTACCGTAGCTCTAGTAGCTGTGTTTGTGTTCTTTAAAGGTTGCTTCTTGTCGGATTGTTCGTTCCTTTATCCATTTCATCTAGTCCTGTCATTATCCGCGATTAAATTAATTATCATCAAATCCAACTTTTGAATTATAGCGACTACCCAGTTTTGAGGACCTTTACGCATTTCTGTGTTTAGAAGCGAAAGTTGTGTGTGAGCGCGCGTGGTGTGTGTGTGTGTGTGTGTGTGTGTGTGTGTGTGTGTGTGTGTGTGCATAGATGGTGTGTGTGTGTGTGTGTGTGTGTGTGTGTGTGTGTGTGTGTGTGTGTGTGTCTGTGTGTCTGTGTGTGTGTGTGTGTGTGTGTGTGTGTGTGTGTGTGTGTGTGTGTGTGTCTGTGTGTTTGTGTTTGTGTGTGTGTGTGTGTGTGTGTGTGTGTGTGTGTGTGTGTGTGTGTGTGTGTGCCCTGCACAGTGTAACAGTGCACCAATATCTCACCATGTGCACTCTCCCCATCTCCACCAGTTCCATCCAACATTGATCACCTGTTATCCCACAACTTGTACATACCACATACTCAACTGCCCGTGTTCACATGACAGGTGGTGTAAGCAGTGGAGACTGCTGATGAGTCTACCTACAAATAGCAAACAACAGCTCGCGTGACAGAGCCAGACTATAGCCCGTCCCTTGATTGAGATCTTCCCATGTGTGGTATGTGTCCGATCTTATTAGAATCAGTCACTTTGAAGGGCTGTGATTTGGCCCTCTAGGAAGAACAAACACTACTTAGGAAATGATAGATATGTACCCTATATTCCCTGACTTCCCATGGGGTGAGCACACTTGAGCAGCAATAAAGTTTGTATCCAGTCACCAGTAGGACACTCAACCAAGAGTGTACACCCACTCCAGTGTGTATAGCCCCAAATAGCACCAAATCTGTATACTTCCAAGTATGCTTGTTTTCACTTTCACTCCACAGCTGGTCGCTTGTATGTAACAGGTTAATGTGTATTGTTTGTGTACGTGTAGTTACATGTCTATTCGATTAAGGTAATCTGTTATTTCTTATTGATGAGCACACACCTACTCATGTACGTATGGAGGTATGCGGACACATACGTACGCACAATGGCATAATAATATACTAATGTATATTAATGTGTGTACATGTCTGGATACGTCTCTGCATTTGACAAGTTCTCCTTTTTGCATGTGTGTACATGCAAACATACACACGTGTGCATGCAAACATAC
Source organism: Chondrilla cf. caribensis (assembly GCA_964020155.1). Taxonomy (NCBI): domain Eukaryota; kingdom Metazoa; phylum Porifera; class Demospongiae; order Chondrillida; family Chondrillidae; genus Chondrilla; species Chondrilla cf. caribensis. Next base: position 384,988 of record OZ026557.1, on the reverse strand, counting down.
ACACGTGTACCTGCAAACATACACACATTTTGACATGCAAGCATACACACGTGTACATGCAAACATACACACGCGTGTACATGCATGTGGTGTGCATTGTACAGAGACAGGTATAAAGGATGGTGTTGTGCTGTGTGAAATGTGAATGTAGGCTGTCATCTCAATTGTGTGTGAATTACACAGGTAACATGTTACATTTGCAGATTCTGCTAGTTGTGAATGGCTCGTGAATATCGTTATCTGCTAAAATCCATCTGTTTACATAAGGTGTTGGTTTATGGGGTGTCCCTGCTCAGCTAATGAGACCTCCTGCTGTGTGAGAGAGAGCAGATGTGTTTATACAGTGCTGTGGTGTCTCTGTGTCCAGTGCCCTCTGTATCCAGTACTTAACCTTACGTACTAAAGGTCACAGGGGGGGGGGGCAACTGGGGTAGTGTAGTCGAGGAGATGAAGTAATATGTGTAGGTTAGCATCTACCCATGGCAGCTTACATCCTTGTACAACAGCCTACTTGTACAACAACTCACTTGTACAACAGCCTACTTGTACAACAGCTGGAGAGGACGTCTGATTCAATAATACAGACGACTATTCAGTTTCATAATTGTGTAGTTACTTATGCGTAGGTTGATGCCCTCTCTTATTTGATATGAACTAGCTTAGTCATTGAAGTACAGCGTAACTTGCTTAGTACGTACCTTGGGTTAGTGGGTACACTTCACTCAGTCCCTAGCTCATGTACACTGTGTCAACCAGTACTGATAGGAAGTAAGTACCTCTGAAAGGAGTACAGATTTGGTGTGCCCTTCAAGGTACTCAGCAAGTTGGAGTGTATATTATTATCTTATGTATTACCAATCTTGAGTGATGGAAAAGTTTGAAGTTGAGAAAGATTTGAAGTTGGAATGGAAAGTGTAGACTGTCCAATACATTACTACTGAATGGAGTAACCTATTGCAGGATCTCTGAAAGGAAATACGTACCTCAAACAATAATTGTTTTGTGAGATATGCGGGAATGTCAAGTTTTGAACACTTACTGGGGATGCTACATATGTCTTCAAACAACTCCAGCGTGACTACACTAACTTCTCCTCGACATTTGTACCCTTCTGCAGTAATAGCTGGCATGCATCGTTAACACCTTGTGTGTACATTCAGATACCACACTTACGGTTGTCATACTTCGTTCTATGTACTTTTATACAAATATGTGTGTGTGTACTTAGCTACATCGAGTGGGAGATGCATGTTGTCATGTGTACGTTCAGGGCTGGTCCTTATGGTTTGGTTGACTTCTTCAATCTTCCCTGTATGTGGGTTATATTGGACATCGCTGTGGTAACAATAGGTACTACCAACTATTTCGCTCCTGTTACCATGGTGACATTATAGATGTACGTATGTCTTGTGAGAGGTATTTCCTCAAGAATGTAACTCGAGTGCGCGTGTGTGTGTACCAGGACTGAGAACGATGTAGTGTTTATACGCTAACCTGACCTTGTGGTCAAGAGCTGGTAGGGGATTTGAAGTTCAGGGGAGTGGGTGGAGGATTGTGGACAAGTTGAGGTAGATTGGTAGACCGTTTGAAGGAGCTCAATGTGCAAGAAATGACCTCAGTAAAGTCGAGGGTATGTATCAAGTCTTTTCATGTGACTTTTATACAGAGTATGTACATCTTGTACTGGAGTATTGAAGTACACACAACTTGTACACGGAGTACACGCAACTTGTACACGGAGTACACACAACTTGTACGTGGAATACACATAGCTTGTACGTGGAATACACATAGCTTGTACACGGAATACACATAGCTTGTACACAGAGTACACACAGCTTGTACACAGAGTACACACAGCTTGTACACAGAGTACACACAGCTTGTACACAGAGTACACACAGCTTGTACATGGAGTACACACAACTTGTACACATAGTACACACAGCTTGTACACAAAATACACACAGCTTGTGCATATGTACGTATGTATGTACGTATGTGTACATACGTCTGTGTCCTATACTGTGTGTACATTGTGATCCCGAGAGGCATCTGAAGACAATACCGATACATGTCGAAAGTGCTACCAAACCATGTATCAACACAGAGCACAGATAATGTGATACTGTTGTGTGTCAATAGGTATAGTATTGTTGGAGTGCATTCTGGTTGGATATCATGTGTAGGCTCAGTTTCCAGCCAGGTTGCCTTTCACATGGGCACCACTCTCCAGTGTGAATTGTTGTACGCACTTTGTGTATCAGTACATGTATTTACGTACATACGTACGTACATTGTTTATTGTTTATGCTTGTATGTGCATATGTATGTACATATGCTTATGCATGTGTTTATATGTACGTATGTATGTGCATACACGTATATGTGATGCACTGTGGTGATTGACTGTGAAGACTGTCCTATTTAGCACGTACTCTTTGCTAATGTATGTACGTACATGTACACTCACTCCCAGTTCATGTAC
>OZ026557.1:372500-375000 GCA_964020155.1 Chondrilla cf. caribensis | reverse complement strand
AGTCAAACACACAAAGTGTACAGTAACAAGATTTGTTTACATGTTTACTTGTGTTGTGTCCTCCCCCAGGCACTGGTGTAGAGTGGACGGGGTGGAGCAGCGGTTCAGGACCATGGACTCCAGCGATCACAAGAAAGTTACGGGAGATTACATCATCGCTGGTTCCGAACTGCTGACAGGACCAGAAGTCAACACCCAGCACGATAAAGACCTCACCATCGTCATCGTTCTCCCTGCTGATGGAGACAGACCGAAAGAAGAGGTTGTTGTAGCTGCCTATGACAGCCATGAATACAACAAGTGGAGGGAAGCCTTGAGTAGCGTCATCTACCCTGACCGGTCGTCTAGTAGAGGAACACGTCGGACAACAGTGCATGGTGAGGGTGAGGGTGGGGGTGTGGTAGGAGTGAGGGTAGGGAGTGTGGTAGGAGTGAGGGTGGGGAGTGTGATGAGAGTGAGGGTGGGGGTGTGGTAGGAGTGAGGGTAGGGAGTGTGGTAGGAGTGAGGGTAGGGAGTGTGGTAGGAGTGAGAGTGGGAGTGTGGTAGGAGTGAGGGTGGGAGTGTGATGAGAGTGGGGGTGGGGAGTGTGATAGGAGTGAGGGTGGGGAGTGTGGTAGGAGTGTGATTGTGAGTATTGGGAGTTGAAGATCCATGTACGCACCCCCGGCTGCTGTCCTGACACCACAATCTCTGGTTCCCCCCCCCTCCCACAGGTGTCTCATCACTGGACAGGGAGTCCTTCCTCTCATCCATCACCACCTCTAGTGGGTACGTCTCTCCCATCAGTACGAGACCGCCCGACGATCTACCACGAAGACCTAAGAACGACCCCCTCCCAAGTCTACCAATCGAAGAGAGAACGAGAGACAGCGATACGGAGACCATCTATGAAGAGATCGATGCATTGCAAGAAATGGTTGACCAGCAACTCAAGAAGACTGATATGCTACTGGAGCCACTGAGAGGTTTGTCTCTGCGTGTACATGCATGCACACACACATACACACACACACACACGCACATACGCACATATGCACACACATACGCACGCACATATGCACATATGCACACATACGTACACACACACAGGCACACACACCACACACACACACACACACGCACACATACACGTGCACACACACACACACACACACGCACACACACACACACACACACACACACACACACACACACACACACACTCCTACATACAAATGTACGTTTCAACTTTCACAGGTAATAAGAAATGGCGGAACTCTTTGCCAAGCTTCTCGGGATTCATCACACGACTGAAGCGAAACAGCATGCGTACTTCGACCACCACAGCCCCCACCCAGCTGATCCCCCGCCCTGCCGTCAACGAGGAGGAGAGCGATGAGTACCGAGGCTACCTCTTCAAGCAGAGCTCCAAACTCTCCACTCTGTGGAAGAAGAAGTGGTGTGTACTCAGACACTGCATATTCGCCTACTACGAGTGAGTTTATGCATGTTAGTGTACCATACATGCACTGTGTTTTGTATACCGCATAGCGGGAAATTTTCACAGGACAAACTTTTTGCAGATTCGCGGTTGGCCTAACATCCGCAAAAAATTTATCCGCAAATTAGGCGTTCTTGTTGTTCTATCACGTAACTGTGGCAAGCATCTGCAAAAATTTTATCTGCGAATTTTCATTTTTGGAGTCATCCGCGAAAATTTTATCCTGTGAAAATTTCCCGCTATACGGTATGTATTGTGCTTATAACGATAGATGAGTTGTTGAATTGCAGGAGCATGCATCACATGAGCTATCATGTGAGATTCACGTGACATCCAAGTGACAGTCATGTGACTGTTTGTGTACTGTACAAATGACCTGTACTTCCCCCTTAAATACATCACATACATATACTTTGCTACATGCAACTACACATACAGTACACTGTACGTATGTACGTACATACGTACGCATATCACATGTACATGCATCCACATGCTCACATGTTGTCACTTTTCCGTAGTACACCTGACGACATCGAAGGCCACAGTGTTGTGTTGCTTGGTTACAATGTGGAGTCAGTCCAGGACAAAAGGGCTTATGTCTTTAAGCTGAGCAGCGACAGTAATAAAGACCTCTTCTTTGCAGCGGAAAATGAAGAAGAGTTCTTGGAATGGTCCTTTAGGTGTGTGTGTGTGTGTGTGTGTGTGTGTGTGTGTGTGTGTGTGTGTGTGTGTGTGTGTGCATGCGTGCATGCGTGTGTTTGTGTTTGTGTGCGTACGTATGTGTGTGTGTGTGTGTGTGTGTGTGTGTGTTTGTGTGTGTGTGTGTGTGTGTGCATGTGTGTGCATGTGTGTGTGTGTGTGTGTGTGTGTGTGTGTGTGTGTGTGTGCATGTGTGTGTGGTGATGTACGTACTCGTGTACTACCCATCCTTGTAGACTGGACTCGGCTACTAAGGCTTTTGATCAGGAGATTGACGACGACTTTGCTTGTGACTGGATGAATGAGAAGAACGAGGAA
>OZ026557.1:362500-367500 GCA_964020155.1 Chondrilla cf. caribensis | reverse complement strand
AGAAAACGAGAAAAGTGAGGGCTGCTCACTCAGTTCAATCCATACAGTACACACAGTACACACAGTACATACAGTACATACAGTACATACAGTACACACAGTACACACAATACATACAGTACATACAGTACATACAGTACACACAGTACACACAGTACATACCGTACACACTGTACATACAGTACACACAGTACATACAGCACACACAGTACACACAGTACACACAGTACACACAGTAAGTACAGGGTTGTGTGTCACATGTATACCAGCACATATGAAGTACTGTACCCCTCTTTCCTCAGGTTGCCAGGAAGGCAGACCAGAACCTCAAGCAGCAGCACATGTCCCTCCTCTACATCCGCCGTGAGCTGGACAAGCATGTGGTCCGGTTGCAGGAGAGGACTGACAAGGGAGACGAACATGCCATAGCAGCTGCTGAGGCTCTGGCTGGAAAGGCCGTTCAGATTGAGCAGGTGCTCCCCTACCTCGAGAAGTGCATCAAGGTGAACAGACAGGCCGAACTGCAGACCATCGCTGTGTTGCAGAAAGGGAGAGAGGAAGCCATGAGAGAGCTCGACCAGATTCATCCGGAGGGTAATACCGGGGAAATACCCAAAATTGTTGAAGAAGGCATTAGCGAATGTGACCAGAAGGACACATGTGATGATCTAGAGTCGACCCTGACCGAATCTATCCGAACTCCAACCAAGGATGCCACCAACACTCCAGTGTTCACCCAATCCACATCAACTCCTGCTAACAAAGAGAAAACCCCTCCAAGACCTCTGAAGCTTCACAGGACGCACACCACCGAATCCTCCACCTCACAGAACAGTGAGATTTTTATTCCAAAGGGATCAATTTTGTCTCCTCAGGATTTCATCAAGCACGCGTGGCATCGCCCAAACTCTGCCAAATCTCAGTCATCGGAAGGAGACTGTGCCACGCCCCTGGCCACCTCCCCCATGGTGCTGAGCCCAAGGAGGTTCAAACGCTCTCAGTCGTCAGGGCAACCAAACAAGATGAATGAAGGAACAGAGGTTGAAGGAAATGGCATGCTTCATCGTCCCACCAGTGCCAGTAGCAACAGAATACATATGGTGAGTGTGCTTGTGGTGATTGTGCTTGTTGGCTTATTCTCCAATTCAGTCTCGATAATATGATTATTATACATAATAATTATAATAATGTGATTTTTATGAGAAAGGCCGTATTTGCCCATACTACTTCGACACACGTACGTAGGTACGTATGTACCTCTGTTTGTATGATCGTGTTTGCTGACACAAACTCTCTCTCTCCACAGACAAAACTGATGCTTCAAGGAACTCCGGGGACCGAATTGTAAGATCCTCCTGTCGCTGATGTACAGAGTGTGTTCTGTACGTACATGCGTACATGCGTACATGCGTGTGGACATTCTCATCCTTGGAACTATGTCACTCTCAGCCCCTCCCCCTCAACACATCTTGTATACATCATAATATTGTATTATAGTTGTACTGTTATAATATAAATGTTGTTATGTTCAGGCATTTTATCAAGAACAACTTTTGATGCTTTAAGAATATTAAATACATAAAATTAAATTGTTATATTTTTGTTATTATTTCATTATTATGTATATAATCTTATTAGATGTAATTATAAAATGATACCTAATTTCACATACGTACATCCATATTCTACACATGTACTGTGTATGCGTACATGTGCGTATGATCGAGTGTAATGTATCATCCATTTTGGTTCTACATGTAAATAAAAGCAGTATTATAATATACATGCATACATACATACATACATGCATATACATATAAATATATTATATATATATCATTCCTAATGGAGTGGAATTAAACATGTAGAGGTTTCAGAGATGGTTGAGGCTGTTATGTTTTTGAAGGATCTGGGCCATTTTATTAAGACTAGCCAGGTCTGCAGACTGCCAAACTTTGCATTCAGTGTTACCATCCAAAGACTTATTGCCAAGGCTGTTTTGTCATGTAGTGGTGTCTAGATGTATGCTTATTTGTACTTTTAATATTATATATATATATATGCAAGTTATCTGTAATTCAGCTATATAATAATATAATATTACTGACATATTTTATAATAATCAATATAATACACTCGAACTCCATACAAATGACATACACACAATACTGAGATTAATTGTCAATTTTTGATTCATTCCAAATCATAAAACAACGTACAGCAGGTGATTGAATTGGGCTCATGGTATGATAAAATCTGATCATAAATCAATTATATGATGTGACATCCACAAGACCCCGTTTGTTGATGCTCAGTCTGAGTGTCTGCATCAGCAGTGTTCCTGTGGAGAACATGGGTGGAAGTCTTGAAGTTCTCTGATCTCCCAAATTCGTCTGATAATTGGAAACTGGTAACAAGTCCCTCGTAGTGACGCTCAGCGAGTCGTTTGGAAGCCTTGGCTAGTTGAAGTAGAAGGTGTGTCACGCACTGGGTGTTGTCCACGACCACCTTGAAGCATAGGTCCTCACTGATACTGTGGAAGCTTCGGAACTGGTCCACCATATCGTCTGTGACGATACGCTTATCGTACGAAGGACGGTCCTCGGAAAGTTCCCCCACACTCAAGCCAATTAAACACACAGCAAAAGACATCGAGTGACTGGACAGCAGCGTTTGGACGTATTCCAACCAGTTTTGGAGATCTCTCAGTGACTGCTCGTTGTTGTAATCGAATGTTAGTAGAACGAACCGGGTGTTCCTGTAGTACTGGTTAGTGAGGGAATTGTACTTCTCTTGGCCCTGAGTGTCAAACACCTTCAGCTACATCAGAAGGAAGGGACATAAAAATGTTCTATGAGTGATTGAACATGTATACATGCGCATGCACACACACAGAGAGAGAGAAGGGGGGAGGGAGAGGGAGAGGGAGGGAGAGGGAGACGTACACAGTGGAAGCATATAAACTCTATGGAAGGGCTATCCAGTAAGGAGGTGGATCTTATCTAGTGTAAATTTGGTTCTGACAAATGTGTTCAGGGATACAGCACCATCTCCACTGCTGTGGTTCAGGGATACAGCACCATCCCCACTGCTGTGGTTCAGGGATACAGCACCATCCCCACTGCTGTGGTTCAGGGATACAGCACCATCCCCACTGCTGTGGTTCAGGGATACAGCACCATCCCCACTGCTGTGGTTCAGGGATACAGCACCATCTCCACTGCTGTGGTTCAGGGATACAGCACCATCCCCACTGCTGTGGTTCAGGGATACAGTACCACCCCCACTGCTGTGGTTCTAAACAGGCACAATGTTCTCCAATCAGCTGAGACAATTCTCACAATTGTACACCGAGTTGCAGTAGAGTTGTGAAAGTGAGTAAGTTAGGGAGATACAATGGTCCTGAATATACTGGAGACATTCACATTCACATTGGTGTGCATGCGTCGGGTAAACAAAGACAGATCAACAGGATGATCAATGGCAAGAGAAAGGAGACGTCTGATCCAGCTATTACAACTATTAATCCTATGTACATTGTAAATGTTATGTGGTTGCATTCAGTGCACCCTCCAAGTTGGTACACAATCTTGGTCAGTACATACTCATGGATAGTACTGGTTAGTACACACTCCTGGTTAGTAGACACTCCTGGTTAGTACACACTCCTGGTTAGTACACACTCCTGGTTAGTACACACTCCTGGTTAGTAGACACTCCTGATTAGTACACACTCCTGGTTAGTACACACTCCTAGTTAGTACACACTCCTAGTTAGTACACTCCTGGTTAGTACACACTCCTGGTTAGCACATACTCCTGGTTAGTACATACTCCTGGTTAGTACACACTCCTGGTTAGTACACACTCTTGGTTAGTACACACTCCTGGTCAGTACACACTCCTGGTTAGTACACACTCCTGGTCAGTACACACTCCTGGTTAGTTCACACTCCTGGTTAGCATACACTCCTGGTTAGTTCACACTCCTGGTTAGTACACACTCCTGGTTAGTGAGTGTCTGGGTTAGTACATACTCCTGGTTAGTGAGTACCTGGGTTAGTACACACTCCTGTTTAGTGAGTACCTGGGTTAGTACACACTCCTGTTTTTTTAGTGAGTACCAGGGTTAGTACACACTCCTGGATGGTGAGTACCTGGGTTAGTACATACTCCTGGTTAGTGAGTACCTGGGTTAGTACACACTCCTGGCTAGTACACACTCCTGGCTAGTACACACTCCTGGTTAGTACACATGCCTGGTTAGTACACACTCCTGATTAGTACACACTCCTGGTTAGTACACACTCCTGGCTAGTTCATACTCCTGGTTAGTGAGTACCTGGGTTATTACATACACTATGCTCATCTGTCACTTACATAAACTGCTTCACCTTCGCTGAACTTCACTACTTTCGTACAACTATCAAATGAGGTTCTCGAAGTGGTAATGTTACTTCTCCGATGCCGCCCCGACCCAACAGAGGTGTCTTCATCAACTCCGATGTTCTCTACCGCCTTGATAGCCTCGAAAAGAGCAGTCTTACCAACCCTCGGACTTCCCAACAATATTGCTTTGTACTCGACCATCGCCCAAGTTTTCTTCTTCAATTAGTGCATATGTCTGGCCTGCTAGACCACCTTGACTAGACTGAAAACGTCGGGATGGCGTTTATTTCGCGTTTTCTCGTGTTTGTGTTTATGTTTACGTTACCGATTAATGAATGGTATTCCAGGAATGTCCGAGGTCCCTCAAATCGCCGATGAAAAAGCTGAGGTTGCTCAATCGTTGTTAGTGTGTTCGTACGTGTTCGTGAAGGGAAGGCCGTCTCACAAGACTACCACTGTTTATCCCAATTCGTTACATCGATGGAGCGGACGTGTCTGAGAAATGTTTTCGTTCTGTTACTCCTTGTTTCGTTCCAACGAGGCAGATCCCAAGCACCGGGGGACGAGAACGCATTTTGTGTGAACTTGAATGAACTTAACCCGCCAAGTTA
>OZ026557.1:352500-357500 GCA_964020155.1 Chondrilla cf. caribensis | reverse complement strand
GATGTCCTTGGTACAGCTGATGTCCTTGGTACAGCTGATGTCCTTGGTACAGCTGTTGTCCTTGGTACAACTGATGTCCTTGGTACAGCTGTTGTCCTTGGTACAGCTGTTGTCCTTGGTACAGCTGATGTCCTTGGTACAGCTGTTGTCCTTGGTACAGCTGTTGTCCTTGGTACAGCTGTTGTCCTTGGTACAACTGTGGTCCTTGGTACAGCTGTTGTCCTTGGTACAGCTGTTGTCCTTGGTACAACTGATGTCCTTGGTACAGCTGTTGTCCTTGGTACAGCTGTTGTCCTTGGTACAACTGTGGTCCTTGGTACAGCTGATGTCCTTGGTACAGCTGTTGTCCTTGGTACAGCTGTTGTCCTTGGTACAGCTGTGGTCCTTGGTACAGCTGTTGTCCTTGGTACAGCTGATGTTCTTGGTACACTCATGCCCAGACTGTAACCGAGGTAGAGCTCATATCATTCGTTGTGTACACACATATTGTAGGTATGTAAATTCAATGCCCACACGACCCAACTCAAGTAACCAGATACTTTCGGTACATGCACACACACACACACACACACACCAACTGCTGTATTGTTAGTTACATGTGTAAACATGTACATAGCTAACTGTCATAGGTGCATCGTCCACGCTGAACAGAGTAGTGTGTGTTTGTATGTGTGTGTGTGTGTGTGTGTGTGTGTGTGTGTGTGTGTGTGTGTGTGTGTGTGTGTGTGTGTATGCGTGTGTGTGTGTGTGTGTGTGTGTGTGTGATGGTAGGGGTGAGGAGACAACACTGAGACTACTGTATGTGTATGCAAGCAATACCTCATTTGATACTCATTCAATTTGTACACACCCCACTGTCTGGACACACCCCACTGTTCGGACACACCCCACTGTTCAGACACACCCCACTGTCTGGACACACCCCACTGTTCGGACACACCCCACTGTTCAGACACACCCCACTGTCTGGATGCACCCTTCTGTTCAGACATACCCCACTGTCTGGACACACCCCAAATATCTGGACACACCCCAAATATCTGGATGCACCCCACTGTCTGGACACGCCCCTCTCTCTGGACATGCCCCTCTCTGAACACACCCCACTGTTCGGACACATCTTGCTGTTTAGACACACCCACTGTTTCAACAACTCCTGTCTGGACACGCCCACAATGTCACCCATGTTTCTGGCACACGTACAGTATATACATACACACGTACATAATAGAACAATGACAGGATTAATTAATACATCAAGGAATGCTCCCGGTCACCTTTCTTCTTCCTTGAGCACTATTGGATGAATGAGTGTGTTTGTTGGCTATTATGAGTGTGTGCATATGAAGAGACCTTTTGCGGTATGAATGGCCACAGCAACCTTACAATGTTGGACTCCTGTGTTCACTGTGCATTGTGGTGTCGGTAGGCGTTGCCCGCTCTTATGGAGGGAAGGAGCTATTGTGGAGGTCATGCTCTCATTGATCAGAATATCACTACAGACACACGTCTCACCTGTGTGGAATGTAATGTACATTGTACCCAATCTGGTTCCCATACCCAACTGGCAAATTGCAACTGGGAACCTCAAACCATATGTACTTGTGTTGACTGTGATGTAATGCATGTAATAGTTGTACCCCTCTTTCAGTCACTACATGGAAAATGTACTGGGGGGATATCTGCTGATTAACCGTGGGCACAGAATGAACCCAGTCTGGTTCCCAGACCCTCCGGCAAATTGAGTCTGGGAACCTCAAACCATATGTACCTGTGTTGAGAACCTCAAACCAGATGTACCTGTGTTGAGAACCTCAAACCAGATGTACCTGTGTTGAGAACCTCAAACCAGATGTACCTGTGTTGGGAACCTCAAACCATATGTACCTGTATTGAGAACCTTAAACCAGATGTACCTGTGTTGAGAACCTCAAACCATATGTACCTGTATTGAGAACCTTAAACCAGATGTACCTGTGTTGAGAACCTCAAACCAGATGTACCTGTGTTGAGAACCTCAAACCAGATGTACCTGTGTTGACTGTAATAATAGAGGTTCTGTGTTGACTTAGTTAAGATAAAATATCATCAAATTAACGATCTCCCTTCTGTTCTTTTATAATCTTATTCCATCCCATGCTAATCCAATATCCATATTCTTATAATACATTATTGTAACCTCTTCACATATCATTGAATTATTAGTAATTGTGTTAATTATCTTCATTTTTACATCTAGTCTAATCATTCTATCAATAAATCAGCTATTTTCCCTTCTGTTCTTTCATAATCTTATCCCATCCCATGTTAATCCAATATCCGTATTCTTATTACAGTGAAACCTCTCTAATCCGACACTCAATGGGACCTGTGAATAATGTTGGATTGGGAGGTTGTTGGATTATGGAGTGCTTTTTACCATACTTATGTATGGTGACTGTACCTCATATAATGGTCAGATTAGAGAGAATGTTGGATTATAGAGGTGTCGGATTAGCAAGGTTTCACTGTATGTATTATTGTATCCTCTTTGTATCTTGTGTGCATGTGCTCTACTATAAGGTGCACCATGTAGTGCTGTTAAAGGTCCGTTGTACTGTACGTGTACACACAATGCTGGCTGAATCCAACATAAGTACATACATAGCATATAGTGGGAATTTATATACTTGTACTTGCCTGTGAAGTGTATAAATTTTCACAGCAAGTAACGTGAGAGGAGCCATCTGTCTTAGCTCCGCCCCCTCAACGATAGGCTTATCTGACAGTGGATCCGTGTTTACAGGTCCTTTTCATGTCCTCAGTTTCGTTTGTTACACAATACACCCATGCTACTATTGATAACCATTCAACTGAACTACCAGGTCGTTGTGCTTGACGGGACTGTGTGAGTGGAGCTGAGAATGTGAATGTACTGCTGAATGCACTGCTGAGTTGTTTCAGTATCACTGTTTGTTGAGTCCAAAGTACAGTGAACACAGCCAATGGGATATTACCAATATACCAGTACACACAATGTCATATGTTATGTGAAATGTGTTTGTTCTAGTTGTGGTAGACTGTACTGAGTGAACCTCTATAATCTACCCACATGTTGAGATCTCCCCATCATTGTAGACTGTACTGAGTGAACCTCTATAATCTACCCACATGTTGAGATCTCCCCATCATTGTAGACTGTGCTGAGTGAACCTCTATAATCTACCCACATGTTGAGATCTCCCCATCATTGTAGACTGTACTGAGTGGACCTCTATAATCTACCCACATGTTGTGATCTTCCCATCACTGTAGACTGTACTGAGTGAACCTCTATAATCTACCCACATGTTGAGATCCCCCCATCATTGTAGACTACTGATTCAAGGTACATGTGTCTTCCTTCTCTTACAGAGTGTCCTTCAGGAATGTTCAAAGAAGAAGTGGCAAACGTTCCGTGTTCTCCTTGTCCTCAGAGGAGCTTCACCAACTCAACTGGCTCTGTGTCTTGTCAGTGCGATGAGGGCTACTACAGAGGAATGAATGAAACAGCTTCACTTCCCTGTGCATGTGAGTACTCCACACAGTACATACAGTACATATAGTACATACAGTACATACAGTACATACAGTACATACAGTACACACAGTACATACAGTACATATAGTACATACAGTACATACAGTACATACAGTACATACAGTACACACAGTACACACAGTACATACAGTACATACAGTACATACAGTACATACAGTACATACAGTACATACAGTACATACAGTACATACAGTACATACAGTACACACAGTACACACAGTACATACAGTACATACAGTACATACAGTACATACAGTACATACAGTACATACAGTACGCACAGTACACACAGTACATACAGTACATACAGTACATACAGTACACACAGTACATACAGTACACACGGTACATACAGTACACACAGTACATACATTGCAAAACGCATACATACGTATGTGTGAGTTATTTTGGTTAATGTACACTTCAGTCTCATTTCTTCAACTATTTGTATACACTCCACTGTATCACAGCGTCAGCACACACTCCACTGTATCACAGCACACACTCCACTGTATCACAGCGTCAGCACACACTCCACTGTATCACAGCGTCAGCACACACTCCACTTTATCACAACGTCAGCACACACTCCACTTTATCACAACGTCAGCACACACTCCACTGTATCACAACGTCAGCACACACTCCACTGTATCACAGCGTCAGCACACACTCCACTGTATCACAGCGTCAGCACACACTCGAATGACCTTTATTTTTGTTTGTGGTGGATGTAGCTACACACACTACAAACATGCATTATCACAGGTGCTTGTTGCACACACCTTGTAAGGCAGTGTTGTAGAACAGGCGGTGATGTAACGGGAACTGGTGGTGTCTACCTGTTGTCCATTAATGAGATTGCATCCCTTGTTGCCATGGGCAACGGTGATGTAATCTCACACTATACTCACAACAAACATTCTCTCTGGTCACAACAACAGCTCTCACCAACCAGCTGACCAGATGAGAAATGCCCTACATGTGAGGAAAGAGATTAATGCAGAGAAAATGCTCTAGAGTGGCCTCATTTGGACAAAATGTGTCAGCTCACCAGAAGCAGTTGAGCTGAAGGGTACAGTGGGGCCTTGATAATCCAACACTCTTCACAGTTGAACCTTGATAATCCAACACTCTTTATGATTGGACCTTGATAATCCAACACTGCTTATGATTGGACCTTGATAATCCAACACTCTTCACAGTTGAACCTTGATATTCCAACACTCTTCACAGTTGAACCTTGATAATCCAACACTCCACAGTTGAACCTTGATATTTCAACACTCTTCACAGTTGAACCTTGATAATCCAACATTCTTTATGATTGGACCTTGATAATCCAACACTTCACAGTTGAGCCTTGATATTCCAACACTCTTTACAGTTGAACCTTGATAATCCAACACTCTTTACAATT
>OZ026557.1:325000-342500 GCA_964020155.1 Chondrilla cf. caribensis | reverse complement strand
CTGACTCCAACCCAACCAGCAACCCCGACTCCCACCCAACCAGAAAACCCGAACAATGCAACCCCGACTCCAACCCAACCAGAAAACCTGAACAATGCAACCCCGACTCCAACCCAACCAGCAACCCCGACTCCCACCCAACCAGAAAACCCGAACAACGCAACCCTGACTC
Source organism: Chondrilla cf. caribensis (assembly GCA_964020155.1). Classification (NCBI taxonomy): domain Eukaryota; kingdom Metazoa; phylum Porifera; class Demospongiae; order Chondrillida; family Chondrillidae; genus Chondrilla; species Chondrilla cf. caribensis. The sequence continues at coordinate 342,328 of OZ026557.1, read as the reverse complement.
CAACCCAACCAGAAAACCTGAACAATGCAACCCCGACTCCAACCCAATCAGCAGGTCCTCAGTGTGTGCCTGAGTTGTGGGTGGGCAACAGCTCTGTTGACTACCAAGAGTACTCCCTAGCTATAGCTGGCTACAAGCAGTGTGGGTTTCCTTGTGTCAATGACTACTTCATGCATACACTGTGCTAGATGAATCCCACATAAGTACATACATAGCATATAGTGGAAATTTTATACACTTTGTACTTGCCTGTGAAGTGTATAAAATTTTTACAGCAAGTACCATGAGAGGAGCCATCTGTCTTAGCCCCGACTCTCAACGATAGCCATAAGACATTATCTGATATTCATTCAATCTTGAGAGCACTATTGTGTACTGCTCTTATATCGCTGTACTTACTACAGTAAATACTCCCTTACTCACTCATACTCTGCTATATACACCCCCTCACTACAACAGGGGACCTACACACACACACACACACACACGCACGCACACACACACACACACACACACACACAAATGCACACATACTGTACATACACACACACACACCCTCACTACAACAAGGGACCTACACACACACACACACACACACACACACCACTCACTACAACAAGGGACCTACACACACATACTCCCTCACTATAACAGGGTACCTACACACACAATGAAGCGAGGTTGCAATTGCCACTACACTCACTACTGACATATCTTTGCTTCTGGTCACTCCCACAGTTCCCAGTCAGGGTTCTCCCCCCATGCTCAGTGTCCCTCTTTTCACTACCACTATTGTGGTGACCCTAGTGGAGCCGGACATGCCCAACGGGGATGTGGTCCAGTACAACATTCGCTGGTACAACATGGAAGAAGGTGTCAACAATAGTCAGGTTGTTCGTGTTGACGGACAGTCAATGCAGTATAGTCTAGAGGGGCTCTCACCAGGAAGATACGTGGTGCAAGTGAGTGTAATGTAGATGAGGATTTGACTACTGTGTGTGCTGTGTGTACTGTGTGTATTGTATGTACTGTGTGTACTGTATGTGCTGTGTGTACTGTGTATACTGTGTGTACTGTATGTACTGTGTGTACTGTGTGTACTGTATGTACCGTATGCACTGTGTGTACTGTATAATACATGTGAGATACACGGTTGAAGTGAACACAGAACCTGGGTATCACATGTTCACACACACCCCGCTCACACCTCCACAGGTCCAGATAGTCAATGCACTTGGTGTCGGTGACTACAGTGAACCAGCTGAGATTGAGGTGGTCGGTGTGCCGGCCTGGTTCATAATAGCTATCATCGGTGGTGTTTTTGGAGCTGGAGTACTAGTAGCAGTCACTGTAGTAGTGATCTGTCTCATCAGAATATGTGTGAGAAAAAGGTGAGCCTGTGTGTGTGTGTGTGTGTGTGTGTGTGTGTGTGTGTGTGTGTGCGTGTGTGTGTGTATGTTTTGTGTGTGTGTGTGGATGTGTGTGTGTTGTGTGTGTTGTGTGTGTGCATTTGTGTGTCTGTGTGCGTGCACGTGCGCGCGTGTGTGTAGGTCCTCTGTTGTAGTAATGGTGATGTAGTAGAGTAGTACACACTCACACACACAGACACACAAATTTACACGTACACACACATTCACACCAACACACACGCACCCTCTTTTGCGCACACACACACTCTCTTGCGTGCGCACACATGCAGACAGACACACACAAACATGACCATGTACAGTAGTCTCATAACCACCCCTTGCTCCCCACAGAACTAAGCCTGCAAGAAACTTTCAGTCCATAGAACTCTCCCGCTTATAGCTTATATTGACACTCATGCATATTAAGTATATATTCCTACAGTGCCAGATAAGATTGTCAAGTGTTGAGAAAATGTTTATATAATTATTAATTATAATAATATACTTCCATCTCAGCCATTGGATATTCATACAATTGCAATATTACAGACATTTTCCACTTGTCGCCATTTTCTATTAACTGGATGCATGTTAATAGTTGTATGGGAATATGGTTACGCAAGACTAAGCTAGTGAAGTATTGTGTATGTGTACTAGTACATATCAAAATGATACATACCCTGACAACGAATAGACAAAGCTATCTCAAATTGCCTAGGAAAGCGCCAATAGTACACCAGTATTGCGTCATGTACTGGAACTATACAACCGGTGTAGGTGTCAGAGGGAAAATGGTATCTCCGTGGACTCCATATTCCCATACATTTTGCTGTAGTGAATAAAGAGACTACTTCACGAGGGTACAATATACCCAGGGAATACTGTACGGGAATACCTATGAGACCGCGAAGAACGCGGAGTCAGATAACAAACACGTGATGGTCGTGCTGTATCGTTTGACGTCACTGCTCAAGTAAAATGGCTCTTTTACCAGAGTTTGCGATTCGACCTGATGTGAATGCTTCCCACCCGGGGTGGACTGGAGAGGAAGTCTCCACAGGAGTGAGTGGCCACGGTTTATACTCGAATTCTTCTTCAGCATGATTTGGCATGAATGAGTAGCTGTACTAGACTTTCTCTATCTATACCAATGTACTAGGTTATTCATGTAACTTAGAATAACACGGGGCAATAATAACCGTATATTTGTGATGGGCGCCTTTAAACAGTGATAATGTCGAGTTATGGTTAAGTGTCTACCACTAGTCAGTGTATGGAGATATCGTTGACACAATTCCAGTCAATAGCTGTGTATTAGGTAGTTGGAAATCCAGTGTCCCAAGCTACCCCGTTTCACCCTACCAGTTTCAAGTGTTGGCCTTGTTCATATCTAGACCACCATCATTGCAATGGAGTACGACGGAGGTGTTGTCATTGGTGCAGACTCCAGAACCAGCTCTGGGTGAGTATCTTGTATGCTGTAGTGCTAGGATTGTGAGATACAGTGCTAGGATTGTGAGATACAGTGCTAGGATTGTGAGATACAGTGCTAGGATTGTGAGATACAGTGCTAGGATTGTGAGATACAGTGCTAGAATTGTGAGATACAGTGCTAGGAGTGTGAGATACAGTGCTAGGATTGTGAGATACAGTGCTAGGATTGTGAGATACAGTGCTAGGATTGTGAGATACAGTGCTAGGGTCGTGAGATACAGTGCTAGGATTGTGAGATACAGTGCTAGGATTGTGAGATACAGTGCTAGGGTTGTGAGATACAGTGCTAGGATTGTGAGATACAGTGCTAGGATTGTGAGATACAGTGCTAGGGTCGTGAGATACAGTGCTAGGGTTGTGAGATACAGTGCTAGGATTGTGAGATACAGTGCTAGGATTGTGAGATACAGTGCTAGGGTTGTGAGATACAGTGCTAGGATTGTGAGATACATATGTACATGTACCTGCTTTGCTGGAAGGATTAAAAATGAGCTTGGGGGTTAGTGGCCACACAAATGCACACACACATACACACACACACACACACACACACACACACACACACACACACACACACACCACACACACACACACACACCACACACACACACACACACACACACACACACATATACACACACACACACAATACATCCATGTGGTTCTTTCTCCACATAGTACTATAGTGGTCAACAGAGTAACTGACAAGTTAACCAAACTCTCTGACAAGATCTACTGCTGTCGTTCAGGATCTGCTGCTCACACACAACTTGTTGCAGACTATGTGTCCTATTGGCTGGGACTGCACAGGTGAGAGTATTGGTTGTGTGTGTGTGTGTGTGTGTGTGTGTGTGTGTGTGTGTGTGTGTGTGTGTGTGTGTGTGTGTGCGTGTGTATATGTGTGTGTGTGTGTGTGTGTGTGTGTGTGTGTGTGTGTGTGTGTGTGTGTGTGTGTGTGCGTGTGTGTATATGTACGTAAAGATATATTGCATTACTGCAGTATCAACTTAGGGGAAACCCCTCGTGTTAAAACAGCTGCTTCCATGTTTCACAAGATCTGCTATGGTAACCGCGATGGTCTGGTTGCTGGTATAATATGTGCTGGGTGGGACCCAGTGGATGGTGGACAGGTCAGTGAGGGAGTGGGTGAGTGGGTGCGTGTGTGCTGTATGTTATTATGTTGGTATATACACGCCCATCCATTCACACAATAAGACATACACACATGCATACCCACTCCCACATATGCACACACACACACACACACACACACACACACACACACACACACACACACACACACACACACACACACACACACACACACACACACACACACACACACACACACACACACACACACACACACACACACACACACACACACACACACACACACACACACACACACACACACACACACACACACAATCGGTCTCATTAATTTCTTTTCAGGTTTACTGTATTCCACTTGGTGGTATGTGTGTGAGACAGCCATTTTCTATTGGTGGATCGGGAAGTACCTATCTCTATGGTTACTGTGATGCCAACTTCAAAGAGAACATGACTAAAGAGGAGTGCCAAGAGTTCGTCAAGACATGTTAGTGTGTGTGTGTGTGTGTGTGTGTGTGTGTGTGTGTGTGTGTGTGTGTGTGTGTGTGTGTGTGTGTGTGTGTGTGTGTGTGTGTGTGTGTGTGTGTGTGTGTGTGTGTGTGTGTGTGTGTGTGTGTGTGTGTGTGTGTGTGTGTGTGTGTGTGTGTGTGTGTGTGTGTGTGTGTGTGTGTGTGTGTGTGCATGTGTGTGTGTGTGTGTGTGTGTGTGTGTGTGTGTGTGTGTGTGTGTGTGTGTGCATGTGTGTGTGTGTGTGTTCTGTTGTGTGTGTGTGTGTGTGTGTGTGTATTTGTGTGTGTATGCATGTGTGTGTGTGTGTGTGTGCGTGTGTGTGCGTGCATTGTGTCCACATGGTATATACAGGTTATTCTTCATTGATTGATTATCTTCTCTTGTGTAGCTGTGGCACTGGCCATCGCTCGTGATGGATCCTCAGGAGGGGTCATCAGGATGGCTACCATCAGTGAATCGGGAGTAGAGAGAGATGTGTTCACTGGAGAGGACATTCCCAAGTTCAACGATGACTTACCATTATCTCAGAGTGTGGAATGAACAATTCTTTGCTGTACTTAGCTATATTATCATTGTGTTATTTGAATCAATGGTACTGGTGGGAATTAATGTGTTGACAATTTCATAATTGAAGATATTCAGAAATATTCTTTGTACAGAGATGGAGACTCACTATAATATGATGAGCTCTTGTGCAACAAGTAATTCAAGTTTAAAAACTCGTGGGGCTGCCGCCCCCCGCACTCGAATTACTTGGGCGTCTTCCTTATATTCAGTAGAACCAGAAGGTATTACGTTCGGCGGAGCTTCTGCGCACGAATTCTAGCCCAATCTCAAATTGTCGGCGTTCGAAATCGGCCATCTTTTTATCGCGCAATATAAATTATAATATAAATTCATTGTTGCGGCTAAGCGTAGGATTATTATATCGGACGAGCGTTACATACCAGAAGTCGAAATGAAAACAATAATAATATTATTATTATAGATAAAATAAAAATAGATGCAAGTGAATAGTGTATTAATATATTACAGAACATACTATATTATAAAGATAATATTCAATAATGGTAGCAATGTTCAAACGTGTACAACAACAAATCCCTAAAATATAACAATTTGTTGGTTGGAATAATCAGTAATAAGGATGTCACCATTTCCATCAATGGTTAGACCTAAAGGAATCTTCACTTCAAAGCTGTGAACAAAATTGTTGACATTTCCACTACTGTTGAATACAGCTACACGATTGTTGTCTTGGTCAGCTACTAACACATCACCATCAGCAGTGATTAGGAGATCACGAGGTGCCTTCAGCTGATCCTTCCCAAACTCTCTCTTGTACACACCATCAGCAGTGAATACTTGAATACGGTTGTTGTACCAGTCAGCAACATACATGTCCCCATCAGGTGAGAAGGCTACTGCACTAGGGTGGTTGAACTGTCTAGGACCACTACCTTTGGATCCAATGGTACGTATGAGCTGACCCTCCAGGGTGAAGATGGCTACTCTATGGTTCCAAGAGTCAGTGACATAAACATGTTTGTTGTTTATTGTCACATTCCAGGGATTATTGAGTTCTCCAACTCCAATTTGTCTAACAAATGTCCCATCCTCTCTGAGCACTTCGATGCGGTTGTTTTTATTATTAGCCACATACACCAGACCATCAGAGTCCACTGCTAGGCCCAATGGATTCTTCAGTTGTCCCTGTCCACTTCCAGGTTGACCGATTGTTCTGATGTGCTTCCTCTGTGCATCGAATATATGGATCTGATGGTTCTTATGATTGCTTACAAACAAGGCTCCATTTGGAGATGTAGCAATACCCCACACACTGCTGGGCTGTTGAGGGAACTGAAGACAATCTTTGGATGCTTTGATACCTGCAACATTCCTTGTCAACTTGGGACACAACGGACGATGGAGATTGACACCAAATGGACTACCTCTGACATCACTCCCGTTCACTAGAATGGACAGATCACATTCTCCACGGTATGTGATAGGGAAGGATAAAGTGTACTGTCCGTTCTCATCATCCACAACCCTCGCTTTGATGGCCGGACCTGCGATGGGGGACTTGGAATGAAGAAAGGCCTCAACATTATCACCCCCTCTCGTACATGGGATGTTTTTGCTGTCGAATGTGTTCAGTGTCAGTGTTACAGGATTACACCTGCTGTCGTGTACAGTCTCTGGTTTGGGCTCCACTGTACAGTTAACAGGACAGGCTCCGTCTTCTACAACACCAAATTCTTTGATTGTCCTCAAAAGAACATCTTGGTTGGTGGGGTCAAAGGTCAACACCTGAGACACTGTGTGCTCAAACTCCTCCTGACACCATTTTGAAGTGAGAACAGATTGTTGTGTTTGGACCAGATCCTTACTAGTTATCACATCATGACTGCTACCACTGGTGAGGAGAAACTGAAGGGAGGATTGAGTGTTTGATGACATCTCCTTCTCTCTCTTAGCAGCTGTGACCTTTGAACTGATGGTACGCTTCTTCTCTTCTGTTGTAGCTATGACCTGTCTACAAAGTTCCTCCTTCCTCTCATCCACAACCTGATGGATGTTCTGGAAGGCTGTGTTGATATCGTGGAGTGCGGCCTCTTTCATCTCATCCACAGTTCTGATCTGAGTCTGGAACTCCTTCACGATCTTCTGGTACTTCCTCTCATAGCAGACAGCAGTCTGACGAGCGATCTTCACAGACTGAGTGTGACGATGGGAGATGTTAGATTTGGTACTGAGGTGCTTGGGGTTGTGTGGAGGTTTCAGGTCCACAACACAAGCTTGACACATCAGTAAGTTACACTGTTCACAACAATACTTGAGAACTTCCCCATCATGTTGGGGACAAGTGTTGGGAGCTACGTTCTTGGAGAAGAGAAGCTGACAGTCTCGAGGACCGAGGGAGCGAATCTCCTCCAATGTTTTCACTGTGTGGTCTTCATAAGATGCAGACACTTCGTGACCAATATTGCAACGCTCGCACATGAAAATACCACACTCGATGCACAATACAGTCGAAGGTGAGTCGACACTCTTACATCGCTTGTTGCCACAGGGAATACGGACACCCTTGGTCACTTTCTGAACAACCTTTACTCCCTCGATATAGCGAGCTAGGGGACCGTTTGGTACTGGAACACAACGCACACTGTCTGCTCTGCATTCGCTCCTCGACATCTTCCCGGCATTCCAGTGAGTGGATGTGTCTCCACATTGGGGACACTTCAGGTGGGCATTCTCCACTACCAGATTGGAGAGACACTCCTCGCACACGGAATGCATACAGCACAACAGGTGAGGGTTTGTCAGTTCGTTTTTGCAGTGACTGCATGTGATGTTGTGTTGGAGACTGGAGACTGGTTCTGGTTCTCTATCAGATTCTTCCACTGGACTCCCCTGTGAGTTCTTCCCAAAGGTGCTACCAACAGGGTTCACTTGACCTTCTGCCATCACACAATACAGAACCTGGGATGGAAGGAGACAAGAGAAGTAGAGGATCAGTGAAGGAACCATGTACGACCTACACATGTATTGTCTGTACATCAATCCCCAACCTCCTATATATCTAGCACAAGCTACTCTGACCAGATAGCTGGTAGCACTCCTGTTATGTAAGTGCCATCAGAATGTTGGAGTGAGCTATCTGTGATGGAACTAGCTACATTCGCTTGTCTTGACTCGTGGCACAGTGTTCATGGCATGTGTCACACACGTACACACACACACACACACACACACACACACACACACACACACACACACACACACACACACACACAATACATCCATGTGGTTCTTTCTCCATATGGTACTATAGTGGTCAACAGAGTAACTGACAAGTTAACCAAACTCTCTGACAAGATCTACTGCTGTCGTTCAGGATCTGCTGCTCACACACAACTTGTTGCTGACTATGTGTCCTATTGGCTGGGACTGCACAGGTGAGAGTACTGGTTGTGTGTGTATGTGTGTGTATTTGTGTGTGTGTGTGTGTGTGTGTGCGTGCGTGCGTGCGTGCGTGCGTGCGTGCATGCCTGCCTGCGTGCGTGCGTGCGTGCGTGCGTGCGTGCGTGCGTGCGTGCCTGAATACATACATGAAGATATATTGCATTACCACAGTATCAACTTAGGGGAAACCCCTCGTGTTAAAACAGCTGTTTCCATGTTTCACAAGATCTGCTATGGTAACCGTGATGGTCTGGTTGCTGGTATAATATGTGCTGGGTGGGACCCAGTGGATGGTGGACAGGTCAGTGAGGGAGTAGGTGAGTGGGTGCGTATGTGCTGTATGTTATTATGTTACACCTATACACATCCATTCATTCACACAATAGCACACACACATGCATACACACACACACACACACACACACACACACACACACACACACACACACACACACACACACACACAGCTTCTCACAGAACTGTATTTGCACTCGTTCACACACAGCTAGGACTGTCACCTTAACCCGTCGTGTACTAGCGGACCATCACCACTATCCAGCAATGGAGGGGAGGAATCGTGGGTTGTCCGCACGAGTGTATAACTGGATTATCGTATCGTGTGTTATGGGAATATACCGTGCGTCACTACAAGGTGCGTCAAAGTCGAAGTGAGGATACTGTATTATTGAAATAAGTCGTTGGAAACGTAAATTAACAACACAACCTTCAACGTAGCTAACTAGTATACAGAGAGCTATGTACATATCGAGGACGTATTGACTAACAAATATCTCAGTATCTAGCAGTGTGAGGGTGCAGTACAACAGATTCTCGCATGATAATCCAAGCGATGAAGCAATACAAGGGGAAATACTCACCAAGTGTTACGAAGAGATTTCGATTGACAGACGATACTGGGCGCTGCTCCTCAGGGACTTTCCTGGAAACGACGTATGCGGAACTAACACGTTATAGGAAGTCCGTAAACTTCAATGTCCGTTTGTATAGTATTACTGAACCCATTGGAATACTATATACAATACGATTGTATATTATGCAAAATATAATACGTATTGTATAACTTATACATACAGTTCTACCGTATTATAATTCATACTGATATATTCAATCATTAAACATAACTAATGGTAAATACAATAAAACGTCTAAAATATAACAACTTCTTTGTTGGAACTATCAGTAACAAGAATGTCACCATTTCCATCAATGGTTAGACCTGAGGGACTCTCCACTTCAAAGCTGTGAACAAAATTGTTGACATTTCCACTACTGTTGAATACAGCTACACGATTGTTGCTTTGGTCAGCTACTAACATATCACCATCAGCAGTGATGAGGAGGTCACGAGGCATCTTTAGTTGATCCTTCCCAAACTCTCTCTTGTACACACCATCAGCAGTGAATACTTGAATACGGTTGTTGTACCAGTCAGCAACATACATGTCCCCATCAGGTGAGAAGGCTACTGCACTAGGGTGGTTGAACTGTCTAGGACCACTACCTTTGGATCCAATGGTACGTATGAGCTGACCCTCCAGGGTGAAGATGGCTACTCTATGGTTCCAAGAGTCAGTGACGTAAACATGTTTGTTGTTTATTGTCACATTCCAGGGATTATTGAGTTCTCCAACTCCAATTTGTCTAACAAATGTCCCATCCTCTCTGAGCACTTCGATACGGTTGTTTTTATTATTAGCCACATACACCAGACCATCAGAGTCCACTGCTAGGCCCAATGGATTCTTCAGTTGTCCCTGTCCACTTCCAGGTTGACCGATTGTTCTGATGTGCTTCCTCTGTGCATCAAATATATGGATCTGATGGTTCTTATGTTCGCTTACAAATATGGTTCCATTTGGAGATGCAGCAATACCATACACACTGCTGGGCTGTTGAGGGAACTGAAGACGATCTTTGGAGACTTTGATACCTGCAACATTCCTTGTCAACTTGGGACACAACGGACAATGGAGATTGACACCAAATGGACTACCTTGAACATCACTCCCGTTCACTAGAATGGACAGATCACATTCTCCATGGTATGTGATAGGGAAGGATAAAGTGTACTGTCCGTTCTCATCATCCATTACCCTCACTTTGATGGCTGGACCTGGGATGGGGGACTTGGAACGAAGGAAGGCCTCAACATTATCACCTCCTCTCGTACATGGGATGTTTTTGCGGTCGAATGTGTTCAGTGTCAGTGTTACAGGATTACACCTGTTGTCGCGTACAGTCTCTGGTTTGGGCTCCACTGTACAGTTGACAGGACAGGCTCCGTCCTCTACAACACCAAATTCTTTGATTGTCCTCAAAAGAACATCTTGGTTGGTGGGGTCAAAGGTCATCACCTGAGACACTGTGTGCTCAAACTCCTCCTGACACCATTTTGAGGTGAGAACAGATTGTTGTGTTTGGACAAGATCCTTACTAGCTATTACATCGTGACTGCTACCACTGGTGAGGAGAAACTGAAGGGAGGATTGAGTGTTTGATGACATCTCCTTCTCTCTCTTAGCGGCTGTGACCTTTGAACTGATGGTACGCTTCTTCTCTTCTGCCGTAGCTATAACCTGTCTACAAAGTTCCTCCTTCCTCTCATCCACAATCTGATGGATGTTCTGGAAGGCTGTGTTGATATCGTGGAGTGCGGCCTCTTTCATCTCGTCCACAGTTCTAATCTGAGTCTGGAACTCCTTCTCGATCTTCTGGTACTTCCTCTCATAGCAGACGGCAGTCTGACGAGCGATCTTCAAAGACTGAGTGTGATAATCACATACATTTGATTTGGTACTGAGGTGCTTGGGGTTGTGTGGAGGTTTCAGGTCCACAACACAAGCTTGACACATCAGTAAATTACACTGTTCACAACAATACTTGAGAACTTCTCCATCATGTTGGGGACAGGTGTTGGGAGCTATGTTCTTGGAGAAGAGAAGCTGACAGTCTTGAGGACCGAGGGACCCAATCTCCTCCAATGTCTTCACTGTGTGGTCTTCATAAGATGCAGACACTTCGTGGCCGATATTGCAACGCTCACACATGAAAATACCACACTCGATGCACAATACAGTCGAAGGTGAGTCGACACTCTTACATCGCTTGTTGCCACAGGGAATACGGACACCCTGTGTCACTTTCTGTACAACCTTCACTCCCTCGATATAGCGAGCTAGAGGACCGTTTGGTATTGGAACACAATACACACTGTCTGCTCTGCATTCGCTCCTCGACATCTTCCCGGCATTCCAGTGGGTGGATGTGTCTCCACATTGGGGACACTTCAGGTGGGCATTCTCCACTACCAGATTGGGGAGACACTCCTCGCACACGGAATGCATACAGCACAACAGGTGAGGGTTTGTCAGTTCCTTCTTGCAGTGACCGCATGTGATGTTGTGTTGGACACTGGAGACTGGTTCTTGTTCTCTAACAGATTCTTCCACTGGACTTCCCTGTGAGTTCTTCTCCAAGGTGCTACCAACTGGGTTCACTGGACCTTCTGCCATCACACAATACAGGACCTGGAATGGAAGGAGACAAGTGAAGTAGATGATCAGTGAAGGAACCATGTACGACATACACATGTATTGTCTTTACATCAATCCCCAACCTCCTATATATCTAGTACAAGCTACTCTGATCAGATAGCTGGTAGCACTCCTGTTATGTTAGTGCCATCAGAATGTTGGAGTGGTCTATCTGTGATGGAACTAGCTACATTTGCTTGTCCTGACTCGTAGCACAGTGTTCATGGTATGTGTCACCCAACCACACACACACCCACACACACACACACACACACACACACACACACACACACACACACACACACACAAACAACTTCTCACAGAACTGTATTCACAGTCGTTCACACACAGCTAGGACTGTCACCTTAACCCGTCGTGTACTAGCGGACCATCACCACCATCCAGCAATGGAGGGGAGGAATCGTGGGTTGTCCGCACGAGTGTATAACTGGATTATCGTATCGTGTGTTATGGGAATACATCGTGCATCACTACAAGGTGCGTCAAAGTCGAAGTGAGAGTACTGTATTATTGAAATAAGTCGTTGGAAACGCAAATTAACAACACAACCTTCAACGTAGCTAACTAGTATACAGAGAGCTATGTACATATCGAGGACGTATTAACCGACAAATATCTCAGTAGCTAGCAGTGTGAGGGTGCAGTACAACAGATTCTCGCATGATAATCCAAGCGATGAAGCAATACAAGGGGAAATACTCACCAAGTGTTACTTTAAGAAGAGATGTCGATTGACAGACGATACTGGGCGCTGCTCCTCAGGGTTTTCCCGGAAACGATAATATACGGAACTAATCACGTGCTAGGCATCCTTCCCAAACTCTTTCCTGTACACACCATCAGCAGTGAATACTTGAATGCCATGGTTGTATTTGTCAGCAGCATACATGTCCCCATCAGGTGAGAAGGATACTGCACTAGGGCGGTTAAACTGTCCAGGACCACTACCTCATGATCCGATGGTACGTACGAGCTGACCCTCCAGGGTGAAGATGGCTATTCTGTGGTTGTAAGTGTCAGCAACGTAAACATGTTTGTTGTTTATTGTCACATTCCAGGGATACTTGAGTTCTCCAACTCCAATTTGTCTAACAAATGTCCCATCCTCTCTGAGCACTTCGGTATACTCTGTTCTTACAATTAGTCAAGGAGTGAGGAGGTCCCGGCTTACACTCAAATTCTCCTTCAGCATGATTAGGCATGAATGAGTAGTTGTACCAGATTATCTCTATCTGTAGCTTTCATTGTGCTATAACTTTCCTATGTGACTTAGAATAACATGGGTAATTTGGGACGGGTGCCTTCAAACAGTGATAATGTTGACTTATGGTTAACTGTCTACCACTATTCAATCCCCTGTGTATGGAGATATCGTTGACACAATTCCAGTCAATAGCTGTGTATTAGGTAGTTGTAAATCCAGTGTCCTGAGCTACCCCGTTTTACCCTACCAGTTTCAAGTGTTGGCCTTGTTCATATCTAGACCACCATCATTGCAATGGAGTACGACGGAGGTGTTGTCATTGGTGCAGACTCCAGAACCAGCTCTGGGTGAGTATCTTGTATGCCGTAGTGCTAGGATTGTGAGATACAGTGCTAGGATTGTGAGATACAGTGCTAGGATTGTGAGATACAGTGCTAGGATTGTGAGATACAGTGCTAGGATTGTGAGATACAGTGCTAGGATTGTGAGATACAGTGCTAGGATTGTGAGATACATACGTACCTGCTTTGCTGGGAATATTAAAAATGGGCTTGGGAGCTAGTGGCCACACACACATGCACACACACACACACACACACACACACACACACACACACACACACACACACACACACACACACGTACACACACACACACACACACACACACACACACACACACACACACACACACACACACACACACACAATACACCCATGTGGTTCTTTCTCCATATGGTACTATAGTGGTCAACAGAGTAACTGACAAGTTAACCAAACTCTCTGACAAGATCTACTGCTGTCGTTCAGGATCTGCTGCTCACACACAACTTGTTGCTGACTATGTGTCCTATTGGCTGGGACTGCACAGGTGAGAGTATTGGTCGTGTGTGTGTGTGTGTGTGTGTGTGTGTGTGTTAAAACAGCTGCTTCCATGTTTCACAAGATCTGCTATGGTAACCGCGATGGTCTGGTTGCTGGTATAATATGTGCTGGGTGGGACCCAGTGGATGGTGGACAGGTCAGTGAGAGAGTGGGTGAGTGGGTGCGTGTGTGTGTGTGTGTGTGCGTGCGTGCGTGCGTGTGTGCATTGTGTCCATGTTTATGTAGTATACAGGTTATATTGATTGATTATCTTTTCTTGTGTAGCTGTGGCACTGGCCATCGCTCGTGATGGATCCTCGGGAGGGGTCATCAGGATGGCTACCATCAGTGAATCGGGAGTAGAGAGAGATGTGTTCACTGGAGAGGACATTCCCAAGTTCAACGATGACTTACCATTATCTCAGAGTGTGGAATGAACAATTCTTTGCTGTACTTAGCTATATTATCATTGTGTTATTTGAATCAATGGTACTGGTGGGAATTAGTTGTCTTGACAATTTTATAATTGAAGATAATCAGAAATATGTTTTATAAAGAGAGTGAGACTCACTATAATATGATGAGCTCTTGTGCAAAAATAGATGCAAGTGAATAGTGTATTAATATCATGCATAACACTATACTATAAAGATAATATTATTATTTAATAATGGTAACAACGTTCAAATGTGTACAACAGCAAATCCCTAAAATATAACAACTTGTTGGTTGGAATTATCAGTAACAAGGATGTCACCATTTCCATCAATGGTTAGACCTAAGGGATTCTCCACTTCAAAGCTGTGAACAAAATTGTTGACATTTCCACGACTGTTGAATACAGCTACACAATTGTTGCTTTGGTCAGCTACTAACACGTCACCATCAACAGTGATGAGGAGGTCACGAGGAGTCTTCAGTTGATTCTTCCCAAACTCTCTCTTGTACACACCATCAGCAGTGAATACTTGAATACGATGGTTGTTCTTGTCAGCAACATACATGTCCCCATCAGGTGAGAAGGCTACTGCACTAGGGTCGTTGAACTGTCCAGGACCACTACCTGGTGATCCGATGGTACGTACGAGCTGACCCTCCAGGGTGAACATGGCTACTCTGTGGTTGAAAGTGTCAGCAACGTAAACATGTTTGTTGTTTATTGTCACATTCCAGGGACGATTGAGTTCTCCAACTCCAATTTGTCTAACAAATGACCCATCCTCTCTGAGCACTTCGATGCGGTTGTTATTACAATTAGCCACATACACCAGACCATCAGAGTCCACTGCTAGACCATATGGATACTTCAGTTGTCCCTGTCCACTTCCACGTTGACCGATTGTTCCGATGTGCTTCCTCTGTGCATCGAATACGTGGATCTGATGGTTCTTATGATGTTCGCTCACAAATATGGTTCCGTTTGGAGATGTAGCAATACCATACACACTGCTGGGCTGTTGAGGGAACTGAAGACGATCTTTGGAGGCTTTGATACCTGCAACATTCCTAGTCAACTTGGGACACAACGGACGATGGAAATTGACACCAAACGGACTACCTCTGACATCACTCCCGTTCACTAGAATGGACAGATCACATTCTCCATGGTATGTGATAGGGAAGGATAAAGTGTACTGTCCATTCTCATCATCCACGGCCCTCGCTTTGATGGCTGGGCCTGTGATGGGGGACTTGGGACAAAGGAAGGCCTCAACATTATCACCCCCTCTCGTACATGGGATGTTCTTGCTGTTGAATGTGTTCAGTCTCAGTGTTACAGGATTACACCTGTTGTCTCGTACAGTCTCTGGTTTGGGCTCCACTGTACAGTTGACAGGACATGCTCCGTCTTCTACAACACCAAATTCTTTGATTGTCCTCAAAAGAACATCTTGGTTGGTGGGGTCAAAGGTCACCACCTGAGACACTGTGTGCTCAAACTCTTCCTGACACCATTTTGAGGTGAGAACGGATTGTTGTGTTTGAACCAGATCCTTACTAGCTATCACATCGTGACTGCTACCACTGGTGAGGAGAAACTGAAGGGAGGATTGAGTGTTTGATGACACCTCCCTCTCTCTCTTAGCAGCTGAGAGCCTTGAACTGATGGTATGCTTCTTCTCTTCTGCCGTAGCTATAACCAGTCTACAAAGTTCCTCCTTCCTCTCATCCACAACCTGATGGATGTTCTGGAAGGCTGTGTTGATATTGTGGAGTGCGGCCTCTTTCATCTCGTCCACAGTTCTAATCTGAGTCTGGAACTCCTTCTCGATCTTCTGGTACTTCCTCTCATAGCAGACGGCAGTCTGACGAGCAATCTTCACAGACTGAGTGTGATAATGGGACACGCTAGCATCAAGAAACACTGGAACATGCGAAGATTTGCGGTCCACGGTACAAGCTTGACACATCAGTAAGTTACACTGTTCACAACAATACTTGAGAACTTCCCCATCATGTTGGGGACAGGTGTTGGGAGCTATATTCTTGGAGAAGAGAAGCTGACAGTCTTGAGGACCGAGGGAGTGAATCTCCTCCAATGTCTTCACTGTGTGGTCTTCATAAGATGCAAACACTTCATGGCCAATATTGCAACGCTCACACATGAAAATACCACACTCGATGCATAATGCAGTCGAAGGTGAATCGACAGTCTTACATCGCTTGTTGCCACAGGGAATACGGACACCCTTGGCCACTTTCTGAACAACCTTCACTCCCTCGATATAGCGAGCTAGGGGACCGTTTGGTACTGGAACACAACGCACACTGTCTGCTCTGCATTCGCTCCTCGACATCTTCTCGTCATTCCAGTGAGTGGATGTGTCTCCACATTGGGGACACTTCAGGTGGGCATTCTCCACTACCAGATTGGGGAGACACTCCTCGCACACGGAATGCATACAGCACAACAAGTGAGGGTTTGTCAGTTCGTTCTTGCAGTGACCGCATGTGATGTTGTGTTGGACACTGGAGACTGGTTCTGGTTCTCTATCAGATTCTTCCACTGGACTCCCCTGTGAGTTCTTCCCCAAGGTGCTACCAACAGGGTTCACTGGACCTTCTGCCATCACACAATACAGGACCTAGAATGGAAGGAGACAAGAGAAGTAGATGATCAGTGAAGGAACCATGTACGACCTACACACGTATTGTCTGTACATCAATCCCCAACCTCCAATATATCTAGT
>OZ026557.1:260000-320000 GCA_964020155.1 Chondrilla cf. caribensis | reverse complement strand
TGGGCTCCACTATACAGTTGACAGGACAGGCTCCGTCTTCTACAACACCAAATTCTTTGATTGCCTTCAAGAGAACATCTTGGTTGGTGGGGTCAAAGGTCACCACTTCAGACACTGTGTGCTCAAACTCCTCCTGACACCATTTTGAGGTGAGAACAGATTGTTGTGTTTGGACCAGATCCTTACTAGCTATCACATCATGACTGCTACCACTGGTGAGGAGAAACTGAAGGGAGGATTGAGTGTTTGATGACATCTCCTTTTCTCTCTTAGCAGCTGTGACCTTTGAACTGATGGTACGCTTCTTCTCTTCTGCTGTAGCTATAACCAGTCTACAGAGTTCCTCCTTCCTCTCATCCACAACCTGATGGATGTTCTGGAAGGCTGTGTTGATATCGTGAAGTGCAGCCTCTTTCATCTCGTCCACAGTTCTGATCTGAGTCTGGACCTCTTTCTCGATTTTCTGGTACTTCCTCTCATAACAGACGGCAGTCTGACGAGCGATCTTCACAGACTGAGTGTGACAATGGGACACACTAGCATCAAGAAACACTGGAACGTGTGAGGATTTGCGGTCCACAACACATGCTTGACACATCAATAAGTTACACTGTTCACAACAATACTTGAGAACTTCTCCATCATGTTGGGGACAAGTGTTGGGAGCTATGTTCTTGGAGAAGAGAAGCTGACAGTCTTGAGGACCGAGGGAGTGAATCTCCTCCAATGTCTTCACTGTGTGGTCTTCATAAGATGCAGACACTTCGTGGCCAATATTACAACGCTCACACATGAAAATACCACACTCGATGCACAATACAGTCGAAGGTGAGTCGACACTCTTACATCGCTTGTTGCCACAGGGAATACGGACACCCTGTGTCACTTTCTGAACAATCTTCACTCCCTCGATATAGCGAGTTAGAGGACCGTTTGGTACTGGAACACAACGCACACTATCTGCTCTGCATTCGCTCCTTGACATCTCGGCATTCCAGTGAGTGGATGTGTCTCCACATTGGGGACACTTCAGGTGGGCATTCTCCACTACCAGATTGGGGAGACACTCCTCGCACACGGAATGCATACAGCACAACAGGTGAGGGTTTGTCAGTTCGTTCTTGCAGTGACCGCATGTGATGTTGTGTTGGACACTGGTGACTGGTTCTGGTTCTCTATCAGATTCTTCCACTGGACTCCCCTGTGAGTTCTTCCCCAAGGTGCTACCAACAGGGTTCACTGGACCTTCTGCCATCACACAATACAGGACCTGGAATGGAAGGAGACAAGTGAAGTAGATGATCAGTGAAGGAACCATGTAGGATCTACATGCACACGTATTGTCTGTACATCAATCCCCAACCTCCTATATATCTAGTACAAGCTACTCTGACCAGATAGCTGGTAGCACTCCTGTTATGTTAGTGCCACCAGAATGTTGAAGTGGGCTATCTGTGATGGAACTAGCTACATTTGTTTGTCCTGACTCGTGGCACAATGTTCATGCCATCATAGACCCTAGATACCTAGGGTCAATGATGGCATGTGTCACCCAACCACACACACAACTTCTCACAGAACTGTACTCACAGTCATTCACACACAGCTAGGACTGTCACCTTAACCCGTCGTGTACTAGCGGACCATCACCACCATCCAGCAATGGAGGGGAGGAATCGTGGGTTGTCCGCACGAGTGTATAACTGGATTATCGTATGGTGTGTTATGGGAATATATCGTGCATCGCTACAAGGTGCGTCAAAGTCGAAGTGAGGATACTGTATTATTGAAATAAGTTGTTGGAAACGCAAATTAACAACACAATTTTCAACGTAGCTAACTAGTATACAGAGAGCTATGTACATATCGAGGACGTGTTAACTAACAAATGTCGCAGTAGCTAGCAGTGTGAGGTGCAGTACAACAGATTCTCGCATGATAATCCAAGCGATGAAGCCATACAAGGGGAAATACTCACCAAGTGTTACTTTAAGAAGAGATTTCGATTGACAGACGATACTGGGCGCTGCTCCTCAGGGTTTTCCCGGAAACGATATATACGGAACTAATCACGTGATAGGCATCCTTCCAAAACTCCCTCTTGTACACACCATCAGTAGTGAATACTTGAATACGATGGTTGCTATTGTCAGCAATATACATGTCCCCATCAGGTGAGAAGGCTACTGCACTAGGGAGGTTGAACTGTCCAGGACCACTACCTTCTGATCCAATGGTACGTACAAGCTGACCCTCCAGGGTGAAGATGGCTATTCTGTGGTTGTGAGTGTCAGCAACGTAAACATGTTTGTTGTTTATTGTCACATTCCAGGGATTATTGAGTTCTCCAACTCCAATTTGTCTAACAAATGTCCCATCCTCTCTGAGCACTTCGATACGTCTGTTATTGCAATTAGTCAAGGAGTGAGGAGGTCCTGGCTTACGTTCAAATTCTCCTTCACCATGATTAGGCATAGTAGCTGTACCAGATATTCTCTATCTGTAGCTATCATTGTGCTATAACTTTCCACTGTAACTTAGAATAACATGGGTAGTTTGTGATGGGCCCCTTCAAACAGTGATAATGTCGACTTATGGTTAAGTGTCCTCCACTAGTCAATCCCCTGTATATGGAGATATCGTTGACACAATTCCACTCAATAGCTGTGTATTAGGTAGTTGGAAATCCAGTGTCCTGAGCTACCCCGTTTTACCCTACCAGTTTCAAGTGTTGGCCTTGTTCATATCTAGACCACCATCATTGCAATGGAGTACGACGGAGGTGTTGTCATTGGTGCAGACTCCAGAACCAGCTCTGGGTGAGTATCTTGTATGCCGTAGTGCTAGGATTGTGAGATACATATGTACCTGCTTTGCTGGAAATATTAAAAATGAACTTGGGAGCTAGTGGCTACACACACACGCACGCACGCACGCACGCACGCACGCACACACACACACACATCCATGTGGTTCTTTCTCCATATAGTACTATAGTGGTCAACAGAGTAACTGACAAGTTAACCAAACTCTCTGACAAGATCTACTGCTGTCGTTCAGGATCTGCTGCTCACACACAACTTGTTGCCGACTATGTGTCCTATTGGCTGGGACTGCACAGGTGACAGTACTGGTGTGTGTGTGTGTGTGTGTGTGTGTGTGTGTGTGTGTGTGTGTGTGTGTGTGGAAATTAATGTCTTGACAATTTCATAATTGAAGATAATCAGAAACATGTTTTATAAAGAGAGTGAGACTCACTATATTATGATGAGCTCTTGTGTGAAAATAGATGCAAGTGAATAGTGTATTAATATCATGCAGAACATACTATATTATAAAGATAATACTTAATAATGGTGGTTCAAATGTGTACAAAAACAAATCCCTAAAATATAACAACTTGATAATTGGAATTATCAGTAACAAGGATGTCACCATTTCCATCAATGGTTAGACCTAAGGGATACTTCACTTCAAAGCTGTGAACAAAATTGTTGACATTTCCACTACTGTTGAATACAGCTACACGATTGTTATCAAAGTCAGCTACTAAAACGTCACCATCAGCAGTGATGAGGAGGTCACGAGGATTCTTCAATTCATCCTTCCCAAACTCTCTCTTGTACACACCATCAGTAGTGAATACTTGAATGCGATTGTTGTTCCAGTCAGCAACATACATGTCCCCATCAGGTGAGAAGGCTACTGCATTAGGGTGGTTGAACTGTCCAGGACCACTACCTTTGGAACCAATGGTACGTATGAGCTGACCCTCCAGGGTGAACATGGCTATTCTGCTGTTCCAAGTGTCAGTGACGTAAACATGTTTGTTGTTTATTGTCACATTCCAGGGATTACTGAGTTTTCCAACTCCAATTTGTCTAACAAATGTCCCATCCTCTCTGAGCACTTCGATACGTCTGTTACTACAATTAGCCACATACACCAGACCATCAGAGTCCACTGCTAGACCAAATGGATTCTTCAGTTGTCCCTGTCCACTTCCAGATTGATCAATTGTTCTGATGTGCTTCCTCTGTGCATTGAATACGTGGATCTGATTGTTACCATGTTCACTTACAAATATGGTTCCATTTGGAGATGTAGCAATACCATACACATTGCTGGGCTGTTGAGGGAACTGAAGGTGATCTTTGGAGGCTTTGATACCTGTAACATTCCTTGTCAACTTGGGACACAACGGACGATGGAGATTGACACCAAACGGACTACCTCTGACATCATTCCCGTTCACTAGAATGGACAGATCACATTCTCCATGGTATGTGATAGGGAAGGATAAAGTGTGCTGTCCGTTCTCATCATCCACTACCCTTGCTTTGATGGCTGGACCTGGGATGGGGGACTTGGGACGAAGGAAGGCCTCAACATTATCACCCCCTCTCATACATGGGATGTTCTTGCTGTCGAATGTGTTCAGTGTCAGTGTTACAGGATTACACCTGTTGTCTCGTAGAATCTCTGGTTTGGGCTTCACTGTACAGTTGACAGGACAGGCTCCGTCTCCTACAACACCAAATTCTTTGATTGTCCTCAAAAGAACATCTTGGTTTGTGGGGTCAAAGGTCATCACTTGAGACACTGTGTGCTCAAACTCTTCCTGGCACCATTTTGAGGTGAGAAAGGATTGTTGTGTTTGGACCAGATCCTTACTAGCTATCACATCATGACTGCTACCACTGGTGAGGAGAAACTGAAGGGAGGATTGAGCGTTTGATGACATCTCCCTCTCTCTCTTAGCGGCTGTGAGCTTTGAACTGATGGTACGCTTCTTCTCTTCTGCTGTGGCTATAACTTGTCTACAAAGTTCCTCCTTCCTCTCATCCACAACCTGATGGATGTTCTGGAAGGCTGTGTTGATATCGTGGAGTGTGGCCTCTTTCATCTCGTCCACAGTTCTGATCTGAGTCTGGAACTCCTTCTCAATCTTCTGGTACTTCCTCTCATAGCAGACGGCAGTCTGACGAGCGATCTTTGCAGACTGAGTGTGATGATGGGAAATGTTAGATCTGGTACTGAGGTGCTTGGGGTTGTGTGGGGGTTTAAGGTCAATAGCACAAGCTTGACACATGAGAGCATTGCATTGCTCACAGCAATACTCGAGAACCTTTCCATTGTGTTGGGGACAAGAGATGGGAGCTACGTTCTTGGAAAGGAGAAGCCAACATTCCTGAGGGTTAAGGTTACTGATTGTCTCCAATGCTTTAATGGTGTGGCCTTCATAAAACGGAGTCACTTCGTGGCCAATATTACAGCGATCACACATAAAAATTCGGCAGTCAATGCAAAATACAGTTGACAATGACTCACTACTCCTACATCTCGTGTTTTGACAAGGAATGGGAGTGTTGGCGGTCATTTTTTCTACCATTTTCACTCCCTCGATATAACAAGCTAGAGGACCGTTTGGTACTGAAACACAACGCACACTGTCTGCTCTGCATTCACTCCTCGACATCTTCCCGGCATTCCAGTGAGTGGATGTGTCTCCACATTGGGGACACTTCAGGTGGGCATTCTCCACTACCAGATTGGGGAGACACTCCTCGCACACGGAATGCATACAGCACAACAGGTGAGGGTTTGTCAGTTCGTTCTTGCAGTGACCGCATGTGATGTTGTGTTGGACACTGGCGACTGGTTCTGGTTCTCTATCAGATTCTTCCACTGGACTCCCCTGTGAGGTCTTCCCCAAGGTGCTACCAACAGGGTTCACTTGACCTTCTGCCATCACACAATACAGGACCTGGAATGGAAGGAGACAAGTGAAGTAGATGATCAGTGAAGGAACCATGTACGACCTACACAGGTATTGTCTGTACATCAATCCCAAACCTCCTATATATCTAGTACAAGCATGGTACAAGACACTCCGATCAGATAGCTGGTAGCACTCCTGTTATGTTAGTGCATCAATGTTGGAGTGCGCTATCTGTGGTGGAACTACATATATCTGCATGTCCTGACTGGTGGCACCACGTACATGGCATGTGTCCCTCGCACACACGATTCCTCGCAGCATTGTAGCTAACTAGTCTGACACATCGAGGTGGTAAACTGGCAAAATCTAGCCGCGCGAGGGCCCAGTTTAGCAGATTATCGTGTAATATTGCTCTAATTGATCAAAACGAAAGAGAACCACTTACCAAATATCACTTGACGACACGATGTCGGTTGACAAAAAACTGGGCGCGGCTCCTAGATCTTTCCGAGAAACAACGTGTATATATGTATACGGAACTACTCACGTGATGAAAAGTCCGTAAACTTCAGTTCAGATTCAGGTTCATAGTACTATGATACGTGCGTAATGTCCAAACTGAAATTTCCAATGAGAAAGGTACATAATAGCCAATGGTAAATGTACCGAAACTCCACCTACTTAACTGACAGGTTTAAATAAAAACAAACGAATTCGATCAACAAAAAACGGTGACTGAACCTCCTAGCTATACGTACTCAGGTTTTCTCCAAGAGATGGGTATAGCTAGCTATACAGAGATGCTCAAGTGTTTGAGGCACTTTATATGTAAGTTCCAGAGTCCCTTCCTCAGTTACCTGAAAAGAAAATTTGATAGTAGGATGACCAAGATGTGTGATTAGGGCATGGAATATTAGATGAAAAGGATGCTATAAATTATAGGTAGCTATAACGTTAAGAAAATAAGCAGATTATAATACATAAACACATAGTCTATTATATTATTATAATATCCTACTATAATTGCTTTGATAAACCTGCATGATGATGTATTTATATAGAGGCCATTTCTACCACGCTTGGGCCCTCCAATCGATGTTTGGTAGCTAAAGCTATCAGACATCCTCATACGGACTAGTATATGCCATGCAGCAAATTACTGTATGTCATTAGCAGTGGATTTATATTGACAATAAGCACACTATAATAAATATTTTCAAATCATTGATTCAATATCACAAACTAAAAATCTCTTTAGTGAAATTATCATCATCACTTTGTTCTGATGAAGATGCTGTTTTCTCACTTTCTCTACTCTCCCCTCCAGTCGGAAGGGTTGGAACGATGTCTTCATTGTGTTCGATCTCAATGATTCTCCTGATCAGCTCATTCTCCTCAGAATTAATACTCCCTCCTCCACCAGATAACAATCCTGGCGATATGTCCCCAAACTGCACAGAGCTATGAACCAAAGGGATTGAGATGTTCACGTAGGAATCAATGTCACAGTGAGCTTCATTCTTCGTGACAGTCTTCTTGGAACCTTTCATGTGATTGCCAACTTTTGGCTTGGCATGCTGCACTGGAATGGGTGTGTGATGACTTCCTGTGGGTGTGTCAACACTTCCTGTCTTTGTATCACCTCTTTTTATATCTGTACTGTGATCCCTGGTACACTCAACAACGGTTCTCATTTCAAGGGCCAATACTGAGGCAATTATTGCATCATGTCGCAAACACTTGACAACTACCCTTGAAACAAACTCAGTCTCATCCTGGGTAAGTATTGCATAATACTTCTTTCCAATCACATCATCCAGAAAATCATCAGTGAATGTAGTAGTAGTGAGGGGTGGAGTGGGGGGAGTGTGGGTGAGGGTGTGGAGTGTGAGTAACCCATAGTATCTCATGTCATTGGAAGTTGAAAATAAAGACTCAGAAACACTTTTCTGACTCTTTCTTGCACATGGTGTAGACTTCCCTCCAGCAGTGCTGCCATAGGTAACTGATGTTCCACAAACAGTTGCCATGCCAACATCTGTGATCTTGGCTCGATCACTGGAGACATCAACTAGCACACTGTAAGGAGTGAGATCGCCGTGAATAGTAGCGGGGTCTCTGCCGTGGAGAAACACGAGAGCTAAAGCAACTTGATAGAGAATTTCCGATTTTCTTCTAAATGAAAACGATTCCTTTGGAAGAGATGTCAAAAGCGTGGACAGTTGACAGTCCATCTTTTCTGTGACGACCAAGGGGACTGGGAATGAGCTGCTGTTCCATAGCCCGAGGAACTGATGTACGTGAGGGTGCCTTAAGCTGCACCAACGCTGACAGACACGTAAGAACTTCCTCAACGCCTTCTCATCTGAAAGAAACTTTTTGTGAATTTTCTTAGCAGAACAAGGCGTTTGGTACAATAGAACTTTATAATCAATTCCAAAGTAACTTTTGCTCAACGTTTCACCTGTGGTTTCGATACCGGATATATACAACTCATTATCCGAAGCGGCCATCTTGGGACGGCTTACAAGGGGAAACCCCGTGCGCGGTCACTACCGCTAATCAACAGATAATTTTATTCGCCTTTTTACAATTATTGCTACAAATTAAGTGATATCGCTGCATATTTGTATACATCTGTATACTACATCAAGTTTCGGGTGTAGAATGCCTTCATCTGTTCCAGTAGGATGAAAGTGAGGACGGTGTGAGGCCCCAGTCTGGAGTAGTAAGGGGTGAACCCCTTCCATAAGCTGAAGAATCCCTCCTTCCTTGACACTTTTATAAACACGTCCTACATGTAGTGATGGAGGAAAAAGCACATGTTCAAGAGTTGGATTGACAGTGATGCAGAACCACATATTTTTCAACATGTGAGAATACAGTGGAACCTCTATTTAAGGACACTCCAAATAATGAACTCCACAGAAATTACCTCCCTACAAAGGACACTTTCTAAGGCACCAAGTATAGACTTTCCTATTGAGTTAATACATTTAATACCTCTGAAGAGTGGACAACCTCTCAACTGTGGACATTTTAGCTGGTCGCAGCGTGTCCTTCATAGAGAGGTCCCCCGTATACATAATGAGCTGACTCACAATAGGAGAATACAATACTCCACAAACATAGGTATAAGGGACTGTGTGAACTATTAAACACTCTGACACATACACAGTTGAAGTCATGTAAAAATATGGACAATACACTTTAATTGAATTGATATTGTTTGAACAACATTGAATCCATATAAATGACACAGTCACATGAATTCAGCTTTGATGGGGACAAGCACTTGTAAGGATTCAGGCCAATTAAAATAGTAGCACTGGGCTCTTATTTGGTACTAAACAGCCTGGAAAACTTACTATGCTAGTGATCATGGGCTCTTATTTACTTAATTAATATTCATCTAATATTTCTCATAATATTATATTGCATATGATTCATGAATTAGATTGATCACAAGATAAATTATGATTGACTATGCAACAAAAGATCATTACAGAGAATTTGAGAAAATGATTAATTGATTAATGAGCTAACAATGTGATTGGAGGAAATAAAATTTCAATTATGATTATGAAGAGTCACCTGAATAGAGTACACTGTACCATGTAAACGTGGTTATAACTGAATGTACAAAATGTGACAGAATCCACTTAGGGTGTAAAGAGTGCTTATGTACAAAGTCCCCCGGGGGTCACATCGTGGGAGTGAAGCGTACAAAGTCTCCCCGGGGGTCACATCATGTGACTGATGTATAGCCTCCTCATCTGCTCTAGTATGATGAAGGTGATGACTGTGTGTGAACCAATACGGACGAAGTAGGGGTTGAAACCCTTCCAGAGAGCAAGGACACCCTCAGTCTTGATGATGCGAACGAAGACGTCCTGAGAATGGTTCAATTTTAACAATATGAATTGTGTATATGTGTATGACAGAACAAGTTTGACGCCACAATCGGTCTACTAGTCTTTACAGTGGAGTCCTTGTCATGTACATCTAATGTACAGGTCTACTAGTCTGTACAGTGGAGTCCTTGTCATGTACATCTAATGTACAGGTCTACTAGTATGTACAGTGGAGTCCTTGTCATGTACATCTAATGTACAGGTCTACTAGTCTGTACAGTGGAGTCCTTGTCATGTACATCTAATGTACAGGTCTACTGGTCTGTACAGTGGAGTCCTTGTCATGTACATCTAATGTACAGGTCTACTAGTATGTACAGTGGAGTCCTCGTCATGTACATCTAATGTACAGGT
The DNA here is from genome assembly GCA_964020155.1 of Chondrilla cf. caribensis. Taxonomy (NCBI): domain Eukaryota; kingdom Metazoa; phylum Porifera; class Demospongiae; order Chondrillida; family Chondrillidae; genus Chondrilla; species Chondrilla cf. caribensis. Next base: position 310,010 of record OZ026557.1, on the reverse strand, counting down.
CTACTGGTCTGTACAGTGGTGTCCTTGTCATGTACATCTAATGTACAGGTCTACTAGTATGTACAGTGGAGTCCTCGACATGTACGTCTAATGTACACCTTCTGCCAACACATTCTCATTCTTCTATTGAGTCTTTGTGATATATTGCAGTGTGGTATGGTTGGCCCTACCATTCAGATGAGTGCTCTGTGTGTTGAGAGCTCAATGTGTACTATTGTATTCCAGGAATTGGTAGTACTAGTAACCTTCAACTGTACTGCTAGAATTATACACTATAGGAGACAGTCTACATGTTTGTGCTTGAAAACAACAATAAAACTGCTGAAAGCAAAAAACTGGCACACAAACACGCACACACACATGCATGCATGCACACACACACACACACACACACACACACACACACACACACACGTACACACACACACACACACACACACACACACACCAGTGTTCCTCGGTACTCTGGCTTCCCATCGATCATCTTCATGTTCTGTATTCTGGTCTTAGCAATGTCCGCAGGCATGGAGGCTATGGTAGTGATGAGTCCACTGATCATACTGGCTGTGAAGTGACACTTGATATTGTCCTCAAAGTGACCTGGAGGGGATAACACAGTCAGTTGTGCTCACCACAGACAACACCAACACTGCATTTTGGAGGAGACATGACTTTGCTTGTAGAAGCAAACATATCTGGTCTATAGAGTTGCTGAAGTGGGCTATTATTATGTGAGTATAAATTACAAGGGCTCTTATAGCTCAATTACAAGGGGCTCTTATAACCACAGTATGCTGCGAGGGGTCTCTTAAGCTCTACTACAAGGGGGGCTCTTATAACCACAGTATACTGCAAAGGGGTCTCTTACAGCTCCACTACAAGGGGGGCTCTTACAGCTCTACTACAAGGGGGGGCTCTTACAGCTCCATTACAGAGGGCTTTTAAGGTCTGCACCAATAGCTTCCTGCTGAGAAGACTGTGAAGAACCTGATGGAAGGTGATATCTCTGAAATACATCACACTCCACACTTATGGTCAGTATTCACCCACAGAAGCCACCCTCATAACAACTATGCTCTTGTTATGACTACAGACAGTGAGGGATTCACAGGAGGGGTTCACTACAGGACCACCTGGAACAGACTGTACATGTGATTAGCACACAGGAGGGGTTCACTCCAGGACCACCTGGAACAGACTGTACATGTGATTAGCACACAGGAGGGGTTCACTCCAGGACCACCTGGAACAGACTGAGCATGTGATTGGCACACAGGGTGTGTGTACCAATGGTGCACCAATAAACTTTGACCCTGGTCTGATGTGAGAGTCACATGGATTTTCTACAAACACACACATGTGCCTGCATACACACACACACACACACACACACAAATACACACTTGTTGCCAACAGCATCTGCTTGGCTTGTGAATATGATGCCAGTTGAGCTGCATTCACCACCATGGCTCTGATCACAGTGGGCCCACACCCCTGCAGGGAACGGCAAGGTGGATGTGATCGCTGCACGGCGGTACACCAACAGACAGACACCACTCACCCTCCACAATGTTAACACCCCTTCCTCTCTGCTAATTCTAGCAAGTGCATTGAAGACGTTCTTGTATCCTCTTCTCTGCTCCACAGGTAGTCTACAGAGGAGTGGACACTCTATGTACACCATGTCTAGTTGTGTGTGTGTGTGTGTGTGTGTGTGTGTGTGTGTGTGTGTGTTTGTGTGGGTGGGTGGGTGTGTTTGTGTTTGTGTGGGTGTGTGTGTGTGTGTGTGTGTGTGTGTGTGTGTGTGTGTGTGTGTGTGTGTGTGTGTGTGTGTGTGTGTTGCATATCCCCACCTATAGGCACATGAATCCCTGTGTCATCAGCTACACATACATAAGTTGGTGTAGTCAAACGTACTGAGAACACCAGACAAACCACCACAACCCAATAACACACACGTACAAACCTTCCATCAGCAGTCATCCGGATGAGGGATATCTCAGCTGGTGTACCGATGAAGGCACCTGTTGCTCCTGCCGTCATTCCTGCGGAAACACAACATGCAGAAAGCATTGTCATGGCATAAACATGGCTAGCGTACTAGTAACCAACAGAAGTACACTCGTGTAAACAACAACAACAACATATATAACAACAATAGCTCATACCTATGCCTATTTTGGTTATAAGATTTGGTGGGTTCCCCATAGAACTGCAGATGAGACGATGACAATAGATCAATATTATGGTTGGTACAGAGCGATCATGCATGCTTACATGTGTACATAACACACCATGTACATGCACACAAAACACACACACACACACACACACACACACACACACATACATGCACACACATACACGCATGCACACATGCACACACACACACACACACACACACACAAACTCTCACACACACACACACACACACACACACACACACACACACACACACACACACACAGTACCTGGTGTACATATCAGATAGTGAAGTATAGACTCCTAATCTGGTTGTGGTGTAGGTGGCCTGCCTCAGGAGAGCAGCTGAAAGGCTGACAGGAAACAGAACCCATAGAACAGACACCACACACTACACATACAGACATGTAGCATGGTACAAACATACTGCATACAGTATGGTATAGTGTTCAATTCAGCACATACACTATAATACATATTGTATGGTAGTACATATAGTATTATATATGGTATGGTATACAGCACATACATTATAATACATATTGTATGGTAGTACATACAATATTATATCTGGTTCATATAGTGAGTTGTACTGTGTGGCTAACATGATGTTGGTCTAACACAATCTTCAGCCATGATTAGTGTCACACTGGTGGACGTAACATTGCCATGGTGACCCCATAATCCACTAGCAATACTATAGCAACGCACGCATACAACGAGAGTTGGAATGGTGTTGTGTGTGTTTACAATGTAATGGCTGACTTCGGTGTCAACCCAACACTACACCACCAACACTGCAGACTGTGTGCAAGCTACAGTTTACTGTGTGCAAGCTACAATGTGAGTGACAGTTTACATGGCAACAACATGTTTACAAAGCTACACCAGAGTGGCAGCTATGTGTGTCAAAGGGGGTCAGATCAACCTACTCTGTAACAAGCAGCAAAAAGCAGCAACCTGTGGATGTCACACAATCCTTCTCCCAACAAATGATACTTGGCGAACACTGGGATGTACACTCACCCGTTGTAGACAGCCAACAAGCCTTCGTTACGGATAACCTGTAGCATCGTTGCTATGGTGTTCCTCTGCCCTCCTCTGGCCCCCTCTCCCGCCAACTGCATTCTTGTTTTCACCAAATCCAGCGGTTGGACCACGGTCGTTGCCCCCATCCTTCAAACGAACAGAAATCGATCTCTTCAAGTCAAACCGCAATAACTGAGCATGTGACAGGATATGGAATTAGATAACTTACCCAGCCAATCCACCCAATAAAAAGTTGGCTCCCTTTGGTATCTGTGTTTGGTTCGGCATCTTCTTCGCGCTAGCTAGATTGATCGACTCTTTCCTGGAGGATACATTGACATACAGTGCCGTACACCGCCAACACAAAGCACGTTTCATACGGGAAATTCGCGATAAAACCATCGCGTTACTCAAAGCGCACTCTCCAAGAACTTACTGAACAACTTCGGGTCCACTTCCTTTCGGTATGGGTCCTTGTACAACTACAGCATCGGGCATACTTGACAACAGCTGACTCTAACTATTCACAACAGAATAACTACGGCTAAATTAGTCTATCTTTCCTGTTTATACCAGTACTATGATCGCTTCAACGCTAGCTACAGAACTTTATAGCGCTACGGGCTACCCTATTTTAAACGGACGCTAGTGGTATTGGAGGGACGGCGTAAACAGACTGTTCTCCTATAAGAATTTCATTCTTTTATAAGGGGTGTTCCAGAGGTGTGTAGTAGGTATGTAATGGCGTGACAGGAAGTAGCAGTCGTCGCGAGAGGGCCTCTCGGAAGACAGGAGAGTGAGCTATTAGGTCAGCGTCACATGGTGGCCACATTTGGCCTCTTGGAATGTTGCTACTGAGTTACCAACTGCCAGTCAAAGGAAACACCAGTCATGCTTCTGTCACGATGCCAATAGATCTAGAGTGTCGAAATGAAATTGGACCAACATGGGATATCATGGGGGAAGTAGCATAGTTTCAACAAGTATTTTTGGAATGATGTAGTTCATGTTCCAGGAGCTGTGTGTGCGGCTACTATTAGTTATGGAAATTCCCACTGTATGTACGATAATACATCATGCATCTTCCACGAATGGCAGTCATTCACATTGCAGTGATTAAAACTGATATTGTTGTTGAGGTGTGTACATTTCAAGTATTGTTGTCTCGTACCCATGGAGTCTACATGCATTGAGCTATATACTGACGAGAATCAGTGCTCTTATGTTTCTTGTTCCACTATGAACTTATACCTACACGTGTAGACATAGATAGATGGATGTTCCATTTCCCTTTCTTTAAAAAACATAATATTATTGATTATTCCATCTATCTTTATATTTATATTAATATTCATTATTATTCTTCACATTCTCGGCACATTATTGTTAATATTACTTATCTGTTAACGAGTTACGTACACAAATACACACGCAAATAACAAAACGTCACTCAATTGGTACAAAATTAAATTAAATGCTAACTTCGCCCTATACACAAAGCACACACAAACAAACACACACACACACACACGTATGTCGCAGACAAACATGTGAAGATACATATGGCATTTGAAACTACGCATGCCTGGATGAACAAATGGTTAAGAATGACGACGACAACACTGCAGAGTTACGTGAGTTCACGGGAAGCACCAGTAACTGTGTTAAGATGATAATGAAAATATACCAATAAAATTTAGGAGCAGCGGAGTGCAGCATTAGCTGGAGGCCACAACTATCATGAGATGGCCACTGTCAGAGGCGCTGCTGAGGAGGTCTGGGGCCACACGAGTGAGATGCTGCTGGGAGAATTCACAAGGAGGGAAGATGTGGAGAACATAGTTCATCTGTGGGGAAAGAGGAGATGATGGTAGTGAGTACTAAATATGGGGAGACTGAGATAGGAAGTGTTTGGTACATGAAGTCATGGAGACAGCTGTTGAGGAAGGAGGAAGTTGTGAAGAGAGAATCTGAAATATTCAATGAGTGGAGGAAATATAAGCATTCCTGTAGTGTTTGGTGTGTGTGTGTGTGTGTGTGTGTGTGTGTGTGTGTGTGTGTGTGTGTGTGTGTGTGTGTAAATAAGTAATGTACGTATGCCCATTCAGATGTACATACATAACATACCTCTCCCACTGCCATGTCTATGATCCCAGCAGCTTGCTTCTGAAGGAGATAGGTGATGAAACCTGTTTTGAGAGCCTTGGTTTGTGTGAGTACATCCACTGGGTCTCTACCACAAGGGAGGGCCAGGAGGAGGCAGTGCTCATTCTCATGCTGTGGAAGAGGAAGGAGATACAGGAAAAGATAATGTGCACAGACACAAACCATATGTACACACCACACACACACCACACACACACACACACACACACACACACACACACACACATGCACACACATGCACACACACGCACACACACACACACTAATACACTGAATGCTTTCAGTGAACAAATAAGAAGGTTCATCTTCATCGGTCAACAGAGGAGTGTATAATACTAAACTACACAATGTCATACATTCCAGCCTGTTCAGAAAACAGAAGGCATTTGCATTTTAACAATGCAGAAAGGAAAACACTTCATTCACTCATCCACCCCACACAAGTAGTAGACAACTATGGGGTTATAGTTCAAAGTCCAAAGGTCGCACAGTACAGGGATGACGCCAGAACATCTTGTGACCAGAACCCCATACCCAACTAAAACAACAGTTATCATAACAACAGTTGACCAGGCACAATATATATCTCCTCAATGGACTGAGTACATACTGCCCACCTCATGGTTTGGGGGAGATAGACACAAATGGGGAGAGGTCAAGTAAACACACATTGTGTTTGTACTAAGCTGTTGTTTGTCAAACTCAACAGCTGGTGGTCCAGTAACAGTGACCTCTGTAGTAAGGCTTCCTCTACTTGTTGCAGATAATCTAATCAATGTTTGAATCAGCATGACCTCTGGGGAAGGACACACTGCACCCCAACCATAACCATATTACAGAGAATTATCCCTCATTGGATAATTGAGTGAAGAAGCACTTTTGTATAATTAGCTACACCTCACACACCCACACACACATCACACATCACACACACACACACACCCACAAACACACACACACACGCACGCACGCACACACACGCACACCCACCCACCCACAAACACACACACACACCCACAAACACACACACACACGCACGCACGCACACACACGCACACACACACACCCACAAACACACACACACACGCACGCACGCACACACACACCACACACAAACACACACACACACACACACACACACCTCCATTCGTTTCTCCACCCCTTCCAGCTGATTAGCTTCCAGTCTCATTCTCTTCAAGATCTTCAACCCGGCTGTGGTCTGTCCTTCCGGTGGTTGAGGGAGAGAGAGTTTGGCCAGGTCGATGCTCCCCTTGAGGTAGTGGAGCTGCACAGCTGCCACCTCATTCTTGAGCGTGAGGTGTCCCTGCCACATCACCGGGTAGCGTCGGAGCAGCTCGAGCAGGGCTTGGGACTCTGAGGGTTGCTGGGAGGACTGCTGCTTGCTGGTCTTGGAGGGAGCAGGCTCTGTTTGTGTGTGTGGGTAGGGGGAGGTGAACACAAACACACATGACAACAAAAGTCCACAATGAATACACTCAAGTATATGAGAACACAACACATTTATGTGTATGAACATGTATGTAATGCTGGTATAGATATACACATGCACACACTAATACAGTTGATATTAAGCACAGGTATCACAGTACGAAATGCCACACCTTCAAGCTCCTCCTCCGGACTGTGGGACAGAGTGGCACTCTGACCAATAGTTGGTACTCCTGACCTGATCTTGAAGCTGATTGGTGTCCGGGATGGTGCCTATGGCAACACAGAGGACAAGAATTGGTGTGTGTGTGTGTGTGTGTGTGTGTGTGTGTGTGTGTGTGTGTGTGTGTGTGGTGTGTCTACAGAACATATTATACGTACATACATACCTCCTTTGGTGGTTCTGGAGATGGTGTTTTTGGCTGTTCCAGTTTCACATCTTCCTCAGGTGGAGGAGGTGTGGCTGATGGTGTTCGGGGCACCTTAGGGGGTGGGGGAGGGGCTGCAACATGTTCCCCACCCCGCCTATGATGGGATGGGCTGGCTACTCCTTTGGACCGCCCGATAGGTGACCTGAATCATAACAAGTGGACACCGTCACACGTCACAAAGGTTTCACACAATGATCAGAACACATGTACGTATGTACAATAAATTACAACTAAAACACAGTGCAGATGAGGTTAATAATGGTTAAATACATACATATAGTTATAGTCTCCCTGGGTGTGCTACAGTGGATATGGCTTTACCTAATCGATAACAGAGGTTTCGTCCTCATAATCAATTAGGCTCGAGTGTGTCCATCCACGTTGGCACACCCAGGAAGGCTACAATATATTATGTATGTACATATATCCGCATGTAAGATGGTCCCAAATCTTCAAAAGTTGCTAATCATCAAGCAAATCTGAAAACCAACCAAGTCACATGAGAAATCACTAACAGTGATCTCAAGGATTACCAATTGGGAAATCCATTTCAATCAATATCTAATTGTTATTTCCATGTTATATGTCACAGGACAAAAACAGGGAAATCCCCTATGTTTGTCACAGGTGCTGACAATCACCTTGTTCTGCCTCCGGCTGGTGACCGTGACCTCCTTGTACCTGGTGACCTGTTCCTGGACCATCCTGGAGGAGATCTGGACTTCCTGCGTGGTGGGGTACGGGACTTGTGTGGGGGCGTGCGGGACCGACGTGGAGGCGGGGATCGCCCTCGGTGATGATAGTGGGGTGGGGACCTCGACCTCATTGCGTCTCTGGGAGGCGGACTTCGAGATCGACTCCTCCCATATCTTCGTCGATCTCTACTGGACCTGATGACCACAAACAGTTACAAGTCAATATACGTATCTCAAAACATTGTATGTGTGTAGGTACAAGGACATAAATATGTATTACAAACATGCACACACATGTATATGTATGTATGTACGTACCTACATACATACTATCTGTGCACACTTGTACACAGTCAAACGACACACATACAGTATAAGAATGGCTACATACGTACTCTCACACACACACACAACATAGGCACATACATACAGACAAACACACACACACACACACACACACTATGTGTAGACACATCACACAAGTCAAGTGACACACACACAGTGTAAAGAGTGGCCACACCAAAGCCTATCAGCTCCCATCACATGTTCCCACCCTTGTCCCATGACTGGAATGGAATGCTGGGGCCTCCACCACTCAACACTCTCCCTTCCTCGTTGACACCTGACTAGTGGCAATAAGGAACAATGTGGTGACCCTCACAGTCATAACGTGAAGCAGTTGTCTCACGAGATCAACAGAGTAAGGAATGAGGAGAAGACCACTAGCGAATGTGGTGGAGCAAGCACACATCTTGCATGCCTACATTAGCAATCACTTGAGGCTACTAGAGACTCACTATAGAGTGTTTAGGGGATTTCTCTGGTATGACTAAAAGTCTGAAAGAAGTATTTGTCCTAGCATGTTATATGACATAACACACCATGTACACACACACACACACACACACACACACACACACACACACACACACACACACACACACACACACACACACACACCTGAGTGGTGATCGTCGTCCCGTATATCTGTCAGGTGACCTTGCACCCCCCATTCTACTGTCTCTATAGCGACCATGAGGTGACGGTGAACGGTAGTGATGACTTCTGTAAGGTGGGGATTTCCCTCGGTTGCTAGGTGGCGATCGACCTCTGTTACTCACTGGGCTCCTGTGTCTCCCTGGCGACTGGGAGTGTCTGGGTCGTCTGTCCGGAGTCCTTGGTCGAGGTGGAGGCGACTTCCTCCAGTGTTTATGGTCGTACTGACTTCGGACTGGGGAGCGGTCCCTCCTGTAAATCTCGGCTGACCGGTCACTCCTGTCTCTCCTGGACAGCGACTGGTTGGGCGGTACCTGCACCTCCTCCTCAGGCTCTGCTTCCGGGGACATGGAGGGAGTCTTTGGACCATTTCTACCTTGCTCTTGCTCATCTTCTGAGGAAGGCGGAGTCATGGGTCCACCGAGGAGATTATGCTGCGGTGAGGCCGAGGGTGTTCTTGGCCCTTTCAACTGTTCACCAGGTGCTTCTCCTTCGTTGTCTTCTTCTGTCGAGTCCTCCTTGTCACTGGGTGTCTTTGGCGGTTGGACTGGTTTAGGGGCTTTCCCTTTACCAACAGTGCCAGATGAATGTGAAGACCCCACCCTCTTACCCTCCCCATCACTGCCGCTCTCCCCCCACGCCTCCTCCATGGGTGGGGACCACGGGCGCTCCGTTGACTTCTTCCTCTTCTTCTCGCTCTCTGACTCACTGCCACTGTTGTCCGTTGTGGTCCTGCTCGTCTTCTTCGAACTCTTCTGACCCGCTTGGTCCGAGGAGTGGCCTTGTGTCTGCTTCCCGTCCTTCCTCTTGTTCAGTACTTCCCTCAAGTCCTTACGGTCGCCTTCACTGCCTGTCCCACTGTTCAGTCTCCTCTTTCTCCTCCGATTACTGGACCTGCTTTCATCTGAACTGGAGTCTGAAGAGTCTCTACTGTGACGTCGCATTCTTCTTCCTTCCCTCTCGCGCACACGCTCCCTTCTTCTCTGAAAAACTGCTAGTTCCCTGCTATAGTCATCCATGTCCTCGTTCATCGGCTCCCAGCCACCATAACCATGGTGACCTCTTCTTGGCTGGCCATAGGGATCCATTGGGCCGGGATAGGGAGGAGGGTATCCACCCATCATGCCTGCTCCCGGGCCAGGAGGGAAATACCCGGGCATTCCCCTCATCATATGGGGAGGCCCTCCCATCATCATGGGGTCGTAGGGCATCCCTGGCATCCCGGGAGGGGGGAACGGTCCTCCAGGTGGACCACCCATCTCCATGGACTGAGTGAATGCCTGGATGGCATCCTTACTAGCAAAGTCAGTCTGAAACAGGAGAAATAATACCAGTTTGACCTTCTAATTACATACTACATATATTATCTGTAATATATACGTATGTACATATACGTACATAGCACAAGCAAAACTATAAACGTACGTACGTACGTATGTACACACACACACACACACACACACACACACACACACACACACACACACACACACACACACATATACTTATACACATACATACGTACATGTACACACACACACACACATATACTTATACACATACGTACGTACATGTATACACACACACACACACACACACACACACACACACACACACACACACACACACACACACACACACACCACTGACCACAGCGGGTGACCTGCTCTTCCCGATGTACGTCCCCTTCAGCCCCACCATGGCATCCTTAGCAGACTCTGTGTTGTCGAACACGACAAGAGCACACCTCTTCCTCCGATCCACCACCAGCTTCATGATCTCACCATATTTGGAAAAGCTTCTCTCCAGGGACGCTTCGCTGGAGTGAGGGTCTATCCCATCCACCCAAATGGCCTTACTGGGGGATCCCCTACCAAATCCCACCTGTATGAATATACGTACGTATGTTAGTACATGTGTAGAACACATACTAATGCAGTGTGTCCCCAGCTATGGTAAGGAGTATTGGTGCGATATGCCTTCAATTCTGAAGATATTTTAGCCAATACAATCCCCAGAGATGGTAACAAGGTTGGAAAATAGGTCACCAGTTCTTCCCAGCTACAAAAGGCTTGGCACCCTGCTATTCCTTCAAAATGGAGCACTATACCTTAATGTAGCTGTTATTCTCTAGTTCAGTGGCACACTTATGTTGACCATTTTCTGCTATTTTGTTATGAATTTTCCTGTGGTCTTCTGTGGACCAAACCCACCATTTTAGTAGGACACCACATACGTACGTACGTATAAAATGACTAATTGCTCAACCTTAGGTCAGCAATTAAGCAATTTTACCCAATGTACAGTGACACCCTCCATAAAATCCTGGGGAGAACCCTGCTAATGTGATTAAGGATATTAAATCATGTATGTATGTACGTACGTACGTATGCACACACACACACACACAACACACACACACACACACACACACACACACACACACACACACACACCTTCAACCTGCTCATTCCCATGCGTTCCCCGTTCATTCTCTTCTGCGCCATGATGGCACTCATCAGATCCAAGAAGTGAACAAACCCGTAAGTGATATTTCCTGACATCTTCTTTATTTGAGCATCCTTTGGGACAGAGGGAACACACAAGGATCAAGTTTGCTTGAACAACATACTCCCAACAGCTAACACACTACCAAGAGGGTGTACACACAGATGTTTGTGAAGCATCAGTACACACACATGCAGGGGGTACCGGGAGGGGGACTGTGGTCTGTTAAACTACTAAATATTTGGTAAATCTATATTTTGGAAGAGGACATTCCTCATTTCTGAGAATTTGAAAGCAGTCTGGCCATGCTCGGCTAGACCAACCTGACCGCCATCGTCATGTGGTCGGCCACTGTTTCACACAAATCTCCACATGAATCCTACAAACATACGAACAGTACAGACACATGGTCTTTGTCACATACGTACAACCATGTGTATGTACGTATGTACATAAACACACACACACACACACACACACACACATCAGCTCACCAGGATCATCCCAAATGGCAGGAAGGTGTCCCTCAGCTCGTAGACTGACACTCCCTTGGGGATATTCCCCACGAAGAGACACCTGGTGGTGCCCAGGTCCGACCCTTCCTCCCTGCTGGGACTGCCGTCTCTATGACCACCAGATCTGGAATCTGATTGGAAGACATACAATACACCACCACTGGGACATGGTATGGAAGCAATAGATATGTAAAAACATGTGTGCAGTAAGGTTTTGCCATGAAACACGTGTGTGTGTGTGTGTGTGTGTGTGTGTGTACAGTCATGTGCTGATGGGTACAAACCTGGTACTGGAACAAGTTTGAGCTTCTGGCCAAACAGAGAGCAATCCTTCATGTTCTTGTAGGCTTTTCGGCAGTCTTCAGTGCTGTGAAATGGCAAGAACACAACAGGGGTATTCATATACGTATGTGCAGTATAAACCTGTATGTACAGAGATGCATACGTATGTGTGCATGCCCACACACACACAGCACACACATAGCACACACACACACACACACACACACACACACACACACACACACACACTACACCACACACACACACACACACACACACACACACACACACACACACACACACACACACACTACACCACACACACACACACACACACACACACACACACACACACACACACACACACACACACACACACACCTCCTGAATCTCAACATGGCAGTCCTGTCATTCTTGTTCCATTGTACACGGACGGTCGGTGACCCGTACTTCTTGAACTCGACACTCAACTGCTCTTCAACATTCTGATCTGTAGAGGCAATAGTAGTGGCATACGTAACAGCAAACACATACGTATGTATTGCACCTGTGCACACACACACACACCTGTACACACATGCATGCATGTACAAGCACACCAGCACACACACACACACACACACACACACACACACACACACACACACACACACACCTGTACACACATGCATGCATGTACGAGCACACCAGCACACACACACACACACACACACCTGATGGTCGACTGTTCACATTGAGCACTCTCAGCTGATGTCCGAACTTCTTCTCTCTCTCGTGATCACTATCCTCGCTGTCACTGGAGTCGCTGGACTCACCCACACTGGAGCTATCTTTGCTCTTCTTCTTCCTTGAAGAGGTCTTCTTCCTACTGCTGTTAGCATCCGAGTCGCTGGAGCTGGACTGGGAGGAGTCCGAACCACTGGAGTCCTCGGCATCAGTGGACGGTGAGGACCTACATAGGTACACATCCCATAAAGTACGCTTATATGCATACAGGATTACCAACACACAGCCATACGTATGTATGTACATTATGGTCAACTTGCAACCACAGTTATTGTAAGGGACAATTCGAACTGCCAAACACCACTAATAATAGTAACTATCTCACAAGTCATTATTATATGTACAGTTGACTTGCTGAGTGAGTACATTGAAAGGTACACTATATCTGTACTTCTTATCAGAGGTACTTACATACTATCAGTACTGGTTGGCATAGTGTACATTAGCTAGGGACTGAGTGAGGTGTATTTACTAACCAGGAGGGTGTACTGACCAGGAGTGTGTACTAACCAGGAGTGTGTACTAACCAGGAGTGCGTACTAACCAGGAGTGTGTACTAACCAGGAGTGTGTACTAACCAGGAGTGTGTACTAACCAGGAGTGTGTACTAACCAGGAGTGCGTACTAACCAGGAGTGTGTACTAACCAGGAGTACGTACGTACTAACCAGGAGTGTAGACTAACTGAGGAAGTTGTACTGTATACACAATACCTACATATGTACGTAAATACGTAATACAAGTACATGGCAATGTAAATACACATGTACACACCTACGTACTTAAATATACACATCACATGTGTCTGTAGAACACAACATACACAATCATGGCTATGCAGATCCACACATAAATGTACCTTACATGAGTTGATCTCAACAAAACAACAACAACAACAATAACAACAAATCAACCGAAAGTGGCAGGCAAATTAAACCTCACTAAACGAGAAAACTAAGCCAGTCAAAAAACGATGCCGATGATGGTGGTGATAGATGATCTTGATGATCCAACAGTGGGAATGATTCCGGCCGTCTTCATGGAATCCGAACTGATAAATGTATTCGCACATACGTACGTACACCATCCTTGAAACACGATTCACAACACTCTTCACTGGTCGCAGAAGACAACAAACGAAAACAGCTTGTTTGTAAACAACACTACTGAGTAGACCATCAATGAGGTTAAACTCGTTGTTAAACAATGACACTGCCTTCACTCATCGAATTGGTTGAAGAACTCCGACAAAATGGCCGCCGGCATCCAGTCCACCTACGTATGCAGGTCTGTGGAAGAAACGACAAGGCACTCAACCCTCACCTCTTCTTTCTGCTTCTCTGGTTGTCTCTGCCGCCTCTGGGGGGGCTGTGACCCTCGTCAGGAGAAGACTTGTCGGTGAACTTGTAGTTTAACCTGAGCTCCCTCCCTCCCATCCTGTGACGCTCCTTGCACGCTTCGATGGCATCGATGCGGTCGTAAAAGTCGATAAAGGCTGCAATACCCTGAGAAGGATGCTTCTGGGGAAGAATATGCACTTCTTCTATCCTCCCATACCTGGAAAACGGGGAACAAAGCCGGTTCGTATGCGGAAACGATGAAAAAGACCATTCTCAATACACGCGTGAAGTCAAAATTACTGAAGAACAAAACAGATACAACGGTGATGGTTGTTGATATTCCAACTCACTTGCCGAAGTAGTTTAAAATCTTGTCCCTAGTGACGTCCTCTGGAAAGTTGCCTACCCACAAGTGGCGACTTGGTCGGTGTTGATGCTGGGTCGGCATTTCGTCCTAGAGAACTGTCACAGACTTCAAAAATCGAATACTTTCGGGTCAAAAGTTATAGATATCCCACTCGTTCGAGAAGAAAACTCTATATTTCACTTTCAAGGACGGAAGTACTAAAATCTCACTTTACCAGAGGCCATTTTCTTTCCGTTAGCACGTGGTGCATGTTGATTGTAATTATCTTTTATTTACACGGTGTAATCCATATAAAATAGCGTCAAATTGTACATTTATACGAAAATCTATTACTATGTATATTGTATTAATTGTTGTTCATGGAGTGTTTACTTCTGCCCCAATACTAGCAGTGGAGGAGATGAACAACATTCTACTGTGCCTTGCTCTGCTGGTCCCATGCGTGGTACAGCGCAGTGGTGGAGTTGTGAGAGAGGTGAATAGCGTACAGGTCCTATTAACTCCGTCTTACGTTCGCTCACTCGAACTCCTTCGCATCTCTTTATTAACATTATCGTAAACACGTTAACATTCAATAGGACAATACCATTTACTTTTGCAATGCATTCTGTTATAAAGGGACAATTGTTGGTGTCAAATAGATCCCTACTGACGTCAGATAACTTGGAATTGATATCCTCCAGCACTGTTAACTCCAAGCTGTTCATAAGAGGTCATGTTAGTGTTATCTAAGTAGATAAGTATTGAGCGTCACAGTTCGCATATTAATATTGTTCGAGTTTGTTCCTCTTGAATCGTCTTGTTGTGCTCGAAGTAATGGAGCTTTTCTCTCTTTTTACTCGTAGAAGAGGCAGACACCAGAACCACCAAGTATGATAAGTTTTCCTCGTTTTTTTTATTCATTTATTGATATTGTTTGTTTGTGTTTGCTTCATAAACATTACAGGCTGTATCATATGTTGATTGCAGACCTTCAGCCCTTCACTCACCCTTTATCTCACTAATGTTTCACAGTCCCTCACTCTGTCGCCATGTGGCTGTAAAGCAATGTTCAATTCAACAATAAAGTGTAAATACGTATATTTTTGACTCCACCAACTGACCAATCCTGTCACTGTGGGAGTCTTGATAGTAGCCCCCGGGCTAGTGATTTTGTTTGTGTTTGCTTCACAAAGTGTAAATACATACTTGATTACACCATCTGTGTTATTGTGGGAGACTTGATAGTAGCCCACGGGCTAGTGACCCCCCCCCCCCCACAGTCCAATAAGAATATCTAACTCAACCTGAAACCAACATTAATTTTGTGGATACTGCGTCCTGTTCTAAAATAGTCGTTGTTAATTTTCATATCGTAATGTTGCAACTGAGTGTGGGCTCCGCCCCTCTCCACCCACTTGCCCGCAGGTGTAAGCACCCCCAGTCTTCTGGTGGAGGAGGTACCTGTGGCAGAGATCGAGGATGTTGACCCCGCTCAGCTTATGGGAAGCCACTTCTCTGTGCTGTGTTCGGGGTACGGCAACCCACCTCCGGATGTGTATTGGAGCAGAATGAGTGGTGAGTTGAGGAGTGGATGGTACGAGGAGTGGATGAGGAGCTGATGGTGTGTGTGTATGCAGTTGACAGCCTTTTGATAGGGATTAATGATGTTGATGTGCGTGCAGTTTGCTTAAGTCACATATCTATTTGATTACAGCTAAAACTGTAGTTATTGTCCTGACCGAGGGATTGCATATTTCTCTCTCTCTCTCTCTCCCCCTCTCCCCTTCTCCCTCTCTCCTTCCTCTCTCTCTCTCTCTCTCTCCCTCTTTTCCCCTCTCCTCTTTTCACTCCAGGTGGTCACCTTCCTCACTGCGCGAGGGACATAAATGGTGTTTTGATAATCACCAACTTCACTGAGGAGTGCACAGGTGTGTTTGTGTGCAATGCAGTCAACAGACTCGGAACAGCCACAGCACAGATTGACCTCAGAGGTACTCTATATGTGTATGTACAGTCTTCAATCCACCCATACTTGTGTGTAGGGAGTTGTAGGTGTGGTGGTGGTTGTGAATTACACAAGTAGTTTTAGTTGACACTGTTTGTTGTGGACCAATGGTCTGTTGTACATCACACTTGATGTTGTGGGAGGGTCTAGGTTCTCTACCTAACCATACTTGTGTGTACAGTCCTCTACCTAACCATACTTGTGTATGCAGTTCTCTACCTAACCATACTTGTGTATGCAGTCCTCTACCTAACCATACTTGTGTGTGCGGTCCTCTACCTAACCATACTTGTGTGTGCAGTCCTCTACCTAACCATACTTGTGTGTGCGGTCCTTTACCTAACTGTACATGTGTGTACATACATATATGCAGTTACAGGTATACTCAACCACACAGGTATGTATGTGCAGCACAAAGCCTCCCTATTCATACTTGTGTGTGCTGGCAGCAGTTATACATGTCTTGCTTTCTCCCATACAGTTGTAGAGCCACCACCGCCTCCCACCGAACCACCATGTGAGTTCCGATGTGGGTTGACAGAGGAGTCCGTGTGTGTCCCCTCCACCTCCGTCTGCAACGGATCACGAGAATGTCCAAATGGGGAGGATGAGGCCAACTGTAAGATCGTGGAGACAACGTGCCGTCCTGATGAGGTCCTGTGTGATGGTGGGAAGTGTGTGTCTATGAGTAGACGTTGTGACGGGATTCAAGACTGTGGTGATGGTGTTGATGAAGAGAACTGTCGTGAGTGGCCATTGGATGTCGCGCACGTGCACATACCTGCATGTGTGTATTCTGGCATGTACACACACGCACACGCACACACACGCGCGCGCACACACACACACACACACAAGCACACACACACACACATGCACACACACTCACACACACACACACACACACACACACACACATACTTATACACATACATACATACATATGACATGTACACCTTAACAAGTAGTGACTTCCTCTTGTAGCTGCATCCTCCGGGGAACCCTGCCTAGCTAGTCAGTTTGCCTGTGGGAGTTCACCCCCTGTCTGTATCCCTCTGAGACAGCGATGTGATGGGGCCTTCCAGTGTGACAACAGGAATGATGAAAAGGGGTGTGGTGAGTGGGTGTGGATGTGTTCGTTTTACTGGGGGTGTGGTAGTTGGCATGTGGTGAGTGGGTGTGGGTGTGTTCGTTTTACTGGGGGTGTGGTAGTTGGCATGCAGTGAGTGGTTGCAGTGGTCAAGTCATGTCAATTTTTCTCAAGTTCTGTGTTAGATTGTACCAGTGTGTGTTAATGCAAGGTTGGTAAGACCTTTGCAGTGACTGTTATAGACCAGTACAGTCCTTCCGTGGAGTAAATCCTCTAGAGAGATTAACGTCCTCGAATGAAATCATTTCTTCAATTGTGTAATTTTTTGGTACCTGTCAACATGGCTGAAACCAACTTGCATGCTTGTGCATTTGCTAAGTCTTGGGTTGACAATGGTCCCAGTTCAGTTCCCACTTGTTAGGTCTTGGGTTGACAATGGTCCCAGTTCAGTTCCCATTTGCTGGGTCTTGGGTTGACAATGGTCCCAGTTCAGTTCCCACTTGTTAGGTATTTGTTTGACAATGGTCCCAGTTCAGTTCCCACTTGTTAGGTCTTGGGTTGACAATGGTCCCAGTTCAGTTTCCATTTGCTGGGTCTTGAAGACAACACTGTTTCCAGTTCCAGTTCAATGTGAGTCTCATTGTTTTCTATAGAGAAGCCACTAGGTTTTGCTGGTCCCCAGCGAGGACCACTGGAGGTGAATGTGGGAAGCCAGGTGAAACTGACCTGTACAGCAGGCGGGACTCCGCCCCCATTCATAACTTGGAGGCATAATTGTGGACCACTCCCACGTGATGCTCGCTTGCAGATCACATCCGTTGATGGGCGTGGCCAACTGACAATCAATAATGTGACCACTCGAGATGCAGGAACATATTCCTGTGAAATGGTATCCATATTTGGAAGACAGCAAATTGTCCGGACAACAGAAATTTTTGTTCAAGATCGTGAGTGTTCTCAGTACTAAGTTGAGAATATCCATGTGCACTTGTGTTAACAGCACCTATGTACGGACATATGCTTGTGTATCTACCAGGTTGACAACACCTGTACATGTGTATCCATTAAGTTGACAACACCTGTACATGTGTATCCATTAAGTTGACAACACCTGTACATGTGTGTCCATCAAGTTGATAACACCTGTACATGTGTGTTCACTAGGTTGACAACACCTGTACATGAATGTTCACCAGATTGACAACACCTGTACATGTGTGTTCACCAAGTTGACAACACCTGTACATGTGTGTTCACTAGGTTGACAACACCTGTACATGAATGTTCACCAGATTGACAACACCTGTACATGTGTGTTCACGAGATTGACAACACCTGTACATGTGTGTCCACCAGATTGACAACACCTGTACATGTGTGTTCACCAAATTGATAACACCTGTACATGTATGTTTACCAGATTAACAACACCTGTACATGTGTGTTCACCAAGTTGATAATGCCTGTACATGTGTGTCCATCAAGTTGATAATGCCTGTACATGTGTGTCCATCAAATTGATAACACCTGTACATGTGTGTCCATCAAGTTGACAACACCTGTACATGTGTGTCCATCAAGTTGATAATGCCTGTACATGTGAGTCCATCAAGTTGATAATGCCTGTACATGTGTGTCCATCAAATTGATAACACCTGTACATGTGTGTCCATCAAGTTGACAACACCTGTACATGTGTGTCCATCAAGTTGATAACACCTGTACATGTGTGTTCACCAAGTTGATAACGCCTGTACATGTGTGTCCATCAAGTTGACAACCTTTACAATCCTCTGAGCAAATACGTACTTCCTCAATGGTAAAGCTATCCAGTTAGTCTGTGGATGTTACATGTAGTGTCATGTTATTCCCACTCCCACTCCCATTCCAGCTCTTGCATATCGGTGTGAGGACGAGGATGGTGTACCCTATGAAGCCGGTACCAAGTATTACGTGAAGAAGACTATAGAGAGTGGTTTGGGAGCCAGGGACGCCGCAGACGTCATATTTGTCATGGATGAATCAGGTACATTGTGATAGCACTTTGTTTGTTATTGTTGTTGTTATTGTTATTGTTGTTGTTATTGTTGTTGTTATTGTTGGTAACTGGGTGCTGGTGGCTAGAAGGGCTGACAAGAGGACTAGCAATGATTTTGCCAGGTTGGAATCCTAGAATTGTAGTTCTGTTCCCTACAATGCCAACCTTAGGGAACAAGACACGAGGAAGCCATCAAACTCTGACTCTAGTTTTAATACAAAACTCTCAGACTACTGTTGTGGTACCAGCTGTGTTGTGGTTGTTGTACTGTGTAACTCAATCGGCACCTTGAAAGGTAGCCTTGAGGTTGAAGGTTTCTCCACGTAAAATAAGATATCAATCGATCAATAACTACTCCTTCCCAATACAAATATAGGTTCCATGTTGGAGGAGCACCTCTGGTTGAAGAAGGCTGTGGTGAAACTCGACGAAGCATTGAGAGGGGTCAATATCGGTAACATTACAAACCCTAACCTGTTTGGACTGGTTGGATTTTCCAGGGATTCAGACTCTGCTAGAGGAGGTGTGGTCATACAAAACTTGACCACGCCCACCAGCTTCATCCGCAGTGTGGACCATCTCGAGCTGTCAGGTGTCCATGAAGATGGCTACAGTGCGATCTCCATTGCCTTGAAGACCATCATGTTCCGAGCATCCACAGCGAAACTGGTCATTTTAGTCACGGATGAAGACCGCGACATTCTAGACTTTCGACTAGACAAAGATGCAGTCACAAGGTTGTTGAAGGATAAAGGGTTCAAGTTGACTGTTCTAGTCCAGCAGTCATATGTGGCAGAGCACTATGGGGACAGGTTGTCTGGGTTCGTGCTGGGCGTCGACTCCTCTCTGAAAGCGTATGTGCTGGACACTGATGCTGTGGATGATTACATCGTTGCTCAGCGGGGAATTCCCATCCCAGGAACAGGATTTGGGACCACTTATCGCGACTACGTTGAACTGGCACTGAATACCGGGGGGAGTGCTTGGGACCTGCGGAAGATCCGAGAAGGAGAGCCCGTCCTCACTGCCTTCACCAATGCATTTGTCAGAGTGGCTGCCGAAGACACGCTGTCCACATTCGAGTCTTGTTTCCAGTGTGACTGTGTCCTCCCGGAACCAGACTGTACCATGAGTGTCACTGATATCGAGCGGTGCAGGGGAGCTGTGAACCCATGTGAGCCAGGATTAGGAAAGGGAGCGGAATAGAGATCTACATAGCTACAGTTGACCTGATTCTCCTTTATTTGTTACAAGATCTACACACTCCTCTATGTAACAGCACAATTGAACACACACACACACACACACACGCACGCACGCACACACACGTGCACACACACACACACACACACACACACACACACACACAACACACACACACACACACACACACACACACACAACACACACACACACACACACACACACACACACACACACACACACACACACACACACACACACATCAAGTCTCCACTCTCCTTCCACATCCAGTGCCCCTCTCACCATACGTGTGCATCAACCCGAGCAGTGTCATCCCAGAAGCCAACACCACTGTCACTCTCATTTGTGACATCCACACACGAGACCCGTCTGATGAGGTGAACTCCATAGGGTGGACATATCCAGATGGGGTGGTCCCACGGATTACGGCTGGTGGGCGACTCCTGAGAGTCCGTGGGACAGACACCTCCATAGGGAACTACACCTGTGTGGTGCGTACAGGTAAAGGCCTCACGGTGAGTGCTCCAGCAGAGCTCAGGTATCCGGACATACCCGGCATTGACCAGGAGAACGAACAGATACTAGGTTGGTAAATTCACATGCAGCAGTGGTTTAGTCTTGTGCATCCAGACTTCATTCCTCCATTTTGTCACAAAGCCACCTCAACACAAATTTAGGGAGTGATTGTGAATTGTATTGTCAGTGTGTTGTGCCGGTCTATCCTGACCATATTTATGACCCATTGCATACCAATTTTCAAATTTGTTGTTTCTACTTTTTTCTCATTCTCAACAGCTGGTCCACAAGTAACATTGTCAAAGAAAACAGCCTCTGCTGCCATTGGTGATGATGTTGAACTAGACTGCTCTGTCACTGGGTATCCACCTCCATATGTCTCCTGGTCCCGGGAGGGTGGCCGTGCGCTCCCTTCAAATTCTCTCATAACTAAGAAGAAAGGAAAGCATGTCTGGACCCTAGTTTTGAGTATTGGGGCAGATAGTTACTATGGCAACTACCAATGCACTGCTGTAAACTTTCTGTCCAGTAGTACAGCAGTCGCCTCCGTTGAAAGTGAGGATGGTGTGTAGTGTAGCTGGTGTGCTAGTGTAGCTGGTGTGCTAGTGTAGCTGGTGTGCTAGTCTAGCAGGTGTGCTAGTGTAGCTGGTGTGCTAGTGTAACTGGTGTGCTAGTGTAGCTGGTGTGCTAGTGTAACTGGTGTGCTAGTGTAGCTGGTGTGCTAGTGTAGCTGGTGTGCTAGTGTAGCTGGTGTGCTAGTGTAACTGGTGTGCTAGTGTAGCTGGTGTGCTAGTGTAACTGGTGTGCTAGTGTAGCAGGTGTGCTAGTGTAGCTGGTGTGCTAGTGTAGCTGGTGTGCTAGTGTAACTGGTGTGCTAGTGTAGCTGGTGTGCTAGTGTAGCAGGTGTGCTAGTGTAACTGGTGTGCTAGTGTAGCTGGTGTGCTAGTGTAGCTGGTGTGATGTATGCCAGTGTATCTGGTGTGGTGTGTGCTAGTTTAGCCCTTGTAATGTGTGCTAGTGCAGCAGGTGTGCTAGTGCAGCTGGTGTGATGTGTGCAAATGTGGATCTAGTGTGATGTGTGCTAGTATAGCTGGTAGCAGGTGATTAATAAACCACCCCAATCAGACATAATACAAACTCGCTTTGATAAAGTTATGATATTATTGTGTGTCTCCATTTTCAAATTGTTGTATGTTTTTTCTGATTACAGAGGCATAAAGCTCACTAAGAAGATGTCTCAAAATACATGTTTTACAATGATTATTAGTATTTTTCCATATTCACCGCAGTAAAGTACACACGCATGTACTCCTGATAGGGGTACACACAGTGTTGACATCTTTCATATTATGTTATTTTCTTAGCGGTTATTATTTTTGTTTTGTAGACTATCAGTAGCAGTGTTACTATTCCTAACTGCCTAAACTGTTAAGATTCCAAACTTTGGACAACAGTCCAGCTAAAACTGGGTTGCTTCTAATAAGGGACAACTCGAACTGGATGCGGAGAGATGGTTGATGTTGAACGTCACGCGATGGCAGGAAGCTTCGAGGCAGGCTCGGCTCTGGACAGTTCTCTGAATCGTTCGCGTGTTAATTAACGTGCATATGTAAATACAATCAATGGTGATCTATGTAGACTTCGTACGTCGCTGCTATTTGTGGCCATCTTTCCCGAAGAGCACAACTGTTACAAAAAGAATTTAAAAAGGTCACCCGCTACCATAGACCGCGTACCATAGCTGCATTCAGAGGTGCTTAATACTTTTTCAATGTATAGGAGAGAAAATGCTTAGTTCCTTTTCGTATATTTTCGTAATTCTGAAACAATTTCCATGTCACTACATACGTGACCCGTAACCTTAACTACATTCGGAGGTGCTTAGCTAACATTTTTTCAATGTATGTGAGAGAAGAGGAGAAATAATCACAAAGCACCTTCTTCAATAACTCTGGAGAGTAGGCGTGTCCACCCGATATTTCTACCAGGCCTAGCTTATGGTATGGACCAAATTCTAGAACAATTACCATGTCACCACGTGGGCCATAACCTTAGTATTATTCAATGTATGGGAGAGAATAGGAGAGATCATCGCTAAGCACCTTCTTGGATAAATCATGGTACAGGAGGCGTGTCCACCCAATATTTCTACCAGACCAAGCTTATGGCATGAACCTAATTCTTAAACAATTCTCATGTCAGTAAGTGGCCCGTAACCTTAGCTATATTCGGAGGTGCTTAATATTTTTTTCAGTGTATGGGAGAGAATAGGAGAAATCATCGCTAAGCACCTTCTTACATAAATCATGGTACAGACCTAGTCAGGGGCATGAACTAGCATATGAGACAATTCCCATTTTCGTATGTGGCCTATAGCCATGTAGCTACATTCGGAGGTGATTAATAATATAATTTTTTCAATGTATGGGAGAGTATAGCAGAGAAATAATACTAAGCACCTTTCTGTATAACTCATGGGAGGGGGGGTATATCAATCTGATATTTTTACCAGATTTAGCCGGGGACATGAACTAACTTATGAGACTATTACCATCTTTGTATGTGGCCTATAACCCCAGCTACATTCGGAGGTGCTTAATATTTTTCAATGTACGGGAGAGTATAGGAGAAAAAAACGCTAAGCACCTTTGTATAGCTCATGGGGGAGGGGGCATGTCACCCTGATATTCCCACCAGATGTAGGTGACATAGACATGAACTAACATATGAGACAATTCCCATCTCCGTGTGTGACCCATAACGCTAGCTACAATCAGGGGTGCTAAATACTTTTTCCATGTCTGAGAGAGTATAGGAGAGAAAAGCACTAAGAATATTCTTGTATTATAGCTCATGAGAGAGGGGGCATGTCAATCTGATATTTCTACCAGACCTTGAGGGGGACATGAAAACATCTTGTGAAATAAGTCCCATCTTCATATGTGGCAGATAACCACAGCTACATTTGGAGGTGCTTAATATTTTTATTGTTTATACTTTTGTATGTTATTATGTATATAATAATATTATAGATAGATAGATAGATAAAAACAAATACAAAAAACATTAAGCACCTTTTTGCGTAGCAAATGGGAAGGGGGGCGTGTCAACATGATCTTTTATGGAGACCTAGCTGTGGATCTATACTAACTTATAAAACAATTTTTATCTCCGTAGGTGGTCCCTAATCCCAACTGCATTCAGAGGTGCTTAATATTTTACAAAGTACGGGAAGGTATAGGAGGGTGGGTGTGAACTAATACGGTCCTTTTGATACCAAAAATGAAAGGTTTTGTTGCTGATGAAAATTCTTCCAGATGTCCATATGGCACATAGCATTATACATTTGTATGTACATTTCAGTATAAGTGTAATACGCATTGTGATGGTAACCCAGGTGATTTGACATCCCATTTCTGGTCACCAAGGGCTACCCAGTGTCCGTACCAAACTCACCAACACAATTTGGGATGCATATAAAGTGTCCTGAGTGTGCTATGGTCCTCGTGGTGACAAGCACAAAAATGTCAATTTTTATGCTTGTCACCACGACCTCTCCTGTGTGCACATAATGCATCATAGATCTAATACCAATGCACGGACACACTCCTGGAACTAATACGGTCCTTTTGATACCAAAAATGAAAGGTTTTGTTACTGATGAAAATTCTTCCAGGTGTCCATATGGCACATAGCATTATATATTTGTATGTACATTTCAGTATAAGTGTAATACGCATTGTGATGGTAACCCAGGTGATTTGACATCCCATTTCTGGTCACTAAGGGCTGCCCAGTGTCCATGCCCAACTCACCAACACAATTTGGGATGCATATAAAGTGTCCTGAGTGTGTTATGGGCCTCGTGGTGACAAGCACAAAAATGTCCATTTTTATGCTTGTCACCACGACCCCTCCTGTGTGCACATAATGCATCATAGATCTAATACCAATGCACAGACACACTCCTGGAACTAATACGGTCCTTTTGATACCAAAAATGAAAGGTTTTGTTGCTGATGAAAATTCTTCCAGGTATCCATATGGCACATAGCATTATACATTTGTATGTACATTTCAGTATAAGTGTAATACGCATTGTGATGGTAACCCAGGTGATTTGACATCCCATTTCTAGTCACTAAGGGCTGCCCAGTGTCCATGCCCAACTCACCAACACACTTTGGGATGCATATAAAGTGTCCTGAGTGTGCTATGGTCCTCGTGGTGACAAGCACAAAAATGTCCATTTTTATGCTTGTCACCACGACCTCTCCTGTGTGCACATAATGCATCATAGATCTAATACCAATGCACGAACACACTCCTGGAACTAATACGGTCCTTTTGATACCAAAAATGAAAGGTTTTGTTGCTGATGAAAATTCTTCCAGGTGTCCATATGGCACATAGCATTATACATTTGTATGTACATTTCAGTATAAGTGTAATACGCATTGTGATGGTAACCTAGGTGATTTGACATCCCATTTCTGGTCACCAAGGGCTACCCAGTCTCTGTGCCCAACTCATCAACACACTTTGGGATGCATATAAAGTGTCCTGAGTGTGCTATGGTCCTCGTGGTGACAAGTACAAAAATGTCAATTTTTATGCTTGTCACCACGACCTCTCCTGTGTGCACATAATGCATCATAGATCTAATACCAATGCACGGACACACTCCTGGAACTAATACGGTCCTTTTGATACCAAAAATGAAAGGTTTTGTTGCTGATGAAAATTCTTCCAGGTATCCATATGGCACATAGCATTATACATTTGTATGTACATTTCAGTATAAGTGTAATACGCATTGTGATGGTAACCCAGGTGATTTGACATCCCATTTCTGGTCACCAAGGGCTGCCCAGTGTCCATGCCCAACTCACCAACACACTTTGGGATGCATATAAAGTGTCCTGAGTGTGCTATGGTCCTCGTGGTGACAAGCACAAAAATGTCCATTTTTATGCTTGTCACCACGACCTCTCCTGTGTGCACATAATGCATCATAGATCTAATACCAATGCACGGACACACTTCTGGAACTAATACAGTCCTTTTGATACCAATAATGAAAGGTTTTGTTGCTGATGAAAATTCTTCCAGATGTCCATATGGCACATAGCATTATACATTTGTATGTACATTTCAGTATAAGTGTAATACGCAATGTGGTGATAACCCAGGTGATTTGACATCCCATTGCTGGTCACCAAGGGCTACCCAGTGTCCGTGCCAAACTCATCAACACAATTTGGGATGCATACAAAGTGTCCTGAGTGTGCTATGGGCCTCGTGGTGACAAGCAAAAAAATGTCAATTTTTATGCTTGTCACCACGACCTCTCCTGTGTGCACATAATGCATCATAGATCTAATACCAATGCACCTACACACTCCTGGAACTAATATGGTCCTTTTGATACCAAAAATGAAAGGTTTTGTTACCGATGAAAATTCTTCCAGGTGTCCATATGGCACATAGCATTATACATTTGTATGTACATTTCAGTATAAGTGTAATACGCATTGTGGTGATAACTCAGGTGATTTGACATCAGGTGACTGGTCACCAAGGGCTACCCAGTGTCCGTGCCAAACTCACCAACACAGTTTGGGATGCATACAAACCCTCCTGAGTGTGCTATGGGCCTCGTGGTGACAAGCAAAAAAATGTCAATTTTTATGCTTGTCACCACGACCTCTCCTGTGTGCACATAATGCATCATAGATCTAATACCAATGCACGGACACACTCCTGGAACTAATATGGTCCTTTTGATACCAAAAATGAAAGGTTTTGTTGCTGATAAAAATTCTTCCAGGTGTCCATATGGCACATAGCATTATACATTTGTATGTACATTTCAGTATAAGTGTAATACGCATTGTGGTGATCACTCAGGTGATTTGACATCAGGTGGCTGGTCACCAAGGGCTACCCAGTGTCCGTGCCAAACTCACCAACACAGTTTGGGATGCATACAAACCCTCCTGAGTGTGCTATGGGCCTCGTGGTGACAAGCACAAAAATGTCAATTTTTATGCTTGTCACCACGAGCTCTCCTGTGTGCACATAATGCATCATAGATCTAATACCAATGCACGGACATACTCCTGGAACTAATACGGTCCTTTTGATACCAAAAATGATAGGTTTTGTTGCTGATAAAAATTCTTCCAGGTGTCCATATGGCACATAGCATTATACATTTGTATGTACATTTCAGTATAAGTGTAATACGCATTGTGGTGATCACTCAGGTGATTTGACATCCCATTTCTGGTCACCAAGGGCTACCCAGTGTCCGTGCCAAACTCACCGACACAATTTGGGATGCATACAAAGTGTCCTGAGTGTGCTATGGGCCTCGTGGTGACAAGCAAAAAAATGTCAATTTTTATACTTGTCACCACGACCTCTCCTGTGTACACATAATGCATCATAGATCTAATACCAATGCACGGACACACTCCTGGAACTAATACGGTCCTTTTGATACTAAAATGAAAGGTTTTGTTACTGATGAAAATTCTTCCAGGTGTCCATATGGCACATAGCATTATACATTTGTATGTACATTTCAGTATAAGTGTAATACGCACTGTGGTGATAACTCGGGTGATTTGACATCCCATTGCTGGTCACCAAGGGCTACCCAGTGTCCATGCCAAACTCACCAACACAATTTGGGATGCATATAAACCCTCCTGAGTGTGCTATGGGCCTCGTGGTGACAAGCAAAAAAATGTCAATTTTTATGCTTGTCACCACTGCCTCTCCTGTGTGCACATAATGCATCATAGATCTAATACCAATGCACGGACACACTCCTGGAACTAATACGGTCCTTTTGATACCAAAAATGAAAGGTTTTGTTGCTGATGAAAATTCTTCCAGGTGTCCATATGGCACATAGCATTATACATTTGTATGTACATTTCAGTACAAGTGTAATACGCATTGTGATGGTAACCCAGGTGATTTGACATCCCATTGCTGGTCACCAAGGGCTGCCCAGTGTCCATACCAAACTCACCAACACAATTTGAGTTGCATACAAACCCTCCTGAGTGTGCTATGGTCCTCGTGGTGACAAGCAAAAAAGGAAGCACCTTCCAATGTAGCTGGGGTTACAGACCACCTATTGAGATGGGAATTGTTTCAGAAGTTAGTTCACATCCCTAACTGGGTCTGTCTAAAGTATGAAGTTGACACGCCCCCTCCCCCATGAGATATGCGAAAAGGTGCTTATCGTTTTCTCTCCTATACTCTCCCATACATTGAAAATATATTAAGCACCTTCGAATGTAGCTGGGGTTACAGACCACCTATTGAGATGGGAATTGTTTCAGAAGTTAGTTCACATCCCCAACATGGTCTGTCTAAAGTATGAAGTTGACACGCCCCCTCCCCCATGAGCTATACAAAAAGGTGCTTAGCATTTTCTCTCCTATACTCTCCCATACATTGAAAATATATTAAGCACCTTCGAATGTAGCTGGGGTTACAGACCACCTATTGAGATGGGAATTGTTTCAGAAGTTAATTCACATCCCCAACATGGTCTGTCTAAAGTATGAAGATGACACGCCCCCTCCCCCATGAGCTATACAAAAAGGTGCTTAGCGTTTTCTCTCCTATACGTACTCTCCCATACATTGAAAATATATTAAGCACCTTCGAATGTAGCTGGGGTTACAGACCACCTATTGAGATGGGAATTGTTTCAGAAGTTAGTTCACATCCCTAACTGGGTCTGTCTAAAGTATGGAGTTGACACGCCCCCTCCCCCATGAGATATGCGAAAAGGTGCTTATCGTTTTCTCTCCTATACTCTCCCATACATTGAAAATATATTAAGCACCTTCGAATGTAGCTGGGGTTACAGGCCACCTATTGAGATGGGAATTGTTTCAGAAGTTAGTTCACGTCCCCGACTAGATTGTGCTAAAATATACAGTTGACACACCCCCTCTCACATGAGCTATGCAAAAAGGTGCTTAGCATTTTCTCTCCTATACTCTCCCATACATTGAAAATATATTAAGCACCTTCGAATGTAGCTGGGGTTACAGGCCACCTATTGAGATGGGAATTGTTTCAGAAGTTAGTTCACGTCCCCGACTAGATTGTGCTAAAATACACAGTTGACACACCCCCTCTCACATGAGCTATGCAAAAAGGTGCTTAGCATTTTCTCTCCTATATTCTCCCATACATTGAAAATATATTAAGCACCTTCGAATGTAGCTGGGGTTACAGGCCACCTATTGAGATGGGAATTGTTTCAGAAGTTAGTTCACGTCCCCGACTAGATTGTGCTAAAATACACAGTTGACACACCCCCTCTCACATGAGCTATGCAAAAAGGTGCTTAGCATTTTCTCTCCTATATTCTCCCATACATTGAAAATATATTAAGCACCTTCGAATGTAGCTGAGGTTACAGGCCACCTATTGAGATGGGAATTATTTCAAAAGTTAGTTCACGTCCCCAACATGGTCTGTCTAAAGTATGAAGTTGACACGCCCCCTCCCCCATGAGATATGTAAAAAGGTGCTTAACGTTTTCTCTCCCATACTCTCCCATACATTGAAAATTAAGCACCTTCGAATGTAGCTGGGGTTACAGGCCACCTATTGAGATGGGAATTGTTTCAGAAGTTAATTCACATCCCCAACATGGTCTGTCTAAAGTATAAAGTTGACACACCCCCTCCCCCATGAGCTATACAAAAAGGTGCTTAGCGTTTTCTCTCCTATACTCTCCCATACGTACATTGAAAATATATTAAGCACCTTCGAATGTAGCTGGGGTTACAGGCCACCTATTGAGATGGGAATTGTTTCAGAAGTTAGTTCACGTCCCCGACTAGATTGTGCTAAAATATCAAGTTGACACACCCCCTCTCACATGAGCTATGCAAAAAGGTGCTTAGCATTTTCTCTCCTATACTCTCCCATACATTGAAAATATATTAAGCACCTTCGAATGTAGCTGGGATTACAGACCACCTATTGAGATGGAAATTATTTCGAAAGTTAGTTCACGTCCCTAACTGGGTCTGTCTAAAATATAAAGTTGGCACACCCCCTCTGCCATGAGATATGCAAAAAGGTGCTTAGCGTTTTCTCTCCTATACTCTCCCATACATTGAAAATATATTAAGCACCTTCGAATGTAGCTGGGGTTACAGACCACCTATTGAGATGGGAATTATTTCGAAAGTTAGTTCACGTCCCTAACTGGGTCTGTCTAAAATATAAAGTTGACACACCCCCTCTGCCATGAGATATGCGAAAAGGTGCTTAGCGTTTTCTCTCCTATACTCTCCCATACATTGAAAATATATTAAGCACCTTCGAATGTAGCTGGGGTTACAGACCACCTATTGAGATGGGAATTATTTCGAAAGTTAGTTCACGTCCCTAACTGGGTCTGTCTAAAATATAAAGTTGACACACCCCCTCTGCCATGAGATATGCGAAAAGGTGCTTAGCGTTTTCTCTCCTATACTCTCCCATACGTACATTGAAAATATATTAAGCACCTTCGAATGTAGCTGGGGTTACAGGCCACCTATTGAGATGGGAATTATTTCAGAAGTTAGTTCACATCCCCAACATGGTCTGTCTAAAGTATGAAGTTGACACGCCCCCTCCCCTGTGAGATATGCAAAAAGGTGCTTAGCATTTTCTCTCCTATACTCTCCCATACATTGAAAAATGGTAAGCTCCTTCCAATGTAGCTGGGGTTACAGGCCACCTATTGAGATGGGAATTGTTTCAGAAGTTAGTTCACGTCCCCGACTAGATTGTGCTAAAATATCAAGTTGACACACCCCCTCTCACATGAGCTATGCAAAAAGGTGCTTAGCATTTTCTCTCCTATACTCTCCCATACATTGAAAATATATTAAGCACCTTCGAATGTAGCTGAGGTTACAGGCCACCTATTGAGATGGGAATTATTTCAAAAATTAGTTCACATCCCTAACTGGGTCTGTCTAAAATATAAAGTTGACACACCCCCTCCCCCATGAGATATGCAAAAAGGTGCTTATCGTTTTCTCTCCTATACTCTCCCATACATTGAAAATATATTAAGCACCTTCGAATGTAGCTGGGGTTACAGACCACCTATTGAGATGGGAATTATTTCAAAAGTTAGTTCACGTCCCCGACTAGATTGTGCTAAAATATACAGTTGACACACCCCCTCTCACATGAGCTATGCAAAAAGGTGCTTAGCATTTTCTCTCCTATACTCTCCCATACGGTACGGATCACAAAAAAGTAAACGAAAGTTAACCTTTAACGTTTAACGCTTTTCAGGTAAAAGTTAAGCGAAAAGCGTTAATGGTTAACGGTTAACGGTTAACCGTTAAAGCTTTCACTACACCACCATAAGATAATTTGCGATCGAAATAGAGCTGGATTATTCTCTGCTTACAATACGCTGACAAAACCATTGTTGAAAGATTCTCTTGAAATACCGAGCGAAACAAAATCACAAGTTGACGTACGTACGTACCCTTACGAAGAAACTACGTAACGGTAATCGGCAAACCGTATACGTTAAAAATTAACAGTTAACGTTTAACGGATTTCCGTTAAAAGTTAACGGAATAATGGTAACTTTTAACCGTTAACGTTTACTTTTTTGTGATCCGTACCGTACATTGAAAATATATTAAGCACCTTCGAATGTAGCTGAGGTTACAGGCCACCTATTGAGATGGAAATTATTTCAAAAGTTAGTTCACATCCCTAACTGGGTCTGTCTAAAATATAAAGTTGACACACCCCCTCCCCCATGAGATATGCAAAAAGGTGCTTAATGTTTTCTCTCCTATACTCTCCCATACATTGAAAATATATTAAGCACCTTCGAATGTAGCTGGGGTTACAGACCACCTATTGAGATGGGAATTGTTTCAAAAGTTAGTTCACGTCCCTAACATGGTCTGTCTAAAATATAAAGTTGACACACCCCCTCTGCCATGGGATATGCAAAAAGGTGCTTAGCATTTTCTCTCCTATACTCTCCCATACATTGAAAAAGTATTAAGCACCTTCGAATGTAGGTGGGGTTACAGACCACCTATTGAGATGGGAATTATTTCGAAAGTTAGTTCACGTCCCTAACTGGGTCTGTCTAAAATATGAAGTTGCCACACCCCCTCTCACATGAGCTATGCAAAAAGGTGCTTAGCATTTTCTCTCCTATACTCTCCCATACATTGAAAATATATTAAGCACCTTCGAATGTAGCTGGGGTTACAGACCACCTATTGAGATGGGAATTGTTTCAGAAGTTAATTCACATCCCCAACATGGTCTGTCTAAAGTATGAAGATGACACGCCCCCTCCCCCATGAGCTATACAAAAAGGTGCTTAGCGTTTTCTCTCCTATACTCTCCCATACATTGAAAATATATTAAGCACCTTCGAATGTAGCTGGGGTTACAGACCACCTATTGAGATGGGAATTGTTTCAGAAGTTAGTTCACATCCCTAACTGGGTCTGTCTAAAGTATGGAGTTGACACGCCCCCTCCCCCATGAGATATGCGAAAAGGTGCTTATCGTTTTCTCTCCTATACTCTCCCATACATTGAAAATATATTAAGCACCTTCGAATGTAGCTGGGGTTACAGGCCACCTATTGAGATGGGAATTGTTTCAGAAGTTAGTTCACGTCCCCGACTAGATTGTGCTAAAATATACAGTTGACACACCCCCTCTCACATGAGCTATGCAAAAAGGTGCTTAGCATTTTCTCTCCTATACTCTCCCATACATTGAAAATATATTAAGCACCTTCGAATGTAGCTGGGGTTACAGGCCACCTATTGAGATGGGAATTGTTTCAGAAGTTAGTTCACGTCCCCGACTAGATTGTGCTAAAATACACAGTTGACACACCCCCTCTCACATGAGCTATGCAAAAAGGTGCTTAGCATTTTCTCTCCTATATTCTCCCATACATTGAAAATATATTAAGCACCTTCGAATGTAGCTGGGGTTACAGGCCACCTATTGAGATGGGAATTGTTTCAGAAGTTAGTTCACGTCCCCGACTAGATTGTGCTAAAATACACAGTTGACACACCCCCTCTCACATGAGCTATGCAAAAAGGTGCTTAGCATTTTCTCTCCTATATTCTCCCATACATTGAAAATATATTAAGCACCTTCGAATGTAGCTGAGGTTACAGGCCACCTATTGAGATGGGAATTATTTCAAAAGTTAGTTCACGTCCCCAACATGGTCTGTCTAAAGTATGAAGTTGACACGCCCCCTCCCCCATGAGATATGTAAAAAGGTGCTTAACGTTTTCTCTCCCATACTCTCCCATACATTGAAAATTAAGCACCTTCGAATGTAGCTGGGGTTACAGGCCACCTATTGAGATGGGAATTGTTTCAGAAGTTAATTCACATCCCCAACATGGTCTGTCTAAAGTATAAAGTTGACACACCCCCTCCCCCATGAGCTATACAAAAAGGTGCTTAGCGTTTTCTCTCCTATACTCTCCCATACATTGAAAATATATTAAGCACCTTCGAATGTAGCTGGGGTTACAGGCCACCTATTGAGATGGGAATTGTTTCAGAAGTTAGTTCACGTCCCCGACTAGATTGTGCTAAAATATCAAGTTGACACACCCCCTCTCACATGAGCTATGCAAAAAGGTGCTTAGCATTTTCTCTCCTATACTCTCCCATACATTGAAAATATATTAAGCACCTTCGAATGTAGCTGGGATTACAGACCACCTATTGAGATGGAAATTATTTCGAAAGTTAGTTCACGTCCCTAACTGGGTCTGTCTAAAATATAAAGTTGGCACACCCCCTCTGCCATGAGATATGCAAAAAGGTGCTTAGCGTTTTCTCTCCTATACTCTCCCATACATTGAAAATATATTAAGCACCTTCGAATGTAGCTGGGGTTACAGACCACCTATTGAGATGGGAATTATTTCGAAAGTTAGTTCACGTCCCTAACTGGGTCTGTCTAAAATATAAAGTTGACACACCCCCTCTGCCATGAGATATGCGAAAAGGTGCTTAGCGTTTTCTCTCCTATACTCTCCCATACATTGAAAATATATTAAGCACCTTCGAATGTAGCTGGGGTTACAGACCACCTATTGAGATGGGAATTATTTCGAAAGTTAGTTCACGTCCCTAACTGGGTCTGTCTAAAATATAAAGTTGACACACCCCCTCTGCCATGAGATATGCGAAAAGGTGCTTAGCGTTTTCTCTCCTATACTCTCCCATACATTGAAAATATATTAAGCACCTTCGAATGTAGCTGGGGTTACAGGCCACCTATTGAGATGGGAATTATTTCAGAAGTTAGTTCACATCCCCAACATGGTCTGTCTAAAGTATGAAGTTGACACGCCCCCTCCCCTGTGAGATATGCAAAAAGGTGCTTAGCATTTTCTCTCCTATACTCTCCCATACATTGAAAAATGGTAAGCTCCTTCCAATGTAGCTGGGGTTACAGGCCACCTATTGAGATGGGAATTGTTTCAGAAGTTAGTTCACGTCCCCGACTAGATTGTGCTAAAATATCAAGTTGACACACCCCCTCTCACATGAGCTATGCAAAAAGGTGCTTAGCATTTTCTCTCCTATACTCTCCCATACATTGAAAATATATTAAGCACCTTCGAATGTAGCTGAGGTTACAGGCCACCTATTGAGATGGGAATTATTTCAAAAATTAGTTCACATCCCTAACTGGGTCTGTCTAAAATATAAAGTTGACACACCCCCTCCCCCATGAGATATGCAAAAAGGTGCTTATCGTTTTCTCTCCTATACTCTCCCATACATTGAAAATATATTAAGCACCTTCGAATGTAGCTGGGGTTACAGACCACCTATTGAGATGGGAATTATTTCAAAAGTTAGTTCACGTCCCCGACTAGATTGTGCTAAAATATACAGTTGACACACCCCCTCTCACATGAGCTATGCAAAAAGGTGCTTAGCATTTTCTCTCCTATACTCTCCCATACATTGAAAATATATTAAGCACCTTCGAATGTAGCTGAGGTTACAGGCCACCTATTGAGATGGAAATTATTTCAAAAGTTAGTTCACATCCCTAACTGGGTCTGTCTAAAATATAAAGTTGACACACCCCCTCCCCCATGAGATATGCAAAAAGGTGCTTAATGTTTTCTCTCCTATACTCTCCCATACATTGAAAATATATTAAGCACCTTCGAATGTAGCTGGGGTTACAGACCACCTATTGAGATGGGAATTGTTTCAAAAGTTAGTTCACGTCCCTAACATGGTCTGTCTAAAATATAAAGTTGACACACCCCCTCTGCCATGGGATATGCAAAAAGGTGCTTAGCATTTTCTCTCCTATACTCTCCCATACATTGAAAAAGTATTAAGCACCTTCGAATGTAGGTGGGGTTACAGACCACCTATTGAGATGGGAATTATTTCGAAAGTTAGTTCACGTCCCTAACTGGGTCTGTCTAAAATATGAAGTTGCCACACCCCCTCTCACATGAGCTATGCAAAAAGGTGCTTAGCATTTTCTCTCCTATACTCTCCCATACATTGAAAATATATTAAGCACCTTCGAATGTAGCTGGGGTTACAGGCCACCTATTGAGATGGGAATTGTTTCAGAAGTTAGTTCACATCCCCAACATGGTCTGTCTAAAGTATGAAGTTGACACGCCCCCTCCCCCATGAGCTATACAAAAAGGTGCTTAGCATTTTCTCTCCTATACTCTCCCATACATTGAAAATATATTAAGCACCTTCGAATGTAGCTGGGGTTACAGGCCACCTATTGAGATGGGAATTGTTTCAGAAGTTAGTTCACGTCCCCGACTAGATTGTGCTAAAATATACAGTTGACACACCCCCTCTCACATGAGCTATGCAAAAAGGTGCTTAGTGTTTTCTCTCCTATACTCTCCCATACATTGAAAAATGGTCAGCACCTTCCAATGTAGATTGGGTTACAGGCCACCTATTGAGATGGGAATTGTTTCAGAAGTTAGTTCACATCCCCTACATGGTCTGTCTAAAGTATGAAGTTGACTCGCCCCCTCCCCCATGAGATATGCAAAAAGGTGCTTAGCGTTTTCTCCCCTATCCTCTCCCATACATTGAAAATATATTAAGCACCTTCGAATGTAGCTGGGGTTACAGACCACCTATTGAGATGGGAATTATTTCAAAAGTTAGTTCATGTCCCTAACTGGGTCTGTCTAAAATATAAAGTTGACACGCCCTCTCTCACATGAGATATGCAAAAAGGTGCTTAACGTTTTCTCTCCTATTCTCTCCCATACATTGAAAAAGTATTAAGCACCTTCGAATGTAGGTGGGGTTACAGACCACCTATTGAGATGGGAATTATTTCAAAAGTTAGTTCACGTCCCTAACTGGGTCTGTCTAAAATATAAAGTTGACACACCCCCTCTGCCATGAGATATGCGAAAAGGTGCTTAGCGTTTTCTCTCCTATACTCTCCCATACGTACATTGAAAAAGTATTAAGCACCTTCGAATGTAGCTGGGGTTACAGGCCACCTATTGAGATGGGAATTGTTTCAAAAGTTAGTTCACGTCCCTAACTGGGTCTGTCTAAAATATAAAGTTGACACGCCCTCTCTCACATGAGATATGCAAAAAGGTGCTTAGCATTTTCTCTCCTATTCTCTCCCATACATTGAAAAAGTATTAAGCACCTTCGAATGTAGCTGGGGTTACAGACCACCTATTGAGATGGGAATTATTTCAAAAGTTAGTTCACGTCCCTAACTGGGTCTGTCTGAAGTATGAAGTTGACACGCCCCCTCCCCCATGAGATATGCGAAAAGGTGCTTAGCGTTTTCTCTCCTATACTCTCCCATACATTGAAAATATATTAAGCACCTTCGAATGTAGCTGGGGTTACAGGCCACCTATTGAGATGGGAATTGTTTCAGAAGTTAGTTCACATCCCCTACATGGTCTGTCTAAAATATAAAGTTGACACGCCCTCTCTCACATGAGATATGCAAAAAGGTGCTTAGCATTTTCTCTCCTATTCTCTCCCATACATTGAAAAAGTATTAAGCACCTTCGAATGTAGCTGGGGTTACAGACCACCTATTGAGATGGGAATTATTTCAAAAGTTAGTTCACGTCCCTAACTGGGTCTGTCTAAAATATAAAGTTGACACGCCCTCTCTCACATGAGATATGCAAAAAGGTGCTTAGCATTTTCTCTCCTATTCTCTCCCATACATTGAAAAAGTATTAAGCACCTTCGAATGTAGCTGGGGTTACAGGCCACCTATTGAGATGGGAATTGTTTCAGAAGTTAGTTCACATCCCCAACATGGTCTGTCTGAAGTATGAAGTTGACACGCCCCCTCCCCCATGAGATATGCAAAAAGGTGCTTAGCGTTTTCTCTCCTATACTCTCCCATACATTGAAAATATATTAAGCACCTTCGAATGTAGCTGGGGTTACAGGCCACCTATTGAGATGGGAATTGTTTCAGAAGTTAGTTCACATCCCCAACA
Organism: Chondrilla cf. caribensis; assembly: GCA_964020155.1. Taxonomy (NCBI): domain Eukaryota; kingdom Metazoa; phylum Porifera; class Demospongiae; order Chondrillida; family Chondrillidae; genus Chondrilla; species Chondrilla cf. caribensis. The sequence goes on along the minus strand of OZ026557.1, from coordinate 271,810 downwards.
TGGTCTGTCTAAAGTATGAAGTTGACTCGCCCCCTCCCCCATGAGATATGCAAAAAGGTGCTTAGTGTTTTCTCTCCTATACTCTCCCATATGTACATTGAAAATATATTAAGCACCTTTGAATGTAGCTGGGGTTACAGGCCACCTATTGAGATGGGAATTATTTCAAAAGTTAGTTCATGTCCCTAACTGGGTCTGTCTAAAATATAAAGTTGACACGCCCCCTCTCACATGAGCTATGCAAAAAGGTGCTTAGCATTTTCTCTCCTATACTCTCCCATACATTGAAAAATAGTAAGCACCTTCGAATGTAGCTTGGGTTACAGGCCACCTATTGAGATGGGAATTGTTTCAGAAGTTAGTTCACATCCCCTACATGGTCTGTCTGAAGTATGAAGTTGACACACCCCCTCTCCCATGAGCTATGCAAAAAGGTGCTTAGCGTTTTCTCTCCTATACTCTCCCATACATTGAAAATATATTAAGCACCTTCGAATGTAGCTGGGGTTACAGGCCACCTATTGAGATGGGAATTATTTCAAAAGTTAGTTCACGTCCCTAACTGGGTCTGTCTAAAATATGAAGTTGCCACACCCCCTCTCACATGAGCTATGCAAAAAGGTGCTTAGCATTTTCTCTCCTATACTCTCCCATACATTGAAAATTAGTAAGCACCTTCCAATGTAGATTGGGTTACAGGCCACCTATTGAGATGGGAATTGTTTCAGAAGTTAGTTCACATCCCCAACATGGTCTGTCTAAAGTATGGAGTTGACACGCCCCCTCCCCCATGAGATATGCAAAAAGGTGCTTAGCGTTTTCTCTCCTATACTCTCCCATACATTGAAAATATATTAAGTACTTTTGAATGTAGCTGAGGTTACGGGCCACCTATTGAGATGGGAATTGGTAAACAGATGCTAAGCACCTTTTTGTATAGCTCATTGCATCTCCTTATGTCCCTGGTAAGCATAGCTACATATGTTTGGACATAGATACTGTACGGTATACAGTATCTATGGTTTGGAGATATGTCTTCTGAATGTATGGGGGAGTAAGGGAGAAATAAATGCTAAGCACCTTTCTTGTGTCATATGGAGAATTCTTGATCGACAGCCAAACGTATCTTGTATGTTATCAGAAGGACCATCACACTACCAGGAGTGTGTCAATACATGCATATTGGTGTTGCTAAGTGTGATATGGACACTAGACCCTAACCCTAACTACACCCGGGGAGGTGCTTAAAATCTTATGAGTGGGAATTTTTAACAACTTTCATCTCCGTGGGTAGTTCCTTACCCTAACTACATCCAGAGGTGCTTACTATTATTTTAAATATTCCCAAAAATTGATTAAAGTTTGTAAACTAATGTTCACATAATATCATTAATACACGTTTATATATTAGACTGTGATTAATTTCATATCTCATATGCATGACTATCAGTTATATGATATATGCATGTGATCATTTCTATGTACATGAATTACATACATAAATTATTGACAATATCAAATTAAAAATCAATAAATTAATAAGTACACATGTAAATAACATCATATATAACTGATCATGACAAAGATCAAAAAATGAATGTTTGTGTATGGACTGATTGTAAAAGCTGACTGTACAGAGCATGCAATAATTGGTGACTGTATTACAAACAAGGTTACTCCGTACACACACATATATACATCATATACATCATATACATGACAAGAGTTGTTCAAACACTTCCTGTGGATTACACAAGGGGCACACATGTACATCATAGGACAGAGGCCAACCAATCACATCAGAACGACATCACGTCTCATGTACTCAAGGTCATCTGGCCAATGATCGTCATCACCGTAAAGAGAGGGTAAACTGAGATCACTGTCAAAACGTTGCAGAGGGGGAGGGGGAGGGGGAGGATTGTTGTGGGCAGCAGCATTTCTTCTCCTTTGTTGCCTGGTCCTCTTGGCACGCTTGTGTAGTTTATAGCACCCATAGACTGGCAGCACAACGGCTGCCCCAACGGCAATGATACCAATACCCGCTATGTAAAATGCGGGGTAGGCAAAACCAGCAGACAGCTTTGAGGCAACGTAGCCATAGCGAACGGCCTCCCTGGTTTTCTGTGGACCATCGTAGTATTTGGTACAGCCAAAAACACTCAAACCGTCGTAGTGACCCCCAAGTCCGGGGATCGAGGTGTGCTTGCGTCCACAGTGGTAGCAGAAATGAGTGCTACACTTGCTACAGGTCATGTGATCGCAACCTGTCGACCTCTGGATTGGAATATTGCAGGAGGGACACTTCTGTCCATTGGCTGCTCCTTTGTTGTTCCGTGACTTCAGCCATCGCTTGAAGTCTTTGCTTCCATTTCTGTGTTCCCTGCAGGATTGGTCCTTGTGCCAGGGGGCGTGGCACTTGAAGCACCATTCGAAGGTACAGCTCTCGCAGGTGATTTTGACATCAGCCTCCTTGTGACCGAGGAACCTCTTAGGGACTTCGTGGTGGGTGAGGAGAGAGCAGTTAGGACAAACCTTCTCCGTATCGTTGGCCAATTGCGCATTACGAAATCGGTGGAATTTCTTCAGGTACTCGGGCTCTGTCCTGAGGATTTTACAGACGACATCAACTGGTATGTTGTGTCCACAATCCGGGAAGGGGCACGACATTCTGATGACACCTTCGTCAATGTTCGTAGTGATCATGTTTTGAATGCACTCTCCACAGACATCATGGCTACAACAGTCCAGCTTGTGTAGGGTTGTGACAGATAGGTAGCATATTTCACAGTCAGTAGTGGGTTGGTTAACCAGTGTGGGCGTGGTCCCAGTGGGGATACTGTGTGAACGCACAAATATATCCAAGTGGAATTGCAGGGGAGGAGGTGGGGGAGGAGTGGGGATATTAGCAGATGTGAGACTGCCGGAGAGAGGAGAAGGTGTCAGTTGTGGTTCTCGTGTCTTGCGGCAACCTGGAAGGGGAGGGAGGGGTGGAGGAGTAGGAATTGCAGTTTTCGTGTCGCCATGACAACTGCTATCCTTGAGATAGCTTGGGAGTGGAGGGAGAGGCGGAGGGATAGGGATAGAGGGTGTTACGTCACCATGACAACTGTTATCCTTCACTTGGCTTGGAAGGGGAGGTGGCGGAGGAGGGGTTGGAATACCAGTTTGGAATTCATCGCTATTTGAAATGGAATCAGATTCACTATCAATCCCTGAATCGGAAGCCTGGATCATGGAAATCAGTACACACTGACACTCTTGCTCCACAACGTGATCTTGGAGAGCGTGTTCATAAAAAGGAAGCACAGATAAGACGTCCATTTCAACCTGTAGGCAAGAGGATGAAAATTAATCAACATGTCCTCAACTACTTTGATTAATCAAAACACATAATTGCGACTGAATGTTTAATAGACATTTTATAGGGATAAAACTCGTTTCTGATCGGACCACACTCACCAAGTAAACTCTGAAGTCCTACAGTTCCTAAGCGCGATCACTCAAGTTCTATGGATTAGCTCTAGACTAATGCCTTGTCAACCTCCCGTCTTTTATACCCGCAATTCCCAAAAAAGTAACATTCGTCATTATTTCTATATATAGTACACAGATCAGCTGGTCCAGATCTATAAAAAGAAATTGCGTCATGTTGTTAAAATAGATGCTATGAATTTCGTTAATAGTCACGCGAATTAATCCAATGAATATCATTATCTAGCACATGGTGGATGGTAAATGGCGGCTGAGCAGATTATAAGTGCTACGTATTGCAGCTAATATGTCGTGGTTACCGAAGTTTGGCGGCACGGGAGTGCCCTCGACGCCTACTCCAGGAGGAGTGGGAGGTTCTTCTTCTGGAGATGACTCAAACAAAGATAAAGCAAAAGGTTATTATTGGTTGTATTAGTCTGGAATATCCGTTTGTGTGGAGAATGTGCACATGTGATTGCGTCACCCAGTCTCCCTGGTTGTACATCATGCCCCTTACGTGTGTGCAGGTCATGACAACCATGAATTTGTTTTGTTGCATGGAGTTTATATCTGCTTATACTTCACATTTAGAAGTCACTGGTCAGTGGTCCGCATTTGATCCTACTGGACTGGAAAGGGCAGCAAAGGCTGTTAGAGAGTTAGATTCCTCTCGTAAGAGTGTACACAGTGACACACCCATCTGCGTACGCACACACGCACACACAACACACACACACACACAACACACACACACACACAACACACACACACACACACACACACAACACACACACACACACACACACACACACACACACACACACACACACTACACACACACACACACACACAACACACACACACACACACTACACACACACTACACACACACACACACACACACACACACACACACAGAGTACAGATTGAATGTCCATTTATGTATACTTCAGCTCATGCCAAAGAGGCTCTCCAACTAGCAAAAATGCAGGAGACCACAGAACAGCTCAAACAACAAGAAAATATTAAAGTGTGTGTGTGTGTGTGTGTGTGTGTGCGTGTTAGCACATTCATGTTATGGTTCACATGTTTCTGGTTGGCCACTAGCAATATGAAGCAGCTGTCAAACAATATGAAATAGAGAGAGTTAGAGTAGAGCAAGAGGAAAAGAGGAAAACCCTGGCTAACGAGACCAAGGCGTCACAGGAGGTGTGTCCTAGATAAATTGGTGTATGTCACCTTGATTATTCTAGGTTATTTGTGATTTTATGCAGCGGGCTCAGTATCAGGATAGGTTGGCAAGGAAACGCTATGACGACCAGCTGCAGCAACAACAACATATGCAGGAAGCCAATCTAAGGAAGCAAGAGGAATCGGTGAAGAAACAGGAGGAGGAGAGAAGGGGTGAGGAGAAAACGTTCATGCCTATACCAGCAGATCACACATGTATTCAGTTTTAAGTGTAAATTTTCCTAATTAGTAAAGGTAAACATGCATATAGTATTCGTATGTACACTATTTGTAAACTGGTGTAATTTGACATATCTTATAGAATTCAGTTCTAGACCTTATAGAATTTAGTTCTAGACCTTATAGAATTCAGTTCTAGACCTTATAGAATTCAGTTATCTTCTAACAAACCCCAGCCTGTCATGAGTTTGGTAACGTCTGATGATCTGCAACAAAGTTAATGTTTGTTAACGTTTGTAGTTAGTCAGTTGAAGCCCTAATGGTCGACACAAGCAGGGTGTTGGTAGCTTGTCTGTCTCTCAGTGATGTTTCATTGTCTGTACCCGAAGTCTCGTGAAGAATGTACGTTGCATGGTCTGTGTTGTACCCGGATCGACATCAAAACAGTTGTCAATGGTAACGGTATACAGCTGTGAGTCATATCTCTGCATGCCATAGACCACGTACGAGGTGTGTCTGGTTGTGTGTACTGTGTGGTTATATGGGATACTGATTGGTTTTAAAAATGGCAGCACTGTCTTGCTAAGCTAGACCGGCTCCCCTATACTCCTGTGTACTCCTAATAGCCCCCATGTGTAGGAAGTTTGATGATGAGTTTTCTTCAGGAGAGAATACAACAGAGGTTAACAGCATGGGTGTAGATTTGAGAGGAACCAAATATAAATACAGAAGAAACTTGTTAAGAAAAACTACAAGGGACCCACAAAATCATTTCTTGTTATCAGATGTTCTTCTTATCAGGATTGGCTTACTACATGTGCACTACTACAGCAAACCAAATAATGCTCAAAAATTAGTTTGTGTAAAAGGCAGTAATCTGTATCAGGGTGTTTGTCTTATCAAGTTTCTACTGTACCTACAAAGGCTGTGACTGTCTTGGACTTGTCTTTGTGCAGCCAAACCTTTCAGCTCACAAACTGAAGGTTTTGCCATCCAAGGTTACAAACGTAAATGTTATTGCACACTTTTTCAAAGGAGGAGATAATATTGCGATGGAGGGGGCTTTCTGGGAGGCATAAATGCCTCGAAAGAACCTTGTATAGTGAGGACCCTTGACTTCCATGGTTGCTAGGACCTTCCATGGTTGCTAGGACCTCTCATGGTTGCTAGGACTTTCCATGGTTGCTAGGACTTTCCATGGTTGCTAGGACCTTCCATGGTTGCTAGGACTTTCCATGGTTGCTAGGACCTTCCTTGGTTGCTAGGACCTTCCTTGGTTGCTAGGACCTTCCATGGTTGCTAGGTCCTTCCATGGTTGCTAGGACTCTTCACAATCACACTACTGGTGGCAGTGGTGGACGTGTCATTGTTTACTGTCTAGGTACGGAGATGCCCAGACATGTCTGTGTGCAGTCCTTGATGAGTCACTGTTTTGTTATTGCCTGTCTGTGTACACTGTTTGGATATCGCATATAAACCATTCCTCCATAAATAGCTGTCATGAATATAATTATTGAGTGTTCTAAAAGAAACCATTACATCATTTCCTGTTCTTTTGCTGACATGGTTTTGAGCTTTGGAGCCCATTCCCATGCAGCAGGAGATTCCCCATTGTACCAGACCTGCCTCATTAGATATGGACTTTGTACTTTTCCAACAAACAAATATGGTACCAATTTTATGGCAAAAGTATGAGAATACACCCTTGACTGTTGCTCATGTGCTCAACTGGGATACATTAGGGAAATTAAAGCAAATCAGTTACGTATTAATGTGGTATTATTATACACAAATGTACATGCATGCTCACACACACACACACACACACACACACACACACACACACACACGTTTTCTGAAACACACACACTTCAGCTGCACTGTTCTCCTCACCATAGCAACCATCAAATATGAAGCTCAGTTGAGACACGAGAATGAGATGAAGAGACTTCAGGCGGAGATGAAGGAGCGGGCTCATATGGACCGGGAGAACCATGATCTGAATCTGGAGAAGATCAGAGTCAAAGCAGCTGAAGATAGAGCTACCGTCTTGGAATCTGTCAAGTGTGTGTGTGTGTGTGTGTGTGTGTGTGTGTGTGTGTGTGTGTGTGTGTGTGTGTGTGCGTGTGTGTGGTGCATGTGGTGATGTGTGTGTGTGCGTGGGTGTGGGTGGGTGTGGGTGTGTGTGCATGCATTATGTAACATATTTACTGTTAATAATTGATAGTTCCGCCCACTCACCTCTCCACCCTCCCCCACACCCAGGGCTGCTGGGACTCTGATTGGTCAAGGAGTGACAGACTTTGTCACAGACTGGGACAAGGTGTCTGCTACGGCCGTTGGACTAACTCTCTTTGCGTTCGGAATCTACACTGCAAGAATGGGGGTGGGGCTTATAGGAAGGTGGGTGTGTCACAATGTGACTAGTGGGTGTGTCGTAACAGGACTAACAGATGTGTTAAAGCACAACTTGTGGGGTCGTCACACCGTGGTGGGAAGTCATTGCCACAATCCTCACTCCTAGTACAATCACTCACCAGTATCCCTTTGGAGGGGAAGGTGTTTGACAAGGCTTCAGCTGTCTGTGGTTTCCACCAACTGTGTTCTCACAGCTGCCACCTCGAACCATGCAAGGGACAAGTCTGCCTCAACTACCAGGGTTTTAACACCAAATAGAAGCCGTAGGATCTGATCATTGTTAACAGTTGTCCCAACAGCTTGTACTGGTCTCTGGTTGGCAATACAACAACCTACTCACTAACGAGTGATATTCTGTAGACCAATAATTTGGTAGAGGCTCACAATTGCTACGGCGTAATAATAATAGTAGTAATACTGTATTGTAACTGATGAAGACCTTCGAGGTCGAAACGTATTACATTTCAATCATCTCAACCTGCTACGTGATTGCTCCAGAATTACTACTAGTATCATTCTGTAGATCATCTCGTGGATCAATGATTAGTTTATCAAACCTTTAAAGTCTTCATGTCATTGGATGTGATTGCGCTGAAATTGCACTAATATGAAACCACATACCAGCCTGTAGTGAGGTGGTGCTGTGGGCCATGTACCAGCCTGCAGCGAGGTGGTGCTGTGGGCCATGTACCAGCCTGCAGTGAGGTGGTGCTGTGGGCCATGTACCGGCCTGCAGTGAGGTGGTGCTGTGGGCCATGTACCAGCCTGCAGTGAGGTGGTGCTGTGGGCCATGTACCAGCCTGTAGTGAGGTGGTGCTGTGGGCCATGTACCAGCCTGTAGTGAGGTGGTGTTGTGGGCCATGTACCAGCCTGTAGTGAGGTGGTGCTGTGGGCCATGTACCAGCCTGCAGCGAGGTGGTGCTGTGGGCCATGTACCAGCCTGCAGTGAGGTGGTGCTGTGGGCCATGTACCGGCCTGCAGTGAGGTGGTGCTGTGGGCCATGTACCAGCCTGCAGTGAGGTGGTGCTGTGGGCCATGTACCAGCCTGCAGTGAGGTGGTGCTGTGGGCCATGTACCAGCCTGTAGTGAGATGGTGCTGTGGGCCATGTACCAGCCTGCAGTGAGGTGGTGCTGTGGGCCATGTACCAGCCTGTAGTGAGGTGGTGCTGTGGGCCATGTACCAGCCTGCAGTGAGGTGGTGCTGTGGGCCATGTACCAGCCTGTAGTGAGGTGGTGCTGTGGGCCATGTACCAGCCTGCAGTGAGGTGGTGCTGTGGACCATGTACCAGCCTGTAGTGAGGTGGTGCTGTGGGTACGTAAATTACCTGGTTTCTGAACTTTGATGTTGCCATAGTAATGGTTGCTATGGATATTCCATTTAATCAATGACACTTTGTTGCCATGGTAATTCTCCACACTTGACAGTGATGCTATGTGTACACCAAATAGTGTTGCTATTGGCAACCAGAGATGAAGTACATACTTGCAATTTCCAGGTTCCTGGAAGCAAGGTTGGGCAAGCCTTCTCTGGTGAGGGAGACGTCTAGATATTCTGCTGCTGAAGCGATGAAACATCCTTTCAAGTTTGTCAGGAAGTTGTACACAAGACCCCTGGACCCTCTGAAAGGAATAATACTTGAGGTTAGTACTGTGTGCCCTGTGTATAAGGGACACTCAACGGTGGTGATGTATGAGGTTGGTACTGTGTGCCCTGCGTATAAGGGACACTCAACGGTGGTAATGTATGAGGTTGGTACTGTGTGCCCTGCGTATAAGGGACACCCAATGGTGGTGATGTATGAGGTTAGTGCTGTGTGCCCTGTGTATAAGGGACACTCAGTGTAGTACCTGACAGGACAAGGACACTTTTCACTTTGTTATTTTCTTGGTTGCTAGCCTAAATTGGCAGAGCGAGTGAGATCACTGGCAGTTGCTAGTAGAAACACAAAGAAAAATGGCGGTGTGTATCAAAATGTCCTCTTTTATGGACCCCCGGGGACCGGAAAGACCATGTTTGCTAAAGTAAGATAAGATTTTCAGGTTACATGCATTGTTTATGTTCACTACCTACATGCATGCATGCATTGTGTATGTTCACTACCTACATGCATGCATGTGTTGTGTATGTTCACCACCTACATGCATACATGCATTGTGTATGTTCACCACCTACATGCATACATGCATTGTGTATGTTCACCACCTACATGCATACATGCATTTTGTATGTTCACAACCTATGTATGTACAGTGCATGTTGCTGTCCTCCACCATCTGTGGTAGAGTCTTGCTAAGCACTCGGGAATGGAGTATGCTATCATGACCGGAGGGGATGTGGTCCCCATGGGGAAGGAGGGAGTCACAGCCATCCACAAGGTCTTTGATTGGGCGAAGACCAGTAGGAGAGGGTGAGTGTGTGTGTGTGTGTGTGTGTGTGGTCAGTGTGGTCTCTACGTCATTTTTGAAGGGTACAGAACCCTTCTTGAGACCAAAGGTACCCTTCATCATGACTCAAAATACCCCCTGCACCCCTCTTCTAATGATCAATGTACATCAATGTGGTTTTACTGTTGAGTAGTGTATAACATATTGTTTATATTTTACACTGTTTATTATACATAATTGTACTGTCGCCGTAGTTGTTGTGTGACTGCTTTATTTATACCCCTCAAAAATGTTCCACACATACATAAAGGTACCCTTCTTTATTTCAATTCTGGTGACCACACTGTGTGTGTGATGTGTGTTTGTGTGTGTGTGTGTGTGTGTGTGTGTGTGTGTGTGTGTTGTGTGTGTGTGTGTTAGTGTTAATGTTTATTTGTATGTGCGTGTAGCTTGTCACTGTCTCTCTCTCTCTTGTAGTGTTTTACTGTTCATCGATGAAGCCGATGCATTTCTACGGAAACGAAGCAAGGAAGTGATGGGAGAAGATGTCCGATCAATGTTGAATGCTTTTCTTTATAGAACAGGCGAAGCTTCCGATAAGTAAGTATGGATGTTACCTGTCCTCTCCTGTAAGTGTTATGTCTGTCCCTTCAATGTTATGTCTGTCCCATCAATGTTATGTCTGTCCCCTCTTATCAATGTTATGTCTGTCTTGTGAATGCACTGTGGTTGACTTCGATGTCATGTTCCCAAAGGTTCATGATTGTGTTGGCGAGCAATCAGCCCGATCAGTTTGACTGGGCCATCAACGACCGGATAGACGAGATGATGGAGTTCCCGCTACCTGGACCAAAGGAGAGAGAGGATATGGTCAAACTGTACTTCCTCAACTGTATCTTATCTCCTCCTGCGCTAGGATGGTTCAGGAGGGCAAAGTGAGCCTTTTTGTCATTTTTGTTATTTTTTATCATTTTGTCATTTTTGTTATATTTATCTGTTTTGTCATTTTTCTATTTTGTGTAAGTGGCCATAGACGCTATCATACAATTCCTTATATGGACTTGACTACATGCAAGATTAAAATACTGTCGGTAAATATGTCCACCGGATCCCACCTGGTCCCAACATCCATCTTGTTGTGTTTCATTACGGCTTGTTCGGGTACTCTGTGCAGTGTGTTGTGATTTCTGTTTCAATGTAGGTTAAAATTGTGATATTAAGAATTACTTTGTTTCCCATGAGATAATAAAACAATATAGATACATAATAAGCTAGAATAAAATATAAATTTCCATATACGGGTAGACATTTCAACATTGATTATAATGTGACATATGAGAAGATAACATTCATGGTTGCATGCAGAGGAGGATTAATCACTCCTCATCATCCTGTTCTCACACAACACTACATTAATGTGGGAGTTGTCGGGGATGCAGTTGATGTGGCATTTTGTGATCTAGTGCCCCTGATGCACATGATGGAAGATCTCGGGGGTATGATAAGCAGCATCTCATCCATATCCTGATTTGTCCGTAGTCTTGCTTCTTCTTCTCAGAGATCATGGCAGGGATTCTTCTGTAGACCACGCTCACACACACACACACACACACACACACACACACACACACACACTGTAATAAGTGCTGTAATATAACTGTGATATTGTTACTAATACTATTACCTATGTACATATTTTGTTACAGGCCCATCCCCATTCCAGATTTGGATTGGGACAGGAAATTCAAGGAGGTTGTATCCCAAACTGAGGGGTTCTCAGGTCGCGAGATAGCCAAACTGGCGATATCATGGCAGGTCAGTTGGAGAACAAATGTCTGAACTTCCACAAATCTCTCCACTTATTACTGTGGGGTTTGCCTGATCAAGAAATTAACACACATTGTAGACACACACACCACTCACACGCGCACGCACGCTCACACACACACACACACACACACACACACACACACACACACACACACACACACCATTCACACACATGCGCACACACACACACACACACACACACACACACACACACACACACACACACACACACACACACACACACACACACACACACACACACACACACACACACACACACACACACACACACA